>OY757275.1:9357145-9957145 GCA_963584085.1 Pyrausta aurata | reverse complement strand
ACCACCGTGGTGGCGTACCTACTTTTCATTGGCTGATCTTGGCGTCTGTGTGTAGTCCTCTTTGGAATTCCGCCTAAGACGTCATCCGACCAATCACGAGTCGTCGGAAGCATTCCGACTTAATTACGTCGACGGGAATCACCGCGGGCGATACTCTCACTTGTACAGTCGAATTCATAAATGTACTGTTGAGGTCACCGCCGCCTAACCACATTGAGAGCCAAAATCTCTTGCACCTCGAATAGGAAATGCGAGATTTGTCATTAAGTATCTGAATAAATTTCTACCAATATTTCTATTTTACCTATAAAGGTACCTATAAATTTATTGTATTGTAATTTATATATTGTAATATTGTATATATTATAAAATTGTATATATTGTAATTTATACTAACAGAAAGCTTTTATTATTAAAAGCTTTCTGTTAGTAAAAAAATATCAAAATTTGTTTAGGAATCCATAACGATAAAGCACACTTTCGTCTTTATAATCTCAATATTAAGTAATTTAAAATGAGCTAAATCATCCGACACGATGTATGCTTACTTTGTGTGTCAAATTTGCAATCCTGTAACTATTATTTTGGCACATATTTTCTAGCTAACATATTTACCAAACAGTAACCACGAAAGTCACAAAAAGTGCGTGTTGGTCTCGCGCATGAACGGTTAAAACATAATTGATATCAAGCAAAGAAGGGCAAAAAAATTACGTTTGTTGCATGGCCCCCTTTTAAATATTTAGTATTTGTCATTTGCCTGATCTCTCTCCGGTCGTGTCAGATTGCTGTCCCATCGGGCTATGAGAGTGAAAGGAATAGAGAGTGCACCTGTGTTTGCGCACACAGTTGTGCACTATAATATGTCCCGCGCAGTCGGTTAGTCGTTGTGACTGGCCACCGTAGTCGAAATCGGCTAGGGGGACTATTATTTGTCATTTTATCTAAAGCGGTTCTTGAGATACAGCCTGGTGACAGACAGACGGACCGGACGGACAGACAGACAAAATCGAAGTAATACCTTTTTCACCCTTTAGGTACGGAACCCTAAAAACTATTTCAACAGATAGAGGTTCAATTGTGAAAATAAAAACATTTCATAACATAAGAAATATTTTTTACACATTTCTGTCGCTGACTGTAGTTATATTAGAGAATTAGAAGCTTTGAAACAAAAGAAAACTTGATGATGAAGCAAAACAAATCAGTCTTAATTTTTCACTTGTTTTCTGGGGCTGTATTTTTGAACCACTCGCCTCAATATGTCGTGTGATTGTCGTGTGTTTTGATTTTCTCGGCATCACGCGTTAATGGCTGGACTGGTTTCGCTAATTCTTCTTTTTTTGCATTTAATGAAGTCAGGAGAAGGATATTTATTAAAAAAAAATAAGAAAATCGCGGGAAATTATAAAAAAAATATAGTTCCTACAAGCATACCGGGGCTGGGGCGGAACGGGGCCGGAGGCGAAACAAAGTTCGTTGGGTCTTGGAACTTGGAGGGACTTGAAAAAAAAATAACTTTCATTAATGGTTTTACAATATTTTTAACACTCACAGTGTCATATTTTATTCTTAAAAGATGAAATATGAAACCAAAAATTGCGCACGGGCGGGATTCGAACCAGCATCTTTCTGGCTAACCGGGCCAACTGCTCTACCAATTGAGCTACCGTGCTGTCGGTCCGACCGCGCGAAATTCTTGGTCTCATTGATACGTCATTGCGTGACGTTAGCGCCATCTACCCGTCTGTTTATGCAACAGCGGGCCAAGTAGTTATTCTTTACAGAATAAATTCAACCTGGAAATGATAACGCTTCGCTACTCAATGGTTTTACAATATTTTTAACACTCACAGTGTCATATTTTATTCTTAAAAGATGAAATATGAAACCAAAAATTGCGCACGGGCGCAATTTTTGGTACAATATCATAAAATAGATAAAATAGATACAATATCATAAAATAGATTAATGAAAGATCTATTTTATGATATTGTATCTTATCTTTGTCACTTAGATGAAATTTTGTCATTGTTAATGCTGTCAAAAACTTTTAACCGCAACAACAATGCGATTTGGTGACAATGGACCGCTTAATTTTGAATACCTGCATCTCAAATAGAAAATAAAATAGGAATCAAGTTGGAATCAGTATCCTTATGTTCCACTCCTGCCACTAATTATGACCTGGAAAAACATTGTGTGGAACAAATACAAAGTATATACCAGTATGTGAAAGTACATACATGGTAAAACCTTAGACATTACGGTTAGACACACCTTAGGCCACCTCATCTTTAAAATAATATTGTGCTCCATTACCCAGGCCCAGTTTGGTGGAAGATGTTGCAATGAAACTGATCACATTATTCGAAATCGAATTTGGTGACTGTGTGTCAATAGGTATGCAGTGTGTGTTGCCTGTAATAGGAGCAAAAATGTCTATCAAAATCGCTAATTCGTACTCGTAGAGGTACAGTAAGTGAGAATGTCAAGTTTTATAACTACACACTTTTATTTGCAATACATTGCTGATTCGTTTTTTTTTTTTTGTTAGAACATGTCAAGAAATATATTTTGTATTATATTAAATTGAATCTGTTAGGATTGAATCATTGGTACTTAGGTATATTTAAAATTTTTGCTCTTATTACAAGCCCCACCCTATATTTTGTCTTGCATAGAACCATTAGTAAAATTAATAAAAGTTTTAGTATAATAAATAAACACCACGAAACATGTGTTTGTATGTGCGACCTTTTTTCCTACGTAACTAATAACTCTTCAAACAGTCTATGACCTAAAATCTCGAATAAAGTTAACAAGAAATCTCCGCAATAAGCGGCTAACCATCGACCGATGAGGGCTCTTGTAAAAACTTGACGTCTTATCAACGCTGAGCAGCGGAGCCTTCGTTTATATTCACGGCGATAATGAAATAATTTCGTCGGTAATCAATTAATATCAGCCGAGAAATGTTAAGCTTGCGTCCAGTAACTTAAAAGTAGGCGAAATTGATTAGGAAAATCTACCAATCATTACCTATATAAATTGTGTGGATAAGGGCTATGTGATATTTTGTGGATCTAAGAAAATTAAATTTTTAAGTGAATAATTTATATTAAAATGTTATTTCTTGGTTTCCAGAAAACCTATGATTTATCACAAATGTTTACTTTCAAAAATTAATTAATTCGGCGAAGCGTTCGTGTAGAAACTAGTTGGCCACTCGCACGTATCGTATCGTATCTCATACTTGTTGTTCCACCCGCACTTGACGGATTTCTTATTCTTGCTACTAAGGTATCTGTTAATCCTTATTTTTGTGCCAACCCCCATTTCAATTTGCTTATTTTAACGTATTTTACTCTAACTTTTTATAAGTAAACCCCCAAATTATTTTGTAACTTTGTTTTGATTTGATGAAGTGAAGTAATGTCACAATTTTTGACAGTGACAGTATTTTTTTTACTGTGCACAGATATCTGTGACCATAGACACTTTTTACATTTTTCTTATAATAACGTTATTTGTAACGGTATTTTTTTCTACTGTGTTATCGTTGTCACCTATCTGTTATTGCTGAATTTTTTTTGTCGCTGCGTAGTTGTAAACAGTCAACCGGCAGGTCTTGCAATGAAATACGCTTAAATATTTACTAAATATATTTACTATTATTACTATTAATTATATTTTATTTTATTTTGGTACACAACACAATGCCTAGTGATGATGAGTCATTTCATTCCGCATGTGACATGTCCTCTTCTTTTCATTCACTCAACAGCTCTGCTTCTCTCCATCATAATATCTGCTCTGAATTAGAAAGTTACGATAATTTCTTTAAAGTCTGTCATTTTAATGCTCAAAGTGTCCCACTTCACCATTTTGAACTTCTCAACACTTTTTCGTCTAACACAGTACATGCGATCCTAATTTCAGAAAGTTTTCTTAAGCCTAACCTTAGTTCCACCTCATATTCTCTCCCTGGTTTCGTCTTGATTCGAAATGACAGACTCGGTAAGGGAGGCGGTGGTGTAGCGATTTACCTTCGTAGTGAGATTCCTTATAAGATTATTTACACTACTCCTGGTGAATATTCACATTCCCTTGAATGTATATTTCTAGAGGTATCAGTGAAAGGAACTAAGGCTGTTCTTGGGGTCGTCTATGCTCCACCCACAGTTAACTACTTTCTTAAACTGGAGTCCATTCTTGAGACGATTTGCTCTGAGTACTCGCATATAATAGTCTTAGGAGACTTTAACACTGACCTCCTAAAGCAAGACAACCGCTCATCGCAACTAGTTACGATAGTGGATTCTGTGAATCTCCATATACTACCGCTACAACCTACCCACCACAATCTTTACACAGACGACACCTGGATAGATCATATCCTTACCTTCTGCCCGGAGCTTTGTGCTAAGCATGGGCAACTGCTCGCTCCCGGTTTTTCTCATCATGATCTGATTTACCTCTGCTATAGTCTCTGTCCTCCCAAACGTAGACCGGAGACTGTCCGATTGCGTAGTTTCGCTAGACTTGACCGTAACAAACTTGAACTTGACTTTTCGGCGCTTGACTGGTCTAGTGTAGTGTCTCTCGCGGATACTGTTGATCAGAAAGTTGAAATTTTTAATGAATTCGTCCTGAAACTGTTTGACACACATGCACCCATCCGAACTATGCAAATTAAACGTCCACCGGCTCCATGGATGACATGCCAGGTTCGTGAGGCGATGACTAAGCGGGACAACGCATTTCGTCGCTTTAAAAAAGATCGTTGCTTGGAAAAATGGGATGCTTTTAAGCGGGTTAGGAATCGTTGCAATAACTTGGTGAGAGCCGCCAAGCGCCGTCATATTCACCAGAACGTCGCGAACGCTTCAGGACCTAATATTTGGAAGTTTTTGAAGTCCCTTGGTCTTGGCAGATCACATCCTAGCTTTTCACTTAATGATCTCAACACTCATTTCTCTTCTGCTTCTCTTCTAGATAATTCTGTAAAACTCTCTACTATTTCGGCTATAGAGTGTCTTCCTAATCCCCAAATAGCTAGTTCTTTCTCTTTCTCTCCAGTAAGCGTTGATGAGACTCGAAAAAAATTCCTTTCTATCAAATCCAAAGCTGTCGGTTGTGACGATGTCAGTAGAACCATGCTAACTTACATATTAGATAAAATTCTTCCTGTTCTCACGCACATTATTAACTCTTCTTTTAGTAGCAGTTGCTTCCCCTCCATCTGGCGTCGTGCGCATATAATTCCATTACCTAAAGTCACTAATCCCAACTCCGTTAGTCAATTTCGACCAATTTCAATCCTTCTTTTTCTATCAAAAATTTTAGAAGCAGTGGCCCACCAACAATTTTCCAAGTTTGTTCTCGCCAATAATCTGCTGAGTGATTTTCAATCCGGATTTCGACCTGGACACAGTACGACGACGGCTCTCCTTAAAATCGTTGACGACGTGAGGGCGGGCATGGAGGAGTCGCGTTTGACTATCCTTGTCTTGATTGACTTCTCCAATGCCTTCAACACAGTCGACCATGATATTCTCCTCGCTATCCTGTCCCACTTGCAAGTCTCATCCTCCGCTGTAGAATGGTTCTCTTCATACCTTCGTGGTCGCCAGCAAGCGGTCCGCCTCGGTCAATCCTTTTCGGACTGGACTGATTTGTCAGTTGGCGTGCCGCAGGGAGGTATACTCTCTCCAATCCTGTTCTCTGTCTTCATTAATCTCTTAACTCCCCTTCTCACTTCTTCTTTCCATCTCTACGCTGATGACCTCCAACTATACACTCAAGCAGATTCTTCGTCGATCAACGGTGCCATCCACCAGCTTAATGAGGATCTGCGTGCAGTCAGCAGCTGGTCCAGTAGGTTTGGCGTCAAAGTAAATCCCAGAAAGTGCCAAGCTATTATCATAAGCAGCCCGGGGCAACTTCGCAAAATTGACCAGGGTACCTTACCTCCCATAACCTTTGATGGTGAGGTCGTAGAGTACTCGTCTCACGTCAAAAACCTGGGTATCTACATGGATTGCACATTGAGTTGGGCTCAACACATCAAGGAAATCAGCAGGAGGGTTATCGGCACCTTACGAGCACTGTACCGCTTTAAACATTTCCTTCCTTCTGGTACAAAGGCACTTCTCGTACAGTCTCTGGTACTACCTGTAATTGACTACGGTGATATTTGCTGTACTAACATCTCTCAGGACTTCCTTAATAAGATGGACCGGCTCCTTAACAACTGCATTAGATTTGTGTTTGGACTTCGGAAGTATGATCACGTCTCCCAATTTCGCACCCAGCTTGGCTGGCTTCCCATTCGGCAGCGTAGACACATTCGAACACTTTGCATGTTGTACTCCATTCTCTTCAATCCCAATTCTCCGTCGTATCTTAGAGACAAATTCTCGTACCTCGATACTTCTCATGACCGGTCCCTTCGTTCCAGTAGCACTCTCCGATTGCTCACTCCGCGTCACTCTTCTGGCTTTATGTCCAATTCATTCACCCTCACAGCCATTCGCCTTTGGAATGGCCTCCCAAAGTCAGTACAAGAGTCCACCTCCAAATTCTCTTTTAAGAAGGCCCTTCGGACACGTTACAAGGAAGAGATTTCAAACTTGTCTCACTGACGTTTTCTTTTCTTCTTCTCCATGTGTACCATCAGTATAATTATTATGTATATGTACTATGTTTATGTTTATTATACCTTTATATTATGTATTATGTATACGGTATTTATGTTATAAGTAGTATGTATGTTAATTGTGTTTTAAAAACCTTTTGTAATTTTTATCGTCAAGCTTTTTCTTTAACCCCTCTATCACTTGCTTCGCGCCGCCTGTATTTTCTCTGTATAGACCAATGGTTGACTGGTAGAGAATGCTTTTAGCATTAAGTCCGCCATATGTACCTTTTGTTTGTGCATGAAGTGTAATAAATAAAAAAATAAATAAATAATTCTATTGATTTTATTATAATATAATTCTAATATACGACGTAATTATGCTTCCCTTGCAAGTGATTATGTATTTGCGTTGCGCCGTTTGGCGTTGAAAC
This sequence comes from Pyrausta aurata, assembly GCA_963584085.1. Lineage (NCBI taxonomy): Eukaryota > Metazoa > Arthropoda > Insecta > Lepidoptera > Crambidae > Pyrausta > Pyrausta aurata. The sequence goes on along the minus strand of OY757275.1, from coordinate 9,950,071 downwards.
TTTTGGACCATGGGGACCATCCTCTAAATTGCTTTTTAGAAAAATTGCCCCTAAATTTAATAATCTTTTGGCCAATAATAACGCTGGCTCGTTTCTCGCGCTACGGATAAGTATTGCTATCCAACGCGGTAACGCAGCCAGCATCCTCGCCTCTTTGCCTCATGGACACGGTTTTATTTTTGAGTAGGTTTTAAGTTCTTAGTATTTGCATGTATATTCTAAATAGTTTTATAGGAATATAATTCTTCAAAGCGGAAAAGTAAGTTAATACTAAAAATATCATATTATTTCACAAGTTGGTTTAAAAATAGAACCTCAACTATCCTTCACTTTGCAGAGTAAGTAAATAAAGATATATCTAACGGGTGCTTACGCTCGCATCGTAAATTAGGTTTGTTAGCTCCATCATTGTAAAAGCGAGCTCTTAGTTTCGTTTAGCCTAAAATAAGATGTCCTAGTAAAATCATAAATTATGATATCAGATCACATCAAAGTTAAAAGCTAGGCTCTTGTCGGTTATTTTTTTTAAATAAATACTCAATACTAAGGGAGATAGTATGTATGTTGTTATCCCTCTTGCCTTCTACACCGCAGTTTAAGAACCGGTGGTAGGTATCCTGCCTCTTTAAACCATTTCTTCCCGGACACCTTAAAACTCGTCAGATTTAGATAAAATTCTAATCAGTGTTTAATTAGCCTACTGATCATAGTTTAATAGTAAAAAAATCTTCATTACACAGTTTTTCAGTTTCGGTCTTAGTATTTTTGAGCCTTTATAATAATTTTAACTAGTGACCATTATAAATAATAGTTAAAAAAAACAACTGCTGGAATAATATAAAAATTATTGTAGCTTTCAGTGTGTCAACCTCCTTAAATACTTTTGAAGATTATATTGGCTTCTAATAACCAGTGATTTTAATAATTTTCATTGATAACTTTCATAAAAACTCAACGCTTTTTTTATAGACCGTATGTAGAGCAGTTAATTTGAGAATATACTTAGAATGTGATACTGCATTGAATCATAAGGACTTCACCATACTCAGGGACCCTTTCACTAATTATAATTCTCATCGAATTAGCCACAGATTTACAAAGCAATTAAAAACCTCATACAATTAAACTCCTAATCCTCATGTTTGACCGAAAGTTCCAAAGTAATTACAAAGCCCCAATACGATGTTAATTCGTGAACACTCAGGTGGGGGTTAAAAAAGTAATGGTCGAATTGGGCTTGAAAACCGTTTTGTCTAACCTAATCAAATATCTTTAAAAAAATTGTAAAGAAGACCGTTACGACCTTAAGAATATAAAAGAAGATTCAACGCGATCTCTCAAAGCACATTCGTTATTCAAACGCTCTTCGGTTCATTGTCCGAGCCTCAGTATGTTTACAAAAGGCTATTTTAAAGCACTTTACGTAAGGTTTGCAGGTAGTACATATTAACTATAAGCTCTGCTGCACTGCGTTTAAAAAGATTTTCACACTAAAAATGGCAATAAAAGTGCATTGTTACCTTGGTGTTCGTTTGAAAATAAAATAAATAATGAGGATCATTTTTAGTTTAGTAGGTACATAGCAAATTGATGGTATAAAGATTTTCATATCCATAAGAAAGTTTACTTCTGAAATACTCTGTCTAAATGATAACTTGTCTTAGAGAAAAGTTGACATTAAAATATTTCAGAACGAGCAGATATTATACAGCAAAGAAGAAGAAACTTTGTGTTTTTTCTAACTCTTGAGTAGGGCCCTTAAGCAAGTAATGTATGTACTTAGCATCTGTATTATGTATTCTAAAGTCGTTCTTTGAAGTCTATTTAGTTTCAGGTTGTAAGTAAAGTATTTAGTAGTCATGAATCGTTTGCAAAAATTTCAGTTCAGAGTGAACGGAAAGTCGGATATCGAATATGGAATAACTATACAAGCGCCGACATTATTCTAGTGAACTGTAATCCGTCGCTAGACAAAAACTTGTAACAAACTTTTATTCCTTTTTATATTTAAACGACTGATGAACGTTTGTTCGTATCACGTTCTCAAATTGTGTTATTATTTTGATCGTCGATTTCGTCAAAGTTTGGTTGCACCATATTAATTTTAACAATAACTCTAACTCCCGTTATTTTCGTATAAAAATAGACCTCAACATGCAATATAAAGGTGGGTTTAGACCAAACGAACAAAGAAGAGCTAGAACAAGAACATTCTTTCTTGTTCTTTTGTTCTAAACGGAAGCTCGATTTCAGCGTTTTACATCAAAATATAGAGCGGACGTCCTTAGAATATTCTATAGAACTCAATAGAACAACGAACGAATGCTCTGAGTAGAATAATTTAATGAAGTGGGGATAGAATGAGCATTCGCTCGTCTGATTTAAATGGGCCTTAAGAAAAGTAAGATTTTACAACCAAGTCGGTAGACTAAAATTGCAATTGCTCATTTATAAAATAAATTCTCAAGAGAAATATACACCTTCGTTGTACAACTTGAAATTAAAACTACAAACATATTTTGACATTGAACTTAAACTGTATTGGTTACGGTTAAATTAAGTTCGTGCCAAAGGACCTTCAGTGACTTTACAGATAAGCTGACCGCAAAAGCTGACCTTACTTCAAAAGTTGAAGGTCGAATTCGATATTCAAATACAAAATATTCTCGGTCAGCGTCAATCGAAGGAATATAATGACGAATGCAAACTGACGTCAATCCCACAAATAGATCGTATTGATTTTATATGAAGCTAATAAGTACTGTCTCTCTAACTCAAGTTATATTCACTGGATCCGTGATATAAGTTCATTGGAAAGTTGATTGCTATTTTCTACTACTCGACTTTTTTTACTAAAACTTTTGGATTGAATTCAGTGCAGTTGGATCTTACGTTTCTAAGGCTTAGGTCTCTTGTTTGATCTAGAACAAATTAGTTCTCAAACTATGCAGTTTCCACGAAAAAACAAGGATGATGGTTATAGTTAAGTTATAGTAAGATGGTGCAACGAAGCTCAGGTCGCATTTTAAGACAGAAAAGTTTTCTAGTCATTGTATCGTGTAGGTTTTTAGCTTTGTGGTGAAAGTATTTGTATTTTTTTTTTCAATTTGGTGGCTGTTAAATATTTTAACTGACCTTAAAAGTTCAAAAAAAAGCTTTTGAGTTTAATAAAAAAATATTTGGTTGATCATTAAAAATTAAATTTTATTCTTCTGTAGTTCTTGTTTTACACGAAAACTGTTACAAGAACATGTACAAGATCTTTCTAAATATAATTTAAGTAACATTCCGTATAAAAGGTTTATCTCTATGCGTCATAGGGACGCAAATAAATTAGTTGTTTGTCCTAGGGATCGGCTTACTTCCAAAGTTACGGCGCCATACTTTGTAGCTAAGTAAACAAGAAGTCTCAAGAATAATAGTCTAGATATTTATAAGGGTATGTTTACAACGCAGAAACTAGATACCAAAAGCAGTGCACGTATAGTCTGAAAAAAAAATAGTTAAATAATGGGGAAAAAACGTGTAGTTATGAAAATTAGTACAATTATTCCCGAGAGTCTAGATACTCTAGCTAGGGAATACATACATACTAAGAGTCCTCAAAGTTAATTAATTTAGCTAAAATATGTAGTCTGTTTACAAGACATGATTCAATCTCAGTCATGGCAAAATGTGTGTTTATCATAAAAAATTGACGACGCGTTAGGTGTAGTGGTTAGCGCTCCTGACTATTACGCCGGCCGTCGCGGGTTCGAATCCCGCAAGGGCAAATGTATGTGTGCTGAGCACGAACATTTGTACCTAAGTCATGGATGTTATATGTATTTAAGTATTTATGGGAGACGCCCCCGTCATAATCGTTGTCTGGTACTTCGTAACACGAGGAAGATTCCTTACCACGAAACCAGACAATTGGTGTGTTGTCTGGCGCATATTTATTTTTATTTATTTATTAAAGTACAAAAAGTTTATTAGTTATTAAATCAAAAAATGAATTCAGTGTGTTTTTTTTTTGTTTTTTCCAGCCAACTTCGGAAAAGCACCTTTTGAATACAGTGACGTGTAAAAAAACACTTATCTTACTAGTGTACTCGTATGTTACTCCGTTTCAAAAAACCGGTTAAGTGCGTGTCGGACCCGCGCACTGAGAGTTCCGTGCCACCCTTAACTGAATTCAGGGTTCACTTACTTTCACTTAACGAAAACATCACAATATATTGTGACAGCAAAAATAACTTTGTTTTTCATAGTGTTTGTATGAAAGACAAAGTTATATTTGCGGTTGATAAAAATGTGCAATATCTCAAAAACTACTGGTTCGATCTCCTTCAAACCAATTTTCCTTGCAAGTTTTTGTTGAGATGTACATCATATATTTTTTTCAAAATTTTCACTTTCTTAGTTCAAAAGTTAGATGGGGGGGGGACGCCCATTTTACCACTTTGGAAGCGTCTATATCTCAAACCTTACACTTTTAGAAAAAATGGTTTTAGAAACCTCAACATCATTTTCAAAGACCTATCTATAGACACCCCACACGCATTGGTTCAAGTAAAAAAAATTTTTTTGGTTTTAGTTTCATGTATGGGAGCCCCCCCTTAAATATTATTTTTTCTTACTTTTTGTATCTGAATCGGAAAGCGGTGAACAAGATACACCTACGTACCAAATTTCAGCTATGTGATGCTTATAGTTTCAGAATAAAGTGGCTGTGACATACGGACGGACAGACAGACAGACAGACAGACAGACTTGACGAAACTATAAGGGTTCCGTTTTTTGCCATTCGGCTACGGAACCCTAAAAAGCACGTGTGTAACAAAATATCCTTGTACTGTACATTGTTTGAAATGCTAATTTATGACCACGACTCTAGGTTACCCATGTCACGTAAGAGCTCATCTCAAGAATAAACAAACTCGTTATTTACTTACTTTGCGACATGTTTCACAATGTCCTAATAAGTTCTGGTTAGCGTTACAAAATGACTTTCCTTATTTTAATTATTCGTTTGTTAGTACTTGTTGTGTGAAACAGGCCTTGGTTAAAAAGTCTGCTTTTTATTTTTTTTAAATCTATGCCCTATACATGGAAGAGTTTACGCCGATGTTTGGGTAGATGTTACCTTAAAATACTTTATGTTGGTACTAGTAATAATTAATTATGAAAATTAATTTTCTTTTGATATACGACCATTACCCAAAGCGCCAATTATTCAATTTTTATTTCTTTGTCCCCAGACCCCACTAAAATGCGTCTAGTGACGTAGCGCGGCATAGCGTCAACTCAGCAATGCGGCAAGCGGCATAGCGTCGCGCGGGCGATGCGCCGCGCGGCGACTCCGGCGCAGCGCTTATTATGCGCTCGCTGAACGAGACCGCGTGCGCCGCGCTCCTCGAGCGAGTGCGCTGGGACGAGCCGGCGAGTCTTGTGTCGCTGGCTGTTCTGGCGCTCATCGATGTATTGGTAATCGCTGGTAAGTCAACAATTTTTTTTTTTACTGTACGTCAACTTCGACCAAAGGCGCAGCGTAGGACGTCCACCGACAAGATGGACAGACGACCTTGTAAAGATCGCAGGATCGCACTGGATGCACACCGCTCATAACCGGTCGTTGTGGAAAGCCATGGGGGAGGCCTATGTTCAGCAGTGGACGTCCTTCGGCTGATAATGATGTACGTCAAAAAGTTTACCATGTAATAATTTTGTAATGCAACGTTCTTACTTTATTTATTGTTTCTCCTAACTTGAACCTATTAATTTTTTCATTTATATCAAACATGCTAGGAACACTTATTTTTGGATGACGATCTAGACCTTTATTAGTTTTTAAGCCTAATATTTTTGTTTTTATATGGATTGTACTCTGTATGGGTTCTTATTAAATATAATTAAAAAAATGTATGCTAGAACGTACGCCATTTTTATCATCAAACTAGCGGACCCAGCGAACTTTGTGTCGCCCCCGGCCTATGAAAATAGTTACTCTTACATTTTTTACTTTTCCAGTCAAATTTCTTTATTTTTTCATTCAAGATCCTTCTCCTGACAATAAACACAACACAACAAAAAAAGAATTAGCGAAACCGGTCCATCCGTTCACATGTGATGCTCTGACCAAGGGAAATATGGATTCATGTTTTTACAGGGTGTGGCATCTAATAGAGGCAAAAAAAATATAAGCCCTTTGAGTAAAGTAATCCATTCTAAATGGTTTTTATTAATAATCATGAAAAATACATATATTTTTATTTTTTAACAAAATTAATCGAACCAGCAACCACACCAACCAGTCCTAGAACTTGTCATTGTCATTTACTACAATGAGTTAGCGATTTTGATATACATTGATAAGGGATTATAACTTTGGATTACTATATCTCTGAGTATAATCATTTTATATCACTATTACCAGGTCAAGGTAACTACGTATACTCTGTAGAATCATAGATTAAAATTTTGGCTCCTATTACATGCCACACGCTGTTTATTAAGATGTTTAAACCTACATTTTTAACAAAAATAAGTAAGGACTTATTAACCCTTATTGCGGATGTGGCTTAGCCACAATTTAGTAAGGCTAGTATGTCAAAAAACCCCAAGATATGTCATTAATAGAGCTTTTCAATGTATTTATTTCTACTGACAGTATATTTTTTTATGTCATCGTTTGTCGGTCTGTCAACATAATACTACAATCAAACGTGATGACATTCAGTTGCATTTTGTTACTTGAGTTGAATTTAGGAATTTAGGTAGATATTATTAGCTATACGTGGGCTCAGCAGTGTTAACTATGCACTTACGCTATTTTAGCCCACCCTATGACGTCATGTAGGTATGTCCCTGATTTTCAGAGTGCAGCGTAAAATGTCAATCCGTATTAAATAAGATAAATGATCACTATGCAGATAGGTGCGATGGCTTTTGATAGGTTTAGCAACGTAACGTCAAATACATTTATCCAGAACAGTTTCAGCCTTATCTATTTAATATATCTAGTGAAATTAATTTTATAGTGAATAATAGTGAATTTTATGTTAAGTAAGTAGTTAGTATAAGTGTCATTTCATGACCTAAATTGAAATAAAAATTTTGAATTTGGAAAATAAAATAAATATAACTAGTGAAATACTGCCACTTGGCGGTACAACCTTTTTTTATGCATCATCAGCATCATTATCGGCCTAAGAACGTCCACTGCTGAACATAGGCCTCCTCCACTATGATTATGCAATGAAGATATTATTTAAATAAATAAAAAAACTGAGGAGAGATAACTAAAGTCAAAGCTACAAATAGAAAATAATTGGCTCTCTACACTGCAACTAAGTTTAAAATGCATCCTTTAAATAAACTCTTCTAAAAGTCTTAACTCTTCTGTTCGTTCTTTCTCATCCGATGCAATTCCTTACTTTTTTATCTCAATTACACTCGCAATTGCTATTCAGTAAGCTCACTTAACAATTTATTTTTTTCCTCGTTACAATATCACTATCGCCACGTTTAACTACTCGTACGTATTCTAAACAAAATGATACCCTCAGACTAACTTACATTCATAAATCATAAAGGACCCCCAATTAAACGGTTATTCGGTTTAATTACTTTGCAGTCTGCTAATTCAGAAAAACTTTTTTTTTCTAGCATACTTTATGTCAATTTTGTTTCTTAATCTTGTGAATATTCATAAAAAAAATGCTTCTAAACTTATGAAAAAGTGCTCAAGTTGATCAAAAAATTGTGACAACCGGGTTTCAATTCTCATAGTGGCTTGGCTGATACTACCGTAGCTTTCTGTGCTACGGAGCTACGTCGTAGCACGTGCTACGAGCTACGTGTTTTATTTCGAGCGTAAAAGTCTTGCAATGACGACGGAAGATTTTATTTTTCTTTCACTTCCTTTTTTACGGAATTGCTTGTACTATTGCTTGTAGATTCAGGCTGTGATTGTGGATAGAAAAGGAACATCTGCGTCAATTTACAGGTTGCATTTTCTTTCATTTAAAATACATATTATACTCGCAGCTACGTATAATTTATTGAAAAAAAAAGCGGCCTAGGATGTAGGCAATATTTCTTATAAACGTAACATGTGTCAAATTTTTTGTTAGTTTTACGTCCGATAGGAGCCCTTAAAAATTCTCATACAAATGATTACGTTACTATACGAATACTTTGACGCAATTATTCGTGATCAGGGTACAGGTTTCATGATCGATAGTGAACTAATATAAGTTGGTTAAAAGTCGTTACCAGCGGTTAAATAATTACGACTGTGCATGTTTTGGACGTAAGATACTTTAATTGAAAGAATGGCTATTTTAATTACCATTGGTAAAGGTTTCTTTTTGTCCAAAGCACGCACAATCGCAATTATTCAACAAATGGTATCGTCTTTTGACCATTAGTTGAGTAAACTATCGATTACGAAATCCTAAGTTTCAACTATTTGTAACTTCTGAGAACTTTAAACTTCGCACACGTATCACATTTGATCGCAGTGTGTAACTAATGTGTTCTATATCTCACTATCACTGAATCACGATTCAGCTTACTCAGCTAAACTGCACTTTGATCCGTGAGAAGAATTTTTATGCCACCAGAGATCCCACATTCAATGTTTTCAAGATTTCAGTGAAATCCTACCAATATTATGAATTCAAAAGTTTGTTAAAATGGATGTACGTTTGTTACTGTTTCACGGAAAAACTACTCTATGATCATAATGAAACTTTACAATAATACAGCACATACATAAAATCGAAATTGCACATAGGCTTTAATTAACTGAGTCATTTGTTAGATCCGTAATTGACGCGGGTGTAACCGCGGGAAGCGGCTATTAAAAAAATTGTTTTAAACAAAAATGACACGAGTAGCTTAGTTCAAACTTTGAGCTAGTGCTATCGAAAAACAGTTAAACTAAGTACCTGCATTTCTACTGGACCCTGCTACCTGTAGATAATGTGATATAACATCGTTACAAGCTCTTAATATATAATGTTAAGTGGGACTTAGACGTAGGTAGGAAAAGCGTCTTAGGGTAAAGTACACTATAGAGTTATTTACCTTTCTGACCTTTTAGACTGCAGACAAAACTGCTCTATACTGCTGATAAAACTTTCTGATATACATTTTCAATTTATCTTATTAAATAAAAGCAATATTGCTCCTAATTGACTTAAAAGATAGAGTTATTTTCGCCACATTTCATTAGTTATAGACGAACGCAATTTACAGTGGAATACCGTGTCTATAAATAAGCGATATCTTCTCCTCTCAATTTCTTTTACCCTCGTTGAATGATCTATAGGAACATAAAAATATTTTAACGACACGCACATTCGAGTATAACATACTCATCTTCATTATCATATCTTGTATCATTTAGTGTAGTGAGCGAGCAATAAACTGTTTCAATCTATCTGTCTATTTATCAGTTTCGAAACCTGTCATTTGTTTTAAAACTAGATTATTATTGGCAAAATCTAAAGTGCTATGTTAGCACGACACAAATCAGCATTAAAACCCAAAGTATATACAGAGTTCAAAAATGTCTAAAACCATTAGTCAAATGAAGCATTCTTTGTGGCCTAAACCTAAACACTCTGCCCCGGGCCAATTTACTGCGAGCTAAAATTAGCGACAATCAGGGCCAGTTTTCCCAACGTAAACTAATACTGACAGGTATCAGACGATATTTTCTAACAAAATAAATCGAACCAGCTATGTATTGCAAACAAATATGTCAAATCATAGAACTTGACATTGTAATTTACTTCAACGAGTTAGCGATTTTGAGATAACATTTTTAGGGATTATTTTTCTTGCTTTACTTTTTACTTTTCGATTTTCAAGTCAGTTGTATAGTGACAAAACACTATAAAAACAAAAATAAAATTATAAATTGGTTTTCTTCATCTTAACTGATTGTTAAATATTTGTAAAAATATGTCCTTCGGATATTGTGAGAGCAATCTTCGTGTTAAAGAAGCACTTGCAAAATTCAACAGGCTTGCCAATGTGTCAGTGGCCGAGTGGTATAGGCATGCGCCCGGATATCGTAAGACACAGGGCTCGATTCCTTGTCTGACACAGTTCTTTTTACAAGTGCAATTTATATGTAAGTCAAAGGCCAGCCCTTTTCATCAACAGTTAATCAGTGCCCACTGGTGTCACTCGGCCGTACATTTAATAGCGGTCGAGTCGTCCGTCCGACACCGGCTTCCATTACCAGATTAGATCTGGATTTGTTTGTGTCGGCGTAGATCCAGTGATTTACATGTTTTGCACAACTACCCGCAAATTTTGAAGGCTAGTAGTTGGTGGGTATGGTCGCCTTTGTTAGGTTAATACAGTACCCGTGGTCTTGCGGTTTGAAGGAAATCGAAATTCCGAAAATGTAATGACATGTATTGTACAGAATACGTAATAACGGGTTTGTCATCTGTTTATCTGGGAAGTCATGTGTTTTGCTTTTCCGAAAGCTGTATCTACTGCACTAGATTTTGGGTCCAATAGTATTACTTAGATAAAAGGTTTTCTTAAGGGCGTACACGCGCCGCTTCAATTTCCCATACAAAGTTCATAATAACGGACGAAATCCGACGTTTACTGAGTTATTGAGCAGTTTTGGAATCGAAATAATATGAATGAAAAAACCGTTTTTGCAGAGTTGTCAAGCTTGGAAAACACGCTTTTCGGCCTAAATCGCGTTGTAGCCTCTGAAGTATATCACAGTATGATAACCGATAAATTTGAATTGCCTTGTATCTCATTCTGATTCAGATAGTTTGTTAGATTGGTATAAATTAATGTTACCTTAAAATCAATATGCAACCAATATCAGTACTGGCAGAAGGCTGAAGATATAGTAATATGAGGAAATGCTTTTCAGGCATTAAGAGGCGGGAAACCCCCGGTTCTTAAACTGCGGTGTGGAAGGCAAAAGAAAAAAATCACTACACTGTCTTCCCTAATTTGAAGTTTTATGAAAAAAACTCCACCACTCTCTTAAATTTTGATGATGATGACCTTAAAATGTCAATTTAGGTAATGTCCTCTTATAACACACTAATGAGACGAATCTTAAATACCAACTCAAATCCAAGTATAACATTACGATTGTTAACCTCGCTCACAAAAAAGCAAAACAAACAACCTTCAGTAGACAAAACAAACTATACTTATCTCGCAGCAATAAAGAGATCTGCCTAAAAAGACGGCAGTAATAGTTTCTCAGTGATATCTGCATGGAAAAACGACAAATAACTCTTGGTACACAGTATAAAAGCTACAAAAGGAAATCGAACGAGTTCACAATACAAATACAAAGTATTGCATACAATCCCGGGAGGGTTGATTGAGAACTGTGAAAGAATTCTTGATGAACTTCGTTTTGTTTCCTCTTTACGGAAGGAAGGTTAACCTTCCAAATACACATGGCAGTTTTTGCAGGTCGGATTGTCCGTCAACTGAGTCCTGTCAACAGTTTATCTCGCTTGCACTAACCAATAAAGCGGCGTTCTGTATAATCCTTTTTCACCGCGTTGAAAAACCGAATCCGTGAAAAACAGGTATCGGTAGAAAACAGTACCTGCAAAAGACGGATTGTCTCCGTAGGAAACGGCCCCATCTCTCTATTAAATCTTTTTCATGTTTGAAAAACCTATCTTTCAAGAAACCGGTTGGCCAAAAAATAGTTAATACTGGTGATTAAAATTAACACTTAAAAGCGATAATAGCTCTTAAGTTAGTTTGATACGTACCTATTGCAATAATTTTAACAATAATGAATAACGCGATAGGCTTTCGAGACTAAAAACTTTGAACAGTTCTATACCAACCTTTACCGACATAAGAAACCTGACCCTTTTTCTAATAAAAACCTTCGGGCGCTAGAGTGGGGAGTGGTTTTATTTATTGCACTGTGTTATCAATATTTTCGCTATGATTTGTTGCTGCCATCTGGTGGGGAAAGTGAAGGCTTTTGTTTTGAGTGGCCTTGAATTTGATAAAAGATGATTTGTGCTTTTAATAGGAGCAAACTTTTTAACAATGATTCTACAGAGTATACGTAGTTACCTTGACCTAGTCAAAGAATATATATACTAACCTGGTCATAATGCTCTAAAATGTTTTCACTCAGAGATATAGTAATCCAAAGCTATAATCCCTAATTGACTAATTGACCCTGATTGTCTTGACTTAGTTTCCATTTATGCTAATAAGAGACACATTACGTTATTAAAAAAGAAACTAATAAATTCAAAGTTAATTCTTATCTCATATGCATTCGTTTTTCAATTCTTGAACAATAAACAGCTTAAGATTGGTTTATTAAATAAAGGCTCTTTAGGTTCGCGCCATGAGGAATTTGTGATAGCGTTGGAAAATCGGTCTGTAGATATATTGGCCATAAATGAGACATGGCTTAAGGAGGGGCAGGAAAAGCGCGCACCTGCTCCTTCTGGCTATAGGCTCCGACATGTTCCGCGCCCTCCTGGTCGGTTCGACCGCGGTGGAGGCGTGGGCTTTTACTTGAGGAACGGAATTAGTGCACGACAAATAAAGACCCCGCATACGGCAACGGTTGAACAGTTGTGGTTGTGTGTCACTTTGAATGGTGTAAAGCTTGCCATCGGAACAGCTTATCGTCCCCAATGGGTTGGTGTAGATACTTTTATAGATGCTCTCACTGAGTCAGTTGCTAGTCTATCTATGTTTGATCAAATTATTCTAGTTGGTGACTTCAATATTAATTTGCTTAATGCTGACGATCCCAATGCGAGGAAGTTATCATCTTTTTTTCAATATTTCAATTTCCAACAATATGTAAATGAATCAACTCACTTCACAGAACATTCTGAAACTCTGATTGATTTTGTTTGCAGTACCACTAGTATATCTGGTGTAGTTGTTGATTACATTCCTGATTTAAGTCACCATGCCTTTATTACTTTTAATTTACGTATAACTAAACCCAAACTTCCTTCAAAACGGATCTGTTATAGACCGCTCAAGGATATTAACTTTGATGAATTTAATACTCTTTTGAATAATATAAATTAGGAAAAAATTGTTGAAGGGAATGTCAGTGATTCTGTTTTGTCCTTTAATGCTTATATATTGCACGTATTTGATATCCATGCGCCTTTTAGGCATAGCTTAATTAAACCGGTTAGGTATCCCTGGATTAATTCTAATATTAAGTTTATGATAAAGTTAAGAGATGAAGCTCATGCTAAATCCCGTCGCACAAAGAAAGATTCTGATATAAAATATTATAAAGAATTGAAATGTTTTGTTAATAAAGCCATACACACGGAAAAGTCAGCATTTCTTAGTCAAAATGTTAATCAACATTCGAAAGACTCCAGATTGTTGTGGAAAAGTATTAAAAATAATGTAGTAGATTTTAAAACTAGGAAAAATGTTATACCTCCCCATCTTAGTGACCCTAATTTAATCAACAGTCATTTTCTTAATGTTCCTGGTAACGACGATGTCACCATTTCTGATCTCACGTATTTTGAATTTCATCGATTTAATTCTTCTTTCTTCAACCTGCGATCTGTTGATGAATCGTACATACTTAAAATTATTACCAATATTAAAAGTAATGCTATGGGTGTGGAAGGTATTACGCGGGATATGATCATTTTGACTCTTCCGCAGACTCTTACTGCTATTACTACTCTAGTTAATGTGTCTTTGCGATCTGGAGTCTTTCCTTTTGCTTGGAAAGAGGCTCTTGTTAAGCCATTACCTAAAAAATCTGATCCCAATGAATTAAAAGATCTCCGACCTATAACTTGTATTCTGCCTTTTATGTCTAAAATTATAGAAAAAGTAGTATGTCATCAGTTAATTGAATATCTTAATAAAAACAACATTTTACCTCCAAAGCAGTCTGGTTTTCGTGCTGGTCGTAGCACAGCTACAGCCTTAATGGATGTCGTTGATGACATTTTGTCGGGGCAAGATGTAGGTAATGGTTCTATTTTGACTCTACTTGATTTTTCGAGAGCTTTCGACTCTATAAACCACAATCTTTTGTTGTCCAAATTATCTTATTATGGATTTGACCCTGTGGCTATAAAATGGTTCCATGATTACCTCAGTGGTCGTACACAGCGAGTAGAGGTAATTGGTGAGGATGGATTCAAATGCTTTTCGGAGTCATCACCATTGAATCGGGGCGTGCCTCAGGGTTCTATACTTGGTCCAATTTTATTTATATTGTATAGCTCTGATTTAACTTCATCTATTAAGCATTGTAACTATCATATGTATGCTGATGATTTACAAGTATATTTTCAAGTAAAACCTGATGAAACTCCGACAGCTGTTGCTAAAATTAATCAAGATTTGGAGTCTATTGAAAATTGGGCTAATAAAAATTGTCTTCTTTTGAATCCGCTTAAATCAAAATTTATGGTTCTTGGATCTGAGGCTCAGGTAAATAAAATAAATAATTTCAGCCCTAATATTAAACTTTGTAATACAGATATTGAACAGGTCACTAAGGCTCGTAACTTAGGGGTTCTTATGGACAGTAGCCTTCGTTTTCATGACCATGTTCTTGAAATTGCAAAGAATTGCTTCTATAGACTGAAAGTGTTGTATCGGGTTCGGAACTATTTGGATGTTGACGTCAGAATTAAACTTTGCGAAGCTCTTATATTATCTAAGCTAAATTATGCGGATACGGTCATGGGTGATTGCATTTTTGGTTACACTAGGAAGATAATTCAGAGAGTTCAAAATGCGTGTGCTCGTTTCTGCTTTACCATCCCGCATAGGGCACATATAACCTCATAAATATGCAGTCCCGACGTTCACTTCATTACGCATGTCTTCTTTTTGGTATAATTCGATTTAAATCACCTCCATATTTGTTCAAAAAGTTGGTATTTTTAAATAGCATCAGAAATTCTTCGTATCTCAGCTACCCACGTCACAACACTGCAGCATTTCGTGGATGGATGGTTTTCGATACTCTGCCTCCAAGTGTTGGAACAACATCCCACCACCGCTTAAGAAATTAACAACGTTGCGCTCTTTTAAGTCGAATTATAAACAGTATCTTCTAGATCTTCAAAAGGTCGCTCCAATGTGAGGTGTAAAGTAGTAATACACTTGACTTGTTGTCGCGTGTCCTTTAGTGTTATTGGATATCTCATGATAAATATTATTGTGATGAGTTAGTAAGTATGTATAAATATAATGAAAGCTCCATTGCTATGTTTTGATATTATTTGTAATTTTGAGTTGCTTATCACATTCTTACTCAAGTTTTTGTTTAAATTTAGTGTACACAGTCATTTAAACTGTTTGTTTGTTTTTGTGTGTGCAGCAGTGCTCTCTATTCCTTTTTCTTTAAAGGATTCTACGGAAGACCAGCGTCGCCGGATCATTTGATTCTGCGGCATTTTGCTGAGTAGTTTCCTTTTCATGCATGTTTAAGTAGGTACATATCTGTAAAAAGTGTAATGTTTTGTGATATTTGTACTTATGTAACCTGCTTCATGTATGAATAAATGATTTTCTACTTCTATTTCTATTTCTAATCAATGTATATCAAAATCGCTAACTCGTAATAAATGACATCAAGTTTTATGACCGGACACATTTGTATGCAATGCAATACATTGCTGGTTCGATTTTTTTTGTCAGAAAATAACAATTTTATTTTTCATTATAATAAATTTAAACCAGTTGGAATTCATTACTGGTTCTTAAAGGACCTATATTTATTTATTTTTGCTCCAATTACAGGCCACCCACACCCTGTATATGGTTCATTTGTTCTGTCTGGAGCTACACACACCACACCACAGACACACATACACTGAACACACTACTTTTTAAACCCTGATGCAAAAAGGTGCTATAAGTTTAACTAGATAATCCAACGGGATCCTGTTTTTTACTAATCCATTTTAATGACAAAACTGAATCAGTAAAATTCTTTTTTTCGTCACTGCAGGCGGGATGCACATGTGAATATTAGCATTAAAACGCGTATACTACAAAACGAAGTCCTGCAGAATACAGGACCTGCAAAAAACGGAATTTCGTAATGGAAACGGCCTTAGGTTGTACCTAGGTAACTGAGAAACCGCTAATATTACCATGTTCAAAGGGAGGCCTACATTTATTCAGAACAGCCGCGTAGGGTAAAGGCAGCAATGACCGGCCCTCTCCCAATTCTGTTTATAATCCATCAAAGTCACAATCGCTCACAACGCCATCTATGTGGAATGTAAAATTACTTGTACACTTAGAAGTTGTAAATTTGTAAAGGATTTCCTGATTTATTATTTTTGTCCATAATCATTCCGTGACTAGGGATGCTACATTCAATAACGACTAAGTTATGGAAGGAGTTATAAAGTAATGTAAACACGATTTTATTTCTCGCACGTAAAATGCGAGCATTTTTTTTCCAAAAAAGGGCTTTATAATGTGGTTGCATAAAATTGTCTTTGATTGAAAGTGTTTTTATTATCTTGTGAAGTTAAAAAAGTAATATTATTTTGTTGTTTACCTATGTTAGTGAGATTTTTATCAACCAACAAATATTATAAAAACGAAACTTGGTTTTGATTAAAATATCGTCTTTTTATCACCAAAAATCCTTCTATATCTCAAACGAATACGCTTTTCTGTGTAAACATTCATGAAAATAAGCATCTCAATGTGTTCTTCAAAGCAAGTTCGCAAACAGTACTTAAAAACATATTTGCGTAGAGACCGAATCGATGCCGATATTTCAATCGCAAAATTCACTTCAAGATTTCGTTTGGGGCTGAAATAAAAACACTTTTAAGGTCTTTTCACACTACCGATGCTATTAAATGAGATAAAATGATGGTACACTTTCCGTATCCTTAACGACGGCAAGTTTTTATAATAATGATTATTTTGAAATAGCAAGTACGAGTTGTTCCAAATACCTTGTCCAAAAACAAACGTGAAGTTATTATTTTAACTTTGTTTTTATAGTGTTTTGTCACTGTACAAACTTAATAATTTAACACGTTCCGGGACAGTGACCGCCTACAGGCGTGAAAACAATAAAACATATATTGTGTCTGGAATAGTGTCCCGGAACGTGTTAAATTGCACTTGTAAAAAGCAACTGTGCTAGTCAAGGAAACCCTTACGCTATTCGGGCGCTGCCTATACCACTCGGCCGCCTACAAATGTGTCGGTGCCAATGGTCAATGCTGTTGAACTTTGCAAGTGCGCTCTTTGACGCGTAGGCTGCGTCACTTCAGTAATGTTGTGAGATTGCTCCCTCAATCAAGAGTCGTATGCAGGCGTAGCGCAGCGCAAGTTTTCATAACATTTCGAACGCCATCGGTCGAAATATGCTTGCGGGGGAAAACGTTTTCCTACCCGTAAACCTTTATGAAATGAGACAAATTTGGTCTCATTCGTTTTCATGCATCCTGAACTACGCTTGTACGTCTTCAATTTTTTGTATAAAGGCTTGATTAGTAAAAATTGACAAAATTCCGAAGAGTTTTTTTAGTTAAAAAAGTGAATGTTTAGGTTCTTATATTTTCTGAAACATACAATATTTAAAAAAATGAAAACGTACGAGCATAGTTTCAAAATCAGATAACGTTTAAGGGGTGGAAAACGTTTTCTCTTATTGCATGGAAGCTTGCTTGATCCTCTTAACTTGTTGTATGGTATATAAAGAAAGAAAGAAAAGAAAGAAAATACATTTATTCGACTCACAAACACATATACAATACACTGACTCGTAAACATACACACACATAATACAATAAACAGACACACACATAATTACATTTACATCAAGAATGAGCCGAAAAGGCACCCTCTCAGCATTCATCGTGGCAGCAAGATGCGCATGCCACGACACTGATTTTCAGAGGGTGCCTTGTGGGTACCCTGTGCCTTGTGGGTTATAACGGAGAGACTTTAAAATAACGTTTAGTATAAGGTAGTCCTGATTTACGAATTTAACGCTAAGCCCGACATCGTGTCGCTCGTCGGCTATGTGGCTAGACCTTTATTTACTCTGTAAAGAAGGAAAATCTAGTTCATTCATAAATCATTGTATATTGAAGGTGCGCCAGTTGCGGCCAACATTTATTGAATTTTTTTCGTTATAAGCCCACTGTCAAGAACTTTTTGACGTATTTTTTTTTATTACACGTCTAAGTGAATAAATGGCTAAGTTTAACTCTGTTTTTAATACATTAAAAAATATATATAATGTAGGTACTGGTTTATACATCATCATAACTCATCATGACGCAATCGCAGATTGTTCACAATAAAAGTTATAATGATTATAAAATTTTACGATAAGATACTTACTAACTTTTGATAAAGTATACATAGTATTTCCATTAAACGCCTATTAGAGTCTGACTAATGAAAGCTGACCACAGAAAAGAGCGGCAATTTCAAAAAAAGAAAAGTTTTATCTGTGTTTCTAAGACAAAAATGAATTGCAAATAATTTTTAACAATATTGTGCAATTTTCTTTTAGGTATTTAAAGCCTTTTCTTTTTTTGAAATTGCCGCTCTTTTCTGTGGCCAGCTTTCATTAGTGAGACTCTACATACATTTGACTTTTGTTCTAGTATACAAGCTTAGCTATTTAAGGAACACGAAAAACCATAAAACCACAAAACTTCTGCAACGTTCTACATAATAACCCGAAACGTGTCAAAGTTTCCGAGCCCACCTTTTATTTCACACACGAATGACATAATTACATAACTTCCACGTTCACGTAACAAAGCTATCATTTTTATTACTTCGTGTTTCGGCAATAGGCCGCAACTAACTGACTCGCCCCAAATGTTGCGCGCCCCTGCTTCACTCCGCCTAAGTGTGAAATGGTATTTTTATTTTTTATTTATGGCTTCCTCGCCCCGAAACGGAACCCTAAATAAAAGTTATGTCCGCTGTAGGCTCGTTGGTGCTTTTTTTTCTATTTCTTCATCAGAATAATGAATGTATTAAACGTAATAAAAATACAGAAAGTAACGACACACCTTTATTCTATGACTATTCACGTAGACGTAGACACGTATTATTACATCGTGAACTTAGGCATATTTTTAAAATAAACTTTTGACCAATTTATACGTTGTTTTCTAGTAATTCTGTTTGGTGCAAACAAAATTTACAAATATGTACCTACTAAAATAAAAAGATACTAAGTAAGCTTGTTTTCAGTGCATACAAGAGCCTGCAACAAATTTAACATTTTTTTATAATTTTTGAGCCCTGAAGGAATGTTGGTAGGTATATTAGACATTATCATGTGGACGTCCGTTGTCTGATTATGATGATGATGATGATGTCATAAATGTTTTATTTTTGTGTCATAAATGTTTTATTATTGTTGTAAATTTGCAATGCCTCGGACCAGTTTTCGTCACCATTTCCACGGTCCTTTCCTTTTTATAAAATAAAAACTGTAATTTTCCGCAACAGCCTTGGGTATTTCCTTGACGATTTAGCGCTTGAGAATAGAATAATTTCCATTTCACTTATTTCTTAGTGGAGTTTAAATAAGTCTGCTGAATAGTAATATTTTTGCTCGATGAAAGTTAACGTTGTTCTAAGCAAGCGTAACTTTATGGTGTAGTTACTATAGTTGCACTTAGGTAAATTATACTTTGAAATATGTTACTTCAAATGTTGAATAATATGAATATGCTTTACTGAATACAAATAATATTATGTTTAAAATGATTATAAGCTCTAGTATTGAAACTGCTTACTTCACGCCTTGTTTTTTGCTTTTAAACAGCAGCAGCATAATAACGTTAAAACATAAAAAAGAAAATTCAAATCAACTTTTTCCGCGTGAAACACCTATAGCCATCACGTGGTCTGCATGGCGTTACATTTCTGAAACAGTTTTGCATTAAAAAGCCTGTTGTGTAAGAATAAAACAACCGATATTCAGTACTATTTTGAATTATTTCCCATACAAACTTTATTTGCAAATATTGAAAATTGCTAAACATACATAGAGTTTATTGACCACCATACCTATCAAGGTATGGTGGTCACCTATAACCACGAAGCGGCTTGACACCTTACATGAAAGAAAAGCTTGTTCTTAAAAAAGGATTTTTAATTTAATTTAATTTTTATTACTACACGAAAATTATTAGTTCGTACCAACAGCATGTTCCCCGCAGATAGTAAGATAATTTCGCATCGTGCATGCACCAGGAATGCATTGATGCATATGCACGGACAGTTTCATTGGAAGAACGCCAAGCTTTCAAGTTCGGATGCAGTTTTGTTAAGTTGGGTTGTAAGGACCTATAGTTTTGGTACTTTATTTAAGCTGACGGGTATTTTAATACAAATTGAACTAAGAAATTCAAGCTCAAAAACATCAGCTCCAATCATACGAGTGAATGGAGGCCTAAAGATTGATTGAGAAATGATGCCTAATTAGTCTTTAATGAATGACTCTCTAGTGGATTCAGATTCAATGTAATAGACTTCAGGATGGTTCGGGTTAGATTATGATAGTGATTCAGGCTACAAACAAAACCAACTAATATTTATTCAAACAGCATTCATTTTTTCATATGTTTGTTTGTGTATGACAAACAAACATATGAAAAAATGAATGCTAAAAGCATTCTCTACCAGTGATGTTATATCTGTATAAGGAAATATTTGAGCTAGCATTAAACTTAGTTGATTTTTCAGTGTCTTTTGGAATTATCTCCTTCGCTTACCCAATACATATTCATTCTCGTTCGGATAACTTTTTTTGTATAATAAAACACAAAATTTATTAAGTTCTCCTTTTGACCGAAGAAAATTATCGTCCTGTGTTAATTTGCCTTTTTCCAACTCATCCACTCATACATCTTCAATACAACATCGTTATTTCTTCTTCCCCAGGTAACTGCCTAGTGATAGCAGCAGTGCTGTGCTCATCGAAACTGCGCAGTGTCACCAATCTATTCATTGTATCACTGGCTGTAGCCGATCTGCTGGTGGGAGTCGCTGTGCTGCCTTTTTCCGCTACGAGAGAGGTTTTTGAGGTGAGTTCTATTCATTATATTAGTATTTACGGTTACTACTGTAATATTGTTGGAGTAACAGTAAGCTCAAGTGGCAATGGGCAGGTCACAGCGCGAAGAAGGCAAACTGATGGACGATGGAGCAGAAAAGTCCTATATATTGGAGACTCTTCGACTAAAAGCGAAGCGTGGTACGTCCACCGACAAGATGGACAGACGACCTTAATATGTAATGTGACATGCAATAAATGATTTGATTTGATTTGACCTTGTAAAGATCGCAGGATCACACTGAATGCAACCAGTTGCTGTGAAATACGTTGGAGGAGGCTTTTTTCAGTGTTGGAACGTCCTTTGGTTTTAAATGACGATGATTATAATGATGCTTATTCTTAGACTGCTCTACGTATATCTTAATTTCAATGATTAATGACGCCGTGACAGTAAAACGAAGCTTTTAAACGTAACCGTATTTAAACATAAGGCAACGCTCTCAGTGTGTCTGCCATTTTTATACACGTTTAAAGTACTTTACCAAGCCATACCACAAAATAATTGCAATTTGCATAGCGGTGTTTATATTTCTAACCAAAGGTTAGGTATCGTTTTTAAGAAATTCTTAAATCTTAGAAATCTTAAGAAATTCTTAGATCTTTATTAGAATCGGGGCCAAATCACTGGATCGAGTTCCACAACCCTCAGATAATTTCGACAGAACGCCACTACATACCAAGATTGGTTAGGGAAGCGATCGAAATAATTAAATACAAAAATTTCAATCGTGAGGACGGGTTTAAATTGTCAAGTGTGTTCGAATGTGTAAAAACCGTGTAAATAAAAATAGTGCCGTTTCGCGAACAGATACTGTCAGTGTTGTGTGTCGAGAACAGACGCGAGTAAATAGCGAGTTTGTGGACAATGGTACCGGCGGCGAGCGGAATAAACGACTTCGAAGGAGGGTAGACCGACATGTCTGCCAATAACAACCCACCCGCAAGTTCTCTTCAGTTACTCCGTGATCATGGCGCTTGCAACAGTGCCGAAATATCGGAAGCTCATAAATAATAAGGTACATGGTAGCAATCCCGTATCTAACTATTCTAATGTTAGTGACCATGAAAGTTTAAAACAATAAATTCTTAAATCCGTGAAGTCCTTGTGGTATCTTGACCATATGGGTTATGATAGCAGTTGATTAACTATTGAGTTTCAAACCTCGGAGCCTGATGGATTGCAGGAGATTGAAAATGTCTTGATTAAATCTGAATCTTAGTCGTCCTACGAGAAAGCGCTTTATTTTTATTGTAAAAATTCTGGTGGATTGTAAAATATGTGAATGTTTATAGAAATATGCCAGTCTTTCCTATAATACTAACATAAAAACAATAAAAGAGAATGCCGTTTAGTATGGGTCAGCAAACACCTATAATCAAAAGTAGTTTCGTAAAAGCCTTATTCCCCTCAAAGATTCAAAGCGCGGACGAACATTAAGGGGCACTAATGAAGATATTACATTAAATAACTTTATATTCAGCCTCAATGAAAAAGCCATTGCATATTATAAGGAACCATCTCTTTGTATAATTAAACAGCACTGTATACCAGATGCGACGGTAAGCTTATTTTGGGCCACAAACAATTTAATACTTTATCTCAATAAAAATACTGACCAAATTCGCTTGCGAAAATTGGTAAACGGTTTCCAAACGATATTGAAACTTGCAAGCAAAAACATAGATGCGCTTGTGGTTTGTAAGGATATTGCCCTGCAACCTGTTGTGAAATAACACTCGTATCGTCTCAGGATAAAGTCTAAATTCGCATGAATTGTTTCCGGGATGAAAAGGGGTATGCCCGTTGAAAGTGGGTGAATGAAATGGTTATTTCTGGACCGGCTTTTGTCTTGTAGTATTGAAGTTTTTAAATCGGAAATATGCCGTTCATATTTAGGGAATTGGGTCAATGACGTTTTTAGATATAATTATTAACTGAAAATAAAAAAGCTATTTAATGACACTCGCATGATCAATCATTGCATTATTAATTACTTTAACTTTGTAACGTTTTCAAAATAAGATATGTCTACAGACGTGATGATTTTGAATACAATAGTATTTCAATAAAATACAGTGTGGTGCACCATTTATGATTCATGTCTTTTCAATTTAGCATTTTAAAGTAACATTTACAATTGGTGATCTTTATTGTTTTCATAAGACTAGGTTAGTGTTGTTTTATAACAATTTTCTGTATTAACTCAAAACATACAATCTTTTTAACTAAACCCTTCAAACACTAACTAACGATTTATTTAAATACTAGCTTTTGCCCGCGACTTCGTTCGCGTGGACTTCAGGTTCGTCCTGTCTAGTAGCGCAAAAAATGTGTTTTTTTTACGACCTCACATTAGAAACCTCAAAAATTGTAGCCTTAATGTTATTCTGATGTATAAGCTATATTGTGGTAAAGTTTCATTCAAATCCATTCAGTAGTTTTTACGTGAAAGAGTAACAAACATCCATACATCCATACATCCATACTTACAAACTTTCGCCTTTATAATAGTAGTAGGATGGAACATCAAAGTCATTTCAAATGTAGTATTTGACAGATAACGCTACATCGCCAAAACAGGTCGTAATCGGAAACAAATAACAAAAGTAACTTTGAATTAACCTTTAAATGACTATCTACCGCCACGCAGTAGGATCATTTACAAAAATAATAAAAAATATCGACGAAACCATTGAAATTCGGTGTATATTTGAACCTAGCTATGTAACTCATATCTTTTCCGCCAGGGTAGCGCTAGCCTCCACCTCTCGTTTTTCATTTTCCTTTACAGTCTACGTTCTAAAAACAAAATTGAAAAATTCTTGTTGCGATGCAATGTTTCCAACAGATCAAATGGGTTCATTTTCAATTTTTGCTCGTGTTTGAAGAATTCTAATAAATGCAATCTTTATTTAAAATGCATTCATGTTGCTATTAAAAGTGTGTGTCAATCAGATTAATTCTCTTTTAAATCTATGAGACGAATATCTTCAAAATTGACTATTACTAGTATAAGTCAGTTAACTAGAAGAAAACTAGAAATGTGTTAACTAAATTGTCAATCTTTATTACGATATTTACACATATACTTAAGTCTTCTCCAAATCTGTTCGATCAACCTTTTACTGCTTTAACTATCCGACTGTCATGACTGATTTCTGAAAAAAAAACATCAACATTATTTTTATCGAGAGTTGTGTACATAGATCCCTGAATTTCCTTTTTAACCTCTTACACAAAGCTGACCTTCATTTCTATAAAAGAACCTTTTGTACCATAAAATTCTTTTGCTCCAAAATATCCAGCAATTATTATTCATAAGTATCCTAAATTGTACAATTTAATAACAAAAGTTGGTGAATAAGTATCTCGTTAGGGACCGCATTACCATACGTTGGAGTGGTTATATAACTTTGTAATAATATTGCGTCTATTAGGATACCTTTATTAAAACTTAAGGTAGTTATCGTAGAACGTAGAACTAAATATAGAATTGAGGTGCGTAATGGTTATTATAATGCATAAGAAGTTGCGTTTTACTTTCTTTAAAATAAATCTGCTTGCTGTACTTTTAAGACTTTCGATATTTTTTGATCTGTTAAAAGATATAATTTAAAGAGTTTATTCAGATAATTACATGAAAAAGTTTGCATAAACTATTTGAATTATAACCTGAAGCTCAATTTTTTTTAGCTTAACGATGTTAATAATTAAAAGCGAGTGGTTCTGGTATTTACCCAATATGGTGGTATTGAAGACACAAGATTTATTATTGAAATATGAAAAATTTAAATAGGTTGAATAATAAAACATTAGTTTATTTTTGTCCGAAAATACCAAATTACACGACTTTTTATTTTTAAATACATAAAACAGACTGCATTAACCACGCTTCAGTCCATCCCGAACACTTTTAGAATTAGCCGCGAATGTATTTTACGAATGTATTATTATGTTTCGGCGATACGCATCTATCAAAATGACCCTTTACATGAAATGGCGTGACTTTCCTCGCGGCATAGTGTAGAATTTGTAGATAGCAAAGCACTTTTCATTATCTTGTCATAGAGTTAAATTACATTTTTTTTAATTTTCTAAACCTTCGCTGTTTGTCCGTCCGTCTGTCTAACAGCCAGAAGATTAAACTGCCATTTTATAACATTATAAAAATAATATCACTTATGCACAATTAAATAATGCACAATTAATTAATTAATGTTTATTTAATTCTCGGTTTGTCAACGCGTACTTTACACACGGAAAACGCAAACAGTAGATCTGTAGTAGTCCCATCAATGATTAATTCTTGGTTAGAATTTTACTCACTTTGAAACTACCGTATGCCACCACTCTGTGGCATCAATCAGAATCGAATTAGGCGCAATTCTGGCAACGCGGCAACGCCCGGCAGCACGGCAACGTCAAGCAAAGCGAACAAACGTCGCCTTAGCAATTATTTGGTGCACGCAACAATCATGCGTGCGTGCGTTTAAGGGTTAAACTCTATTTACGTTTGTTTACAGACTTTTTTCATATATTTTTTTAATTCATTAACAGTGTTCTTCTGCAAAAAGGTGCTATACTAAGTATATCTCGTCTCGTGGTGGGTTATAGGTATTTAGTGCCGCAGGCTACCGGATTAATTGTGGCGTGCAGACGTAAATATTTTTTTTATTTAATAAATTTTAATTTACAAAAAATACATTGGCTTCTTAAAAGTGTCTTAAGAATGACATGGATGGGATTAAGTATATTGCACATCATATTAACTTTAATTTAGTCAAAAAGTTACATAACTTCGTATGTAATACGTATGTGCCAGAAATGTAGTTAAACCCTTATCCAAATATGAAAAAAGGAATAAAACATTAGTTGGCGAGAAAATAAAAGCAATTAGATTGCTTTCCTTGATAATAGGGTGTAATAAATCAACATCTGAGTACAATATCCGGTTGGAAATGAAGTTATAAACCTTTATAATGCCTCTGGCTTGACCGAATATAGTTACGGTATAATTGAAATGGGATGTGTGAGCATGAAATAGGAACCACGTGACGTAATATCATGATACTCTACTTACTAAACTTCTTGCTTAAAATATTTTCGCAGTGAGAGATGTAGATAGATATGATTTTTTAATTTTCCATAAATTTTGCAAGGATTAAGGAGAAACCCTACGTTTACAAATGCTAAGCCATATTTCTAAATTGTCATGACTTGTGTATGTTAGGAATCTATTAATTGAATCACAAAAGTTTTCTGCACCTGCCGAATACAAGTTTTTTTATAAGAACATAATCGATCGCAGCTTGTTAAAAGTTCAGATTGACGAAACGTGGCAAATAGGCATTCACGTCTGTCCAAAAATACGATGTATATTCGGGTAAAAAAGTCTAACTAAAGCCCAATTTCTTCATCGATAGTACCTATATCCATATATATTCAACCGCTGGTAACGTAACTTTACCATTACTATCGATGAAGAAATTGTGCCTAAGCCAATTAACGCCATTAGAGCACATGAGCATTGAGGAACGATATTCTTAGTTATGTGACAGTATAATTACAATAATGGCTATCTCCCCTTTAGGTATCAAATATTTTCAAGGATTTATTGATGATCATTGCACCCCATTCAGTATGGCGACAGTTCAAGATATTATCTTATGTACGAGTATCTCTTGCGAGTCAAAATTATTTACTCCAATCATTACGAGATAAAGTCAAACCGTCAAATCATCAAAGAGTCATAAGGCAAGATGAGTCAATTAAGCTGACTTCGCACTCGGAATGCTATAGGGTTACAAATAGAATGAAAGCGTAATTTACAAGCGATGATTTTAAAGCTAACTTGATTGCGATTTTCATCTTTAATTCTGTTAACATAGCATAATTGAAATTACTTCTCCAATTAGTTAATTAAATCTTTAAAATGCAGTTTGATAAAATAAAAGTCGATGCTCAATTGCTGTTAACAAGGTCAAGGTAAGTCAAGTCCAGTGGTCAAGTCATTTTGGTGTAGATAAAACATAACCTGAAATGTTGTTTAGTAGATTTTAGTAATGATTAATATTGTGTCAACTTATAATTGTACTAATATATTAAGCATTAACCAATGGATGCTATTAATCTAATGAGGCAATTAGACTCGTAACTACAAAGAAGTAAGCACAGAATATATAATAGTACAACAAGAACGAAAACGAAAAGAAACGTTTAGGTTATAAAAATTGGTTACTAGTTTTTCTTCGTATTTGTTCAGTCTCAAAATCTTTACAGGTTAAAAATATTAAGAAACATGCTTTTTTCACGTGGTTCTGAATCATGATGCTTACCCAAAACTAATCAAACAATATTTACCCATTGACTGAACTTAAAACGAATGGACGAAGTTGCGTAGTACACGCAATACTAACTCCCTAAGACAAACTTCCACGTAATATTCACTAACTCTCAAGTACGGAAACCTACAAGTTTCCAAGTATCGGGAATCCCCGTGAAACCGAATAATGATGTATCAATTACTTCGCTGCATACTTGGTAATACTTCGTCTTTGATATGCTGAAATGTAATCTTATCAAAAGCCTTACAAAGTTCTGTACTGAACTCTCACGGTATAAGGGTAGGCACACTGACTGTACAGTCGGAAGAGAAAATGGTTGTAACTTTTAGTCATCAACATCATCATTATCAGCCAAAGGACGTCCACTGCTGAACAAAGGCCTCCCCCACACGGCTTTCCACAGCGACCGGTTGTGAGCGGTCTGCACCCAGTGCGATCCTGCGATCTTTACAAAGTCGTCTGTCCATCTTGTCGGTGGACGTCCTAACTTTTAGTGGAAATTGTAATTATCTCAAGCTTAAAGTTACAGGTTCAGTAGGAAAATTTACTTGTTCTTTTATAATTGTATCCGTCATAAATAGGATAATATTTCATGCGTTTTCATCAAAAAAATATAGTAGATTATACGGGTCAGTACCTACTGTGTGTGATATTTTTTTTCTATGGAATCAGAACCTGTTTGATGTGAAGATATATATTTATAATAGAACTTTTTCTTTAATATAACATTGCATTGCTCGTACTCATTGACATTTACTAGTACCTTGCTTGAAGTCCTTATTTGCCTATTTTATATTTATACATCTTATTAATTAACTAATATTATTATGTATGTTTATTTCGACATAATGCATTTTTTAATTTATTTTATATTACCCGCTCAGTTATTGAAAACGTTCCGCCACTGATTAAATTTTCTGCATTCCCAAGCGGTTGACTGGTAGAGAATGCCCTAAGGCATTAAGTCCGATAATTGTACAATTTACAGTGCAATAAAGTTTAAATAAATAAATATTTTTCTGTCCGGTAGTTTCTCAGTCTGTCAGTTCCAGTCGCCAGTCCGTCTCTTCACCATGGAGGCTAGTGGACGCCGCGACTTTGTTTATCTATGTTCGCTAGAATTGACATTTTGTTCCTGACTGTACCTGTGGGTCGTATGTTACGAGGCTTCCAGTTTAAGGGCCCACAATTAATGTGAAAGCTCTGGGTAGTGTGATACTAACAAATGTAGGGCCAGAATAAGGTTGCGTTTAATTTAGAGATGAAATCTCTCTTGGTGATTATTCCTAGTCGTAACACCCTTGAACCTAGTCCCAGGTTAATAATCTGGTTAACAAAGTGGTGAAGAAAATATTTACTTTTTAAGGTACTTGATTCCTTCTACTGGTAAAAGTGGGGATACAAATTTATTTCGACTGCGATAATTATATGGCATCATCATCATCATCACATTTAAGAGCGTAGGTTCTTGTCGGAGGTTTTTTTTAAAAAAAACTACATAAGGAAATACTAAGGCATGTCGTATGATAAATATTTTAGAAAATGTTGTGGGTTTCTGAATAGCTTGATGTAATTCTAATTATCATTACTATAAAAACATAAGTTCGTTACCCAGAATCGATGAAATCGATAAAAACTATCTAAAATAATGGATCCTAGAACAAAATTGCGATTAATTTACTTGTAAATAAACTAGAGCTACAATGAAATCTACATATCATTCAAACCCTCAAGATACAGAGCAGATACCTACTTGGTCCACCTTCTTACCCAAAGTTTGCTAGAATAATTTTAATTTCAAACCTTATTTATTAACACACGTATTAAAATGGCAGCCACAAGATTATTCTTTATCACAAAGAGCGCAACAGAACCTTAGTATTTCCAGACTTTCTCACAAAGAACCTCCTTTGTAAGTAACTGCCTATTTAAGTTAACTGAAGCTCGCACCTGACATATACTTATGCAAATACCAACACAAGTGAAGTAATTACGCACCGGTCCCTTATCTGATAGCCCCAAGCCTTCACTCAGGGACCGTATATTAAATAAGTAATGGTAAACGCCTTACCGAATGTGCGCACATAAAGTACTTGTAAGCAAATTGCCAATTTGAGCATTGTTTTGGAATTTTATTGATAAGTACATTCTTTGGAAATGTTTCTGCCAAGAAATTATGGATGCTTTTTTAGGACCAACGTAATTGCTTAGGGCTGAAGTTAATAACTATTTAATAACTGTAGATACAAACTTTAAAAATACAGTCTCGATTTGGAATAAAAAAAACCGACCAAGTGGTCGGACCCGCGCACTGAGGGTGCCGTACCAACCTCAAACTGAATTCGGGGTCCACTTACTCCTACTTACAAAATATCACAACGAGACAAAGTAATATTTGCGGTTAAAGAAAATGTGTTATCTCGTTCAAACCAATTTTCTTGGCAAGTCTTTGTTGAGATCTACATAATATATGTGTTTCAAAATTTTTACTTTCTTAGTTCGAAAGTTAGATGGGGGAGGCACCCATTTTACCACGGAAGCGTCTATATCAAACCTTAGACTTATAGAAAAAATGGTTTAGAAACCTAGACCTATCTATAAACACCATATACGAATAGGTTTGAGTACAAAAGTTTTTTTTAGGTTTTAGTTTCATGTAAAGTAGAGTAGAGTCCCTACTTAAATGTATTTTTTTTTAACTTTTTGTATCTGAATCGGGAAGTGGTAAATAAGATACACCTACCTACTTAGTTTCAGCTGTGTGAAACTTATAGTTTCAGAATAAAGTGGCTGTGACATACGGACGGACAGACAGACAGACTTGCCGAAACTATAAGGGTTCCGTTTTTCCATTCGGCTACGGAACCCTAAAAAGGCGGCTGGCTTCACCTACAGCCACCATAAGGAAGGCATTGATATTTGCCTTCTTTTGTATTAAGGCAAAATCTTATTTCTAAAAACTACATGCCTATGCTATATTGCAATTCTATAAAGAGATGGGTTTATTGTGTTTTAAAGTATTATGGGAATAAATAATAATAATGTATTCAACTAGTGAATAATGTATACTTTGACTAGCTTTTGCCGGCGACTTCGTCCGCGTGGAATAGTGACTTCTTTCTCCCGTTTTTTACACATTTACCACTATATCTCTGCTCCCATTGGTCGCAGCGTGATGTGATGATATACTAATAGCCTTCCTCGATAACTGGACTATCCAACACAAAAAGAATTATTCAATTCGAACCAGTAGTTTCGGAGATTAGCGCGTTCAAACAAACAAACAAACAAACAAACTCTTCAGCTTTATAATATTAGTATAGATACAGTTTTTAAATATTCTAGCACTGTGTAAGTGACTAGTACCAACATGATATGGCAGTTTGTGAAATCTTAAATCCTCCTAAAACCTAAAGAATCTTTACCACAAATCAAGACGGGCGCTTAGCAATATTAATTAAAGTTAATTAAATTTAATCTCCGCAGCATCTGTCGCTGTGATTACACTTTACTATTGTAAGGGGGAAGGATTATCTTTGGGGCGAGAATCTTTCGAGATTTCTTGGCTTTATATTACAAATTGCACTCTTAAAAAGCAACCGTATCGGACAAGAAATCGAACCCAGTGTCTTAGGCTACCCGGACGCATACCTATACTACTCGGCCGTTCGCAAGTCTATTAAATTTCTCTTGCTTACGAGATTATTCACGCAATTAGCACCTTTTCTTTATTTTTCGACCTCAAATCAAGAAAAAGCATTCAAATTATTCTTGTACACGTTATGCAGTTGCTGTTTATTAACAAAATTGCTTATGATTCATAAAAATGATTTTCTTTTTTTTTACTTACGCCTGTTTTTTTAATAGATAAAAAATATGCGTCGAATATATTACAATATGGCCAATTTTTAAATGTCCCCTATTTGTGAGTCATTTATTCATATGACATTATAAAATAATTAGCTTTATACTTTATCAGTCAGTTATTTATTATATGACGTTTGTAAAATCGGCCCTAAATTGTGAAATTTTTTAAAATTTGTTAAGCCTGATTTTAATTTAAAATAGTTTCCTATTTAGTAACGCTACATTTAGGTACATTAAGGGATAAATTAGAAAGATGTCTTCACATCGAGTCTCAATAATCAGTTCATCTTGTACTACAACACAGTCTTATTATGCTACGAGCTACGTGCTTGCTACGGTTTGTTTGCAATATAGTACTAAAGCTACGAATGGCGCGGCTATCAAGTGCTTGTGATGTAGTACTATTATATACTAGCGGTCCCAGCGAACTTTGTTTCGCCCCGGCCCCGTCCCGCCCCAGCCCCGGCCCTTGAACGGGATAAAAAGGATCCTATGTCCTTCTCCTGGTTCTAAGCTACCTCCCCGCCGTTTCGCCCCGGCCCCATTCCACCCCAGCCCCTGCCCCGTCTAACGGGATAAAAAGTATCCTATGTCCTTCTCCTGGCTCTAAACTACCTCCCTGCCAATTTTCAGCTAAATCGGTTCAGCCGTTCTTGAGTTATAAGTGGAGTAACTAACACGACTTTCTTTTATATGTATAGATCTGTGCCTGGGTTGAACTCCAAAGCTTACTTATAGTTAAGATTATGGTTCACAATTATGTAACTTTGGATATCATAGTAAGGGCTGTGTTGTGCCTACCATTAACGTAGATCGAATGGTTAATGTATTACATTGGTTAACGTCAGGGTTGCACTGTGCCAATAATAAGCTTTGATATTTGTTTTCGCAAAAACTCATTGAAGTTAATGTAAATACGAGTAGTTATCATAATAGAAGATTCCAAAGAGTTTCAATACGAATTTTTAACACGAAATAAAACGCAAGTAATATCTATTGGAACGTCGTGATTGCAAATTCCAATGCAACGTTTTTAATAAAGTCTCAGATAGCTCGGAAAGCGTCCTGTGATCTATCAACAGCATAAAGAAAACTCATTAAATATAACTTAGAGAGCCAACCTTAGATAATTATAGGTAACAGGATAAGATGAAGAATATTCACAGAATCTTCACACAAATCTTTCCGCCAAAAACTTTACGTCATTGAACTTTTGCCCCAAACTCTAAATGACCTTAAGTTTTGTCAACCCTGATGTAACTCTACTGGAGGATAACGTAAAGTGAAGGCAATCGCCGTACGATTACATTCCTTATGGGGTACCACAGTTGTTTTCGATTTCCTTATCACAGGTTCATTGCATTAGGGCAATGTATGTGATTGGTGTACTATTATTCATTTATGTGGCATACCGGAGTATACAATAGGCACGTACGCATCTTCATTTCCCATCAGTTGAGATCGTTGCCAGATGGTTAGATTATAAAAACACTACAATGTGTTTGAAAGTACCTATGTGCTCTTACACGCAAATTTCACTTAACAACGGCCGATGGAACTATGACGGCGTTTCAAAGCCTCAACACATTATAAATGTTTACTACTGACTGATATATACTGAGTTCACAAATATTGTGGCGCTTTTGAGAGTCATGACGTCATTTAGCGTTTGTAACGCCAACGGGTGGAGCGGGCGGCGCGGGCGACGGCGCGCGCGTCTTGATCAAAGTTCATAGATTTGTGTGAAGCCGTTCTCGACGACAGCGGTGCGGGCGGAGCGGGCGGCGAGGGACGAGCTGTATTACCGCCCATACCGCCCGCTCCGCCCGCTCTGCCCGCTGTTGTCCAGGACGAGGCCTAATACCATATTAATCGCGTTAGCTAATAGCCCTGCGGTTATCTACGCATCGTAATTGATGCTATAAATCTAAACTTATCGTCTGAATAACGGTTTAACGGTATATTTCAAAGTTAACGCCTGAGCCAATTAAAATCGGTTGATAAATCATTGTAATACGTATTACGTTGTCATAATACTAGGCTCAAGTAGGGGCGTTAAAGGCAGATTAAAGAAGTTGATCGTTTGTGTAATAAATCAGAAGTGAAAGGAATCTTCAACAAGAAATTTGCCCTAAGGCATTAAGTCCGCCAATTGTACAATTCACAGTGCATTGAAGTTTAAATAAATATTTTTTCTTAATGTACTGTGAATTATACAATATTGGCGGACTTAATGCCTCATTTCATTTCATTCAATTTATATGTCTAATATTGTGTATGTGTGTGTTTGTGATGTAAACCAATAAACGTATTTTCTTTCTTTCTTTCAAATTTGATTGAACGAGTGTGCAGCATACTAATACGTAACTCAACATGATTCTCTAATCATGACAATGCGACGAAGTTCAAAATATCGATAACGTTAAAGTATCAAGTTACCAACTAACTCCATTGAAAGTCAATCACTTACACATTTTGTTATAATTCAAGCACTAAGAAAACACAATAAATAGCCTATCAATTGCTATACCAGCTCATACCAGGGTCATTAGGGCTAGACGCATAAAAGTTGTTAGGTTTATTGGTAGAATAGTATGGAATAACTAATGGGACCTGTAAAATCCGTTCAAGTTCCAAGCATTTCAATTCCGACTCAGCTAGCTGAGTCCCCCAATTGGTATTGCGATCCAACTTAAGAAATGTCAAAATTAGCTCTTTATACTCACTCATACGGTCAAAACTTTTTATGTAAATATATAGATAGAAACAGACAAAAGATAATCGATCTTAGTAACCAAGAAATCACTCTTTCCAGATATGGATATTCGGAGACGTGTGGTGCTCGGTATGGCTAGCGGTGGACGTGTGGATGTGCACAGCCTCCATCCTGAACCTGTGCGCCATATCGCTGGACCGATACGTGGCCGTGACCAGACCAGTCAGCTATCCGAGCATCATGAGCAGGAGGCGAGCTAAGGCGCTCATCGCTGGGCTGTGGGTGCTTTCGTTTGTCATTTGTTTTCCACCGCTGGTCGGGTGGAAGGATAAGAAGGTGAGGTTTGATTAGACCTGCATATTGTGTAGACCAGGCCAGTCAGTTATCCAAGCATCATGAGCAGGAGGCGAGCTAAGGCGCCGATTGCTGGGCTGTGGGTGCTGTCGTTTGTCATTTGTTTCCCGCCACTGGTCGGGTGGAAGGATAAGAAGGTGAGGTTTGATTAGACCTGCATATTGTGTAGACCAGGCCAGTCAGTTATCCGAGCATTATGAGCAGAAGGCGAGCTAAGGCACTGATCGCTGGGCTGTGGGTGCTTTCGTTTGTCATTTATTTATTTTTATTTATTTATTACACTTCTTGCACAAACAAAAGGTACATATGGCGGACTTAATGCTAAAAGCATTCTCTACCAGTCAACCATTGGTCTATACAGAGAAAATACAGGCGGCGCGAAGCAAGTGATAGAGGGGTAAAAGAAAAACCTTGACGATAAAAATTACAAAAGGTTTTTAAAACACAATAAACATACATACTACTTATTACATAAATACCGCATACATTAATACATAATATAAAGGTATAATAAACATAAACATAGTACATATACATAATAATTATACTGATGGTACACAAGGAGAAGAAGAAAAGAAAACGTCAGTGAGAAAGTTTGAGATCTCTTCCTTGTAACGTGTCCGAAGGGTCATTTGTTTTCCACCGCTGGTCGGGTGGAAGGATAAAAAGGTGAGGTTTGTTTAGACCTGCATATTGCGTAGACCAGGCAAGTCAGTTATCCAAGCAACATGAGCAGGAGGCGAGCTAAGGCGCTCATCGCTGGGCTGTGGGTGCTGTCGTTTCTCATTTGTTTCCCGTCGCTGGTCGGGTGGAAGGATAAGAAGGAGGAGCTGGTTAAAGTCTGCATGTGAAGGCATGATTACTCAGTTCTTTTTATAATTAAGGACTACCACAACATAAATAATAATGGGTGTGGAAAATACTGGATGATGAGAGAATAGACTGATTACGGCAATCCTTTTGGAAAGCTATCCACATAACAATATTCGTCAACTGTCCAGATAGTACAAATGTATAGGCTGCTGCCGCGACTTATACTGAGCGGGGACCTTTTTGGCACACAACTTTTTAATTTAAGTTTTTTTTCCTTCTGTCTTTGTAATTTTTAATCTTTGTGTGTGTCAAATAAATAATTATTCTATTCTATTCTATTCTATTCTATAGGTAATCAAATCAACTGTAAATAAAAGATTCTTATTGCAAATCATAAAGATCAGATCTTATCCCGGGTGTTAACACATTAGCATTAGCATGCATAACCAATACTTAATAATCTTAATTATAAACAACTGTCAGAAACAGTAAAAAAAACGTCGAAAGAATACTAATATGCTCTGCCATGAAGCTTCAAGCACTCACTGGCTCATACCTTAAATCCACTATCAGCCCAATCATTACCTAACATCTCTTGGATTCTTTTATTCCAGCCAGAAGAAGCCGAGCTCAAAGACGGCTGGTCACCCAATCCCCCCTGCCCCTGGACATGTGAGCTCACCAACGATGCTGGCTACGTGGTCTACTCGGCCCTCGGTTCCTTCTACATACCCATGTTCGTGATGCTGTTCTTCTACTGGAGGATATACAAGGCTGCTGTGAGAACTACCAAGGCTATCAACCAAGGGTTCAGGACGACAAAAGGGACTTCTATTGGTAAGTAATCCGATTGTTTCATATTCCATCTTTTGTACTTTGAGTAATCAACTAAATGAAATAGTTTTTTTAAGTAAAAATCAGAAGATTGTGCAATTGAGAATTATTAAGTCACAAAAGTCGCATACGCTAACGCTTACCATGACTGTGCGTGTATTATTACTTTTATCTCTAGTTAATGGATATATTGATTCCACATACATAAAATACCCAATAACTATACGAAACAAGATAAAATACTTTAACTTATACTACGAAACTAAATTCGACGTCTAGAGTTGTGTTGCTGTAAAGATTTTGGAAGGCGCTATTAATAAGACCTAAAATAATGATTCCTTATTTTAAGACAGTAAGAAAATAAATGATAAGTGTACGTCTATCACGTGTTCAACGTCATCACCTGCATAATAAGATACAGTCCATCAAAGTGTCTTCAAAAACAAGTTATTTATCTCATGGTACAGTTTTTGAGGTTTTGTGCATTGTGATCAGATCTCCATCGCAAAAAAGAAACTAAAACCTATATATATATATATATATATATATACGCTTCCAAAGTGGTAAAATGGGCGTCCCCCCCCCCCTCCCCCCACACCTAACTTTTGAACTGGTCTAGCCTGGAGACAAGAGCGAACCCATTTCAAATAATAATAAAAAAACAAGCTGTTCAGTGCTTATATTAGCTTATATTAGAAGTGGATTATAAATTATCACAACGTAGAAGCTTAAAGCGATTAGTAATAAAAATTAAAATACATTCAGCAGTATTTGCAAGATCCACCATGACAAACAGAAATTTCAATATCACCAAACTACATTCTTGCTGATGGCTAGTGGCAATGATGCCAACCTCATGAAAACAATCAATCAACAAGTAACTAATGCCAATAATCTTAAATCCCCTTCCAGGCAAAGGCATGGGCAGCCGTTTTGACGACAACCGGCTGACACTCCGGATCCATAGAGGAAGGGGATCTGCTCGCCCCCACGGATCCCCGCTGTCGACCGCTTCCAACCATTCTACTAGCACGTCACTGAGCGCTTCCCCTGAGAGGTTACGAAGGTAAATAATATGCAACCAGAAGAACCCTTTATAGGGCAGTGCCCAATAAATATATTGCCACCATATTTTGAACTTTATCTCATTTACTTAGGGTCCAAATCCACTGTTTTTTAACTAATTCTGCCCGTTTAAGGTTTTAATCTCAAACTTCTGGACACTATTATTTATGCTAACAACTATCTCACTCTAACGCAAACTCAAAACGTTTATTTGTGAATATTTGGGTACAAGTACATCAGACACGAGACTTAATGCACCGATACGTTTATATAAAAGGCAAAAATCGTATTTATACCCGACGTTTCGACTCAGTTTCACGATTCATGGTCCCGGGCCCCGGGGTGTACCTATCGTTGCATTAATCCCGTGTGTTAAATTCTGTGTTTTCTGATACATATTCTTTTCTTACTTTTAAAGAAATAACTTTTGTCTTTTATGATACTCGTATTTAATTATCCTATTCTGAACATTAGAAAAGCTATCGACAAATTAGCTTATAACGAATTCCTATATGTACTTTCAGGCATTCAAGCGCCAGGCGAGCGCACGAAAAAGTCAAAATATCCGTATCCTACCCATCATCAGAACAGATTTGTCCAGCTCTAGAGAACTCCAGGTCACCCAGCCGATCACCTAGCCCAAGTCTCTACGCTGTCCACTACGAGAGGGACGGTAGAGAACTCACTGAGAGCAGACTGAGGGTCAGGCCGCCTCCGCACCATTTGACTCCTGGGCCGCTATATGATGAGTATGATGGAGATAAGCCCAGGACGACAAGGAGGATGGGGAAGAGGAATATAAAGGCTCAGGTAAGTTACTTCAGATCTTAGTTTAATACAAAGCATATAATAGGAAGGCCGTGAAATTGGCGAGGGGTTGCGTGAGGGGTGCGGCCGGTGTGAATACACCCGCCCGCGTTTTAAGTCCCTTTAGTCGTTAAGCCTAGTCAGAGGCCCTACGGGCGGCTTGATGTTTAAATCTGACAGCAAGGTTGGTCGCTTGCCTTGCAAACACCTCTCCGCCAATCCGCACTAGGTCCGCGTGGTCGAGTATGACTTATATTACCTCACATTCGAGGTAAGGCCTTTACCCAACAGTGAGATGATTACAGGCTTAATTTACTTTACTTTTTAATACCAAGCTGCATTTTACTTTTTACTTTACCAAGCCAGTTTTTATAATGAAGAGTTGCATTTAGGAATCCTGTCTCAATAACTAAATTTTGCTCCTTCCAATTCCAGGTCAAGCGCTTCCGAATGGAGACAAAAGCGGCTAAGACCCTCGGCATCATTGTCGGAGGCTTCGTTTTCTGCTGGCTGCCGTTCTTCAGCGTGTACGTGGTGCGAGCCTTCTGTGAGAAGTGCGTGACGCCTATCGTCTTCTCCGTGCTATTCTGGCTGGGGTACTGCAACTCTGCTATCAACCCGCTCATTTATGCTCTGTTCTCGAAGGACTTTAGGTGAGTTTCATTTTATTACATTTGAGTAAAATAGCCCTTGGAAACATACTTAATTAATCTGTCTCTTTATATACCTCGTTCGGAGGTGCTTGTCTTGTCTTGTGAGGCTAAGCAACCTACGGCGCGGTCGTGTTCGGATGGGTGACCATTCCGACCATGTAACTGACGTATATCACCAGCATGTCCGTGCTTAACGACCGAAAGGCACGTTAAGCAGCTGGTCCCGGCTAATATCGATATTAGCCTTTGTCAGAGGCCCTATGTTGGATGGTTTTGTAAAGTATATCCGCATCGACCGATATAGGGTAGGGTAGCCATGAGTACAGAAGACAAATATTTAATAGTATAGGCTCACCACAAACCACCACAGCATGTGCTTATCGAGTGCATGGGTGTGGCGGAACTACGGGCAAAATTCTTAAATCCCCGGCTAGATTCCCGGAGGCTTTTAGCAATCTAGGCAGACTGATAGCCTTTTGTGAAAGCCTGGGGTGGTTAGAATAAAAAAAGGATGACATACGTACAATGGCCCAATCGTGAGGCTAAGTGCGGAAATCACCCCAGCGGCCCAGCCAAACTAACTAACTAACTAAATAGTATAGGCTGGAGTTAATCACCACTACGAAGATGCTCTTACCCTCATTAGTTCTCTGCAAATAAATAAACAAGTTTTGCCCAAGTGACTCTCTATTCCATAGTGAGTTGCACTGCGGTTTCATGTTCTTCTGGATGTTATGTCTTAGAGCTACCACCATAAAATGGGCCTTTTCATTTGGCGCTTGATATTTTCACAGTCACGACTACTTTCCCAGAGTTAACTAACTCTGACTGTTTCACTTCTTCTTCCAGGTTCGCATTCAAGCGTATAATCTGCAAGTGCTTCTGCGGCGGCGGCGGGACGCGGCGGGAGAGTGACGCAGATGGTTCTAGAAGAGCCAACAAGCCGACGCACTCGCATTCACTTGACGAACACGACAACACGCAGTCGCATACGACTAGTGCTAGTGAGAGGTGAGGTTGAGAATAGATTTAAGGTAGAGATGACCATGACGTAGTATTTTTAGTAGGATAGCAACGCAGTTATGTTTATAACCCTAAGCTGAATCAACAAAGAGTTTTAAAAACTACTCGTTAGAAATGTAGGGAGCTACTCGGAATCGGTATTGAGTCGTTCTGCCGCATTCTGGTTAAAAATGAATCCTATATCTTTCTGTTTTTAAGACTGAAATTGTATTGTAATTCCCCACTCCGCATTATGCATGAAAAAGGAAAAGCCTAAAACTATAATTAGGGTAGGTAGCTACATTTCTGCCTGTACAAAGAAGTTTTTTTATTTTTGTTTCAGGTGACGGCAAACCATGCGGCGGCAAAATCCTCAATTTCAAACTACCGTCGCATGCGTCTAGCGAAAGGGCTTCGCTCGTCGAAGCGAAGCGTTATAACGGTAACGTTGCCGCGTTGCCGTTACACAACAGTGATGTTTGTAAACTTTTGTAACGTTATTTTAATATACAAGTGAATAACGCGCGTAATTTTATATGGATGTCATAGACATTATTGTTCAAGAAATATAATGTATTTACCTACGCAATTTAAAGTTTAAATAAAATAAAACATTGTGTAACATAGTTTACTAAAAACACCAATCCTGAAAATCCATTAGCATAAAGAGAAATTCTTAACACATTTATTACTTTTTTTTATTTAAAACTTGATTAAGTGGTAATAAAATTTAATAATATGTTTGTTTTTCTCAATAATATTATAACTGTATTTTGTTTAGAAAGTGATTCAATAAGTTTTATAGTACACATTGCCTTTAAAGGTGGTGGCTTTCTGTTTAATGAATAGCAAAATTAAATAGCTTATTCAATTAGTTTAAAATACATTCAGCTTACCACACAAATTCTATAAGACTTTAAGTGTTAAATTTTAAAGTGGATTATTTATTGAAAAGACTGTCAAATTCAAATAATGTACCTACTTAATTTGTAAAGTAATTAGATAGATAAATGTTAAATGGAGAAAATAAAATTATTGGTATTGTAACAATTGAGTCAAAAAGGAATTACAAAGAAATTGCTTGATAAATTTTGATATGGTTATAAGCTGAATACAAAACTCCATGTGTAGGTTTTATATAAGGTCAGATTGACCATTCTCGATGTGCAACAGTTAGTGTCATAAGTCCCAAATATAAAATTCTATGCGTAGTTAAGCTAGAAGCCCTTTAAGGCTATGAAATCTTTAATAATTCTTGCCCTTCCTTAACATTAAAGCTTATTACACATACAAATAAGATGCTGAAGGGTCAACCTCGTTTCTAAATAGGTAAAAAAGATGAAAATAACAGCAAGAACATCAATTAGATTGGTAATTGGCTTTCCAGACATCTTATTTTGTAATCTACTTTCTCCTAAAATAATCCTATTGTCATCACACCTTAAACCTGCAACCGAAGACAAGACGCTTTCTGTCATGTTATATTTATGTTGTATAAAATTAAAACATTAATAAATTTTGAATGTTAAAGGATCTGACTTTTAAAAATCAGAATTTTAAAAATTATGTGAGTGGGACGAAAAATCATTTTTCTAAGAGTGTAAAAAGTATTAAAAAAAATTAAGCGTCTTGAAAGATGAAATATGAAACCAAAAATTGCGCACGGGCGGGATTCGAACCAGCATCTTTCTGGCTATCCGGGCCAACTGCTCTTCCAATTGAGCTACCGTGCTGTCGGTCCGACCGCGCGAAATTCTTGGTCTCATTGATACGTCATTGCGTGACGTTAGCGCCATCTACCCGTCTGTTTATGCAACAGCGGGCCAAGTAGTTATTCTTTACAGAATAAATTCAACTTGGAAATGATAACGCTTCGCTACTCAATGGTTTTACAATATTTTTTAACACTCACAGTGTCATATTTTATTCTTAAAAGATGAAATATCATACATGATGAAATATGACACTGTGAGTGTTAAAAAATATTGTAAAACCATTAAGCGTCTTGATCTTCGTGTGACCTATCCCATACCGTGTGATACTAGAATACTTCCTAATTCTGTCCAATGTAAGAACTCCTCGAAGGTGTAGAATTGTTGTGTACCTACCTCTTTCAGTATAATCTCGTAAAAATGTAATAACTTGTGAAATCATTATAACGAACAAACTATCATACAATTCTGTAATTTCATAAGTGTTGCGTTTTTGTACGAAAATAATAGAAAAAGAATGAAAGGTGGTTGACAGTGCCTCTTTTTATGTAGGAAAAGTTTAATTACTGGTATAAATATAGAAAATAAAAGGTTGTTATCTTCGCATGAGTTGATCAGCAAGGTTCTATTAGATAAACTTATCAAACCACCCAGTAAAAAATAAGAAACAAAATCACTAAACTGACAAATTATGAGTACAAATAGTACGTCAAAAGTTATTTGGTATAAAACCTTGTTTTTTACTTTTTAGTACTTGGTAAAAATATTTCTTGTTATGTGCAAGCTTGGTGACCAACTCGTGACTGATTGTAACGGGTACCCATTTAGTCAAATAAAGATCTCGACGTTCCTCAATCTATCGTGTATTGATGTTTAATATTTATTAGTCGGGTGTCGTAACTTTGTGTAAATGATAAATATAAATAAAATGTAAAATATATGAGATGTTACAAAATACACGTTTTTTTTGTAGTTTCAGTTCTCACCTACCAGGTATTTAATTTATTTATTTTTAATATGATTATTTCTTTACTACTCTGCTGAAGTGAATACTAACTTCAAATTAAAACTAGACTAAAATATAACTTACCTTAAAAATAACATTGCCGTTATAAACGAAATAAAGTGCACAACGTTATTCGGTAAAAAAAATAACAGTAAGCGTTACCTGATACACAACCCGCTATTTAAGCGCAGCGTAGCTCTACTGTCACTTTCCAACCAAACATTGAACATTCACTCACTCATTCATTCAGTCAGCCGAGTGCGTCCGCGAAGGAATAACGCGTTTATTGTTTTTTAGTTCGCAGCCGGATTATTTATTATCAACAAACAAGTTTTTCTTATCGAATATCAGGTTTATTGTTTTGCGCTGGAAATATGACCGATGTTATGTACTTTGGGGGCGTTGAAGGGTGAGTAAATGGGCTTTAAACGTTCACAACTATGGTATTTACGTACAATACAATATTTGAAAGTGGAAAGGTTGCCTTGAACATTCCTAGTGATTTTGCAACTTCGGTAGTGGTAATTAATAAATAAATTATCGTTACAATTCTACATTTTCTTTTTTTATAAATAACCTATTAGCATTCTTTGTGTTTTTAAAATATTAATTTAAATAACATGGTGAATTATTATAAAGTCTAAATGTCAATGCCGCGAAAATTATTTCGGCGCCTTA
Organism: Pyrausta aurata; assembly: GCA_963584085.1. Taxonomy (NCBI): domain Eukaryota; kingdom Metazoa; phylum Arthropoda; class Insecta; order Lepidoptera; family Crambidae; genus Pyrausta; species Pyrausta aurata. The sequence goes on along the minus strand of OY757275.1, from coordinate 9,907,104 downwards.
TTATAAATATCATGATGCTAATGTGCTTCTTTGAAGCAATGCTCAATTATTCATAATGTCGTTGAAATATTTCTTACAATCAAATAAGAATACTATACAATGATAAGATAGGCTTTTATAATATTATTAATAATAAAGAAACGTGTAAAAATAATCCTAGTAATGCAATTTTACTACTAATTGCAATATTTTTATAAACAAGAAGAAATAATAAAATATTAATTATTGGATAATTTAGTAAAGGGGAAAGGGTGGACCCTTGGAATATACCTGACCATAACTCATTAATTTCAATATCAGCAGCTGCACTATAAAATACACACCGCGACCGGTTACAAGCTGGCTTGAAAGTACAAATACGTGCGATGTTTGTATCAAAACATGTCTGGATATTGATAAAAAGGTTCATCATCATCAATCGAATGAGTGTACCTACATTAAGCAATCTAAGTAGGTATTTAAACCGTTCAAAATTGAAATCCCTCTTAGGTTAATGAATCCCCAACAATCCTAATCCAAAAATTTACACTCCAAAAAGTTCATTCTAAAAAATATAAAACGCTGTAATCAAAGGGAATTGACATGTTCAAACTCAGAGTAAAAGAGTATGCTTGTCACTTCATCGCCAATTTACTGCCAATTGTCTAACTACATGCATCGAATACATTATACGAAGTATTACACGTGGATAAACGTTCATCCAATGATAGATCACAATATCGTTTACTTGGCCGACACGCCGACAAAAGCAACACACGAATTCATTTCAAACTATAGAGCTACAATATTAAGACATAAAATCAAATGTAGTGTAAGGAATTCGAAGTATGCAATTGTTGATAGCCTTGAATTTTAAAGTTTACACTTGTTTGATGCCGACAAACTAATAAAATGCATCCAAATGGGAAGTGTTGATAAAACACAGTAAAAAATGAGTTGATTTATACCGATTTGAGTTATATGATGATGCTTATATTTATAGCAGAAGGAAAATCATCTACCATCACAGCTGGAAAGTAGATTATGAAAAACTAAATCAGTTCTAGCTAGAGAAAGGTTTATGTTGAAAACTAAGAGCTAACTCTACTTTGTTAGTAATTTATTCATGGTAAACTCTTTTTAGTCTGCGGTTAGTCAATGATTAGAATTCAAAGGTTATTCCCCCAGAGTTATTTATACGAAATAAATTAACGATGACGAATTCGCGTGTATTCAAATCACGGTACTACCACTTATTTCAATTTGGCTGTGGCTTAAAATTCAGCATTAATAAAAAGACTACTTGAAGGTGTATGTTCGGAATCAATGCAAGTGATATGATGATTTCTCTTAGTAGTACCGAGTGTTCTAACATCAGTCAAATTATGCAAGCAAAATATCTAATAGCCACCTAGGCAATGTTTGCATAAGTGAGAGGTAGCAAGAACTGCCCAGTGATTGACGCTTTGCTTTTCTTATTTTAACAATGTCCTATTTCTATCGAAAAAATAAATTTAATAAACTTAACACAAAATTAAAATATAGCAAACATTTTACTTACATTTCATGTAATTTCTAAACAAGCGTGATTTTGTGAGACAGATGCAGAAAAATCTTAAACTTGTAAGATACAATACTATTGGATTATAATGGAAACTGAAATAAATATCAAAAATCTTTTGTAGCATTTAAAATGGGTCCTTGAGACGTAAATGTAGGCCGTCACACCTCCAACTCGATTAAGGTTATTTCCCGTTCAGCCCGCATTGCGATAGGAGAGATAACCCAGTATATTTGCAATCACAAATGCAATAAAACTTGTTTTTGACAATTTCCTTAATCCACTCTTGTTGACAAAAGCCACCGGATCTACATACTGTTCATTCACAAAACTAAACTCTGATGAAAGTAGGAAAAGTCCTTATGCTGTAGTACGTTTGCTATCAGTTGAGTGTTTACATGCGCAATGCCAAGTTCATGATCCATCGATCTATTGAAGAGTGCGATAACGATAACGATTTACTCTATCAAATTTAAAGTGCGTAGTCGTCTCTAATAGATAAAAACTAATCTCATAATCTAGATCACATCAGATATAATGATAATAGTTCAAAATGGATCATCACGGCATGTATAACTACGATCTTAATGAAAATACTAAACAATCATACAGTCACAAAAAACTGTAAATATACACACTACTTACCCTTTATAAAATCGGTCAAGTGAAGAGCATTACGCTAAAAGCACTGCAAAAAAAGATATCCCCTATCAGAAGATAAGCAATCTAGGCGATAATTATTTTATTAAATCCGCCATTAAACTACAACAACAACATAATTTTCTACCAGCTTTATTATTAAAAGCAACTTATCACTATGTAAACGTTATTTTAGTCATCATTTTGAGGATCAAGTGCTACTTATAGACCTGTTTCTAAGCAAGTTATCTGATAAAAATGTTTTTTGACCTATGATTAAACTAAAAGTTGTAGAAAGGTAGACATGGTAAAAAATAATGATCAGTACATGAATTTAGGTACTGTTTTGGACACGACACATAATATTTAATACTCAAGACTCATTCTGAACGTTTTGGATGATATCTTAGGCTCGTTAAGAGATTAATGTTCCGCATTCTTGGACCCTAGGAGAAATCTGAATTTCTAACTAGCTTGCTACTAATCTATGACCAAATGGCATGACCACGATGGCATAATACCATATTTTCTTTTACAGTGGAGCAACACATTCTAACCTCGTAATCTGCGATGGGACTGGCAAAGTCCTTGGAACAGCCAGTGGTCCAGGCACCAATCACTGGACCCTGGGCATCGATGAATGTGCCAAAAGAATTATCGACATGCTCAAAACCGCCAAAATTAACGCTGGTCTTCCTGTTGACAAACCATTGGATAGTTTGGTAAGATTTTCTGAAAGTACGCTTGCTTTGGATTAGCTGATTCAATAAGCTTTTTGATGCTATGACGCTGCTTTTATTTGTAATAATAAGCTTGATTTTCTAACGATGGAAAGTGAAACAGCTTGAATTGACATTTGTAACAAATATTTTAAATTTAAGTAAAGTTTAAACTAAATTAATGAATGCTGGTTTCTCATTGTGATAAAATTCTCAATAATTCAAGAACACGAGTTCTGTGTATGTAGTAGTTTTGAAAAAAAATTACAATGAAGTAGTCACGCCTTTTCCAAGATAATGAAATGCGAGAACAATACTCGACCCATGGCATTGTTAGCAATTAGAATTAGAAATACTTGATATTCTTTCAATGTCATTGCTTTTATAAACAGGCCTGGATAGGATGCACTAGGCCTGACCCATGACGGATAAGGCGGTCTCTCGATTATTGGCTCCTACTTTAGGAAATAATACATTAAAGGTGCTCCCTCACCGGAAGCATTCACGTGTAATGTAACATTATAGATTCAGGGAGCTTAAAATTAAACTGTCTCTATCTGAGTTTCACATCACAATAGTCATCATTTGAGCACTAAAATAGATCAGCCACCAGTTCATCAAACAATCAACTCCCCAGGGTCTGACGCTGTCAGGGTGCGAGCAGGAACGCAGTAACTCGGAGTTGGCAGCACGAGTGAAAGAGATAGATGCGCACTGCGCGAACACAATCTACGTAGCGTCTGACACAGCCGGGTCCTTGTTCACAGGAGCACCGAATGGAGGAATGGTACTGATTGCTGGTAAGATTGATTAACCTTTTTGTGCGGGGCAAAATGATCGAGAATCATTAAGAGCTCGTTCAACTTTATTAATATAACGAGCCATGAACACTTTAAAGAGCAGTCCTTTTAAATCATTGCTCCTGTTTCGATTGGAATCGAGACGAGAAAATTAAATGCAGAATTATTTTCAGAATTAATCAATTGAGAAGAACTAATGTACTTGCTCAATCATTGATCTTTAGTTTACATTGACGAGCAAGTTTACTACAGTTGGCACACAAATTAAGTATTTTAACGGTGTCCAATTCAGGAAGCAGATAAGACCCTGACACCGATATTATTCAATGTTAAATTTGTTAGTCGACAATATTTGAGTTCAATGATTTGGAATACTAATTATTACATTAATCAACCAAAACATGCCTTTTGAACTAAAGTTTTGAGTCTGGGGACATTCCGCTGATAATATTAAGCTTATTTAGCTCGTTGGGAACACATTAAACCTGTCTGTGGCTGTAAATGAAAGTTATAACTGTAACCCTATCAATTCACATACAATAATGGGTTTTAGATTCTTACGTTATTTTAAAAATTTTGTTCTCTGATTAGGGCTGAAAGTTAGTGCTAAGTAAGCTTTTAGTGTGACAGAGTTTTGATCTTGTTTGTTCTACAAAAGTCCCCAACGTTCAGTCAGAGTAGAAAAGTAGGCCAAGATTGTGAAATTGGGTCGCTCGCGTCCCGTGATAACCTTTCAACTTGGCATTGCGGCGAATGATTGTCAACAAACAATGTTATTGTACTGTAGTCTATAGTATCGTAATTATCTAGCCTGCGCTATCAAGCAAGCGGCTTGATAAAAGTCAAATAGATCCATTAAAGCGGTCAGGTCTTTAAATACATACCTAAAATATCAAGGTATCATTTAAGTATTTTGGGAGTGCTTTGGAACGTCCAACCACTCCGGCGGGGCGTCATAAAAATTGATGATGAATCTAAAGAATAATAATAATAATAATTTAATCTATTCTATCACTTTCATAAAATTGACGTTGTTTGACATCGGATGTGTTAAAACTGGCATCATTGCCTGTTATGATAATCTAACAGTATTTAAATGCACTTAAACACACAATTTCTTTTTAGCAAAAACATCATAAACCAACAGACATGACTCTATTGAAGTAACTATCGTTATACTACTCTGTTGTATTGACGATAAGCGTGTTTTTAGAATGATAGTTTTCTTATCAATATGTAAATGAAAAGTATCAATGCCCATTACAGAGGCTAACTCCAAGTAATTTATGTTTATTTGTAATGTCAACAAATCATTTACATTATTGATAAGGGACGCGGCATGTGTGAAATTCAATGTAAAGTGCAAGTATAGAAAGTAAACTAAACGAAAGACTCGTCGTACGAAAGTGGTTGGGTTTATAATTAATGAATCTTCATAACGGTGCAAATAACCTTTTGTATTAGCAAATGTGAAAATGCATTATTTTTATTCCAGGAACTGGATCAAACGCTTTACTCAGAACACCAGAAGGTGAGCAGTATGGCTGTGGTGGTTGGGGCTATCTGCTTGGAGATGAAGGCAGTGGTGAGTTATATAACTTAAATATTGTACACATATAATTACTTGTTTTGACCCCAAAATTAAAAAGCTAAATTTACAGTTATCAGAAACAGGACGGTACCATAAAACCTAATATTTAGTTTACTACTCATGTTTTGTGGCACCAGCAAAACAATAATGCCGTATAGTTTTTTGCCATGTGTAAAATATTTGGATAAGGTAAAGGGGTCAGTGTGATAATATAATTGTATGCGTAAGTTGAAACCAGGGGCTTTATATTCAATAAAATTATAGTACTGGGTGCATTTTTTAACTCATCATGAGTCTATCTATTGGTATGTTGTGCCTTAACTTCCTCGGTGGCGCAGCGGTGAGTTAAACGTGGCGGAATATGTCCCGCGCAGTCAACCGACTGCCCGGGCAGTTGAAAACGAAATCGGCTAACGGGAAGTCGAAATCGGCTAGGGGACTACTACTATGTTGTGCCTACAATTAAGTCGGAATCACAGCTGTAAGAGTCTGTACCATATTTAAGTGCCAATTTAGCCATATTCTTTGATCATGTCTGTCTGATGCCACAAAACCCTTGATTACAGCATACTGGATCGCCCACAGCGCGGTCAAGACAGTATTCGACGACATCGACGGCCTGAAACCGTCTCCTCACCCCATACACAACGTCTGGGAAGTGATCAAGGAGCACTTCGGAGCAGACACCAGGGCGGATCTACTACCTCACGCGTATAAGCACTTTGATAAGCCACTGTTTGCTAGTGAGTATGCATAGTATACCAACAAATATATTACCAACTATAATACAAAATAATAATAATACATAATTAATAAGCCCCGAAATGAACATACCGTCGTATTCGCGTAAGTAAACCGCTAGCTCCGCGAGCTCGACATTCCTCGAAAAAAAAAATAATCTATACCGATGCTGACAAAACAAATGACAAAGTATGATAGCTGTAACTGCTCTAACAGAATGTTCCACCGCTAACATAAACCAAAATACCTAACTATGCGGCGATACGGATACCCTGTAAAAATTCGAGTCATCTGTGAATATTTTCTTTTTTTAAGCTGGCCGTGATGTAGTTTATAACGTACATATATTAAATATTTAGAAACACAAAAAGCATTTTTTTATTTTACTTGTGTTAGTTAAAACTGTCATGCACAATATTTATTATGAGAAGTAATATAATAATTAATACGTGTCTTTTTCTTCCAGGTGTAACAGTAAAACTAGCGAAACTAGCAAACAATGGCGACGCGCTATCCCAACACCTGTTCTCCGAGGCGGGCGCCGCGCTCGCCGCGCACGTGGCTGCGCTCGCGCATCGCTCCACCACGGATCGGCTGAGGATCGTGTGCGTGGGCTCCGTATGGAACAGCTGGGACGCTCTCAAGCCGGGCGTGCTGAACGAGCTGCGAACTCGACGGGTGGGTCAGTGATACAAGTCGTAAATCAGAAGGTTTCAGATTCCCCATTGTTCTGCATCCAATGATCTGTCTAGGTGCAATGAAATAATTATATCTACGGACTCTTGCACTGTGCAATAGACAAAATAATACTGAGAATCTGTGTCCGATTGCTATACATCGTTACGAGTTGATATGGCTTTAAATCGACGAGGTGACTTGAATCACAGGAAAGTCATTCATAACAGTCTTTGTTTGATCCGATTCTTGGTCCGGTTGTCGTCATCAATTAAATAGCTAGACTACATGTGGTGCCGTTGCTGGCAACATTGCTGTGCCATATAGGTAAGTAAGGTTAAGCATGGGCATAGCCGGAAAATTTGCCAATGTTAGGGTTGTCAATGTTAGGGAACATTACAATATATAAGTAATCATAAAATGCATCTCTATTTTTTAAAACTAGTTAAAATGAATTTAATTAACTTTTCAGGTAAAACTTGAGCTAGAACTCGTAAGGCTCAGAGTATCAAGTGCAATGGGAGCAGTTTGGTTGGCTGCCAAACACATTAACTTCGACCTACCACGAGACGACTCAGCATTCTGCACTGTATTCTACACATACACACCTGACAGCGTGAACGGGGTAAACGGCACCAGCAACGGGGCAAATGACACCACGAACGGGGTAAACGGGAATTGCAACGGGGCGAACGGGAAACATGACGTCAAAAGCAAGGTAAACGGGGTGGTTGTGAACGGCGAGGTTTGCGACTGCTACTGACTAAATGGCTGTGATTTTCTGAATAGCTTTAGAAAAAGTTAGGATTACAATTATGTTAGCTAATGTTTATGAAGTTAAAAGATATCAATGGTCAAATTATGACAATACAGTAAACGATAGAGTAACACCTTCGAATTTCTATCAATGGAATAATGAAAATGCGTACGATTTTTTTTCTTTATAAACTAATAACAAAAAAACGTACGTATCAAAATAAAAATGTGCAACATTACAATACTTAAGTATAGGAGTTTTGAGTTCTTCCTTATTTGTCGTACATCCCTTATCAAACAGGAAAATTGTTATCAAAACAAGTCAAATATTGGTTAGCTTCTTCTGGGCTTTCACTAATATAATGCTTAAGGTAATTAGTATCTTTTTTGTTTACATTCTTTCTATTTTTTAATAATTATTATTGTTTATGACAGCTGGGCCAAAAAATATCTGCACATTTGTAAGTATACATAGAGTACCTACTGATGTAGACAAATCTAATTTTAGAATGAAATAAAATATCATAAGTAAGTAAGCACTAACATTAAACTGAAATATTAATTTTTTTAACAAATAATACTGTAACAATGGGATTTTAAACTTGTACATAGTGTTAAGAATTTAGGTAAAATAATTAATTTGTACTAACTTTTTGAGATCATTCTGAGGTGCTGATCTGAAGTGCCAAATAGATTATCATATTATTTTTTGATCTGATTGGATACTGAATAGTCACATAATTTATTTTTGGCCCGTATAGGAATTTGATTGCAAAATAAAGTCTGTGGACATTGGTTTGTTATTTACTATTTAAGCTTGCTATATTATTTTTACTGAGTACTTAGGGTTAGTTAAATGTATGCAATTGTAAATATTAAGTACATTGTTCCTTTAAATATTTTAAGAATTTGTTATATTGTAATTTTATTACGAGTGTACTAATATTTCACATATCACATCATTTAGATGAACTTTTGTAAATATTGTAGTGAAGATAGAAAATAAAAACATCGGGCTCCAAAATTTGACCATTAAAGATTTTTTTGGATTGAACATTTGATTTATTTCCTAATAAGCTTTGATGTAAGCTTGTAAAGTAAAAAGAGTAAAAATGTTCTGCTCTTAAGTGTACCAGCAATACACGTAAGCTACCTTGTTGAAAACTAGTTATCTACTTATATCGGAATGTTGATAAAAAGGCAATTGTTTTGCTTGCATATTAATCAAGTGAAAGGCAGAAATTGATCGAATGACTTATTTTTTTAATCTGCATCAGAATGAATGAAATACCGGTAACATAACGTTATTTTGGTCGCATCTCTCATTTTATTCGTATTGTTTCTCCTGTCAAAGTCATAGGTGACATTTCCACGGCCTGGAAACGGCCATAGAGATGACGTAGAGTTAGTCGGCACAACGCATTATAATCTATGCGAAAATCGGGATCCACTATTTGGCACAGACTATATAGAAAAAATATGTCAAAGCGCCGTCTAGTGATCAATATAAGAACTAAAAGAAATGTCTCTATGGAGGGTTCCAACTTTCGGTATACTCTCCCTAGACCTGGGGGAAAATCTTGGTGAAAGGAGAATTTTGTAGTGAAAATATTTACGAATAATTATGGATTTACTAAAATAAAATAAATAAAAAAGATGAAAAATAATCATTTTAACAATCAGAATTTTAGGCGAACTGAAATCTTGTTAGAATTATTAGTAATTTAAAAAAAAATGATACTAAATCAAAAGCTGAAGTACTGGATATCAAGTATTTTATGACTCTATAGAATATTCAGGTGAAAAAATATATTTATACTTCAAATTTTGGTGATTTGTCAGATAACTTATTTATGAGTTATTTTATGGTTAGGGGTAAATGTAATCAGAAGTGCTGGCAGCCCTATCTGTCAATGATTGAAAATTTCAAAATGGCAGTTTGTCTTTGTTTACTTAATTTAAATGTATTATTTAGCAGTTCCGTGATGCTATTACAAATGAAAGACTGTGTAAAAGAGCGTTTAATAATTCCCGTAAGTGATTAGTGTAAGACAGTATCGGTTGATTTCGTACAAGGATCAACAATGTGGATTTGTTTATTCACGTCAAGGTTAGTACTAACTTAATTAATTTATCGCTTAACATTCGGGCTGATTCTTATCTCTGATGCCTTATTTACTAAGTCTATTCTTCTAGTCATACCGGCTAGTCGGGTGTCTGGGCCGGTTTTTATCGGTTTTGAGCACCTAACCTAACCCAACCTATAGTAGATGAAAATGAGTGTAAAAACTTCATCCAAAATGCTCTGCCACTGGAATATTTAACTAAAATCATAGCCAGACACCCGACAAGTGAGGACAAACTCTTAGGAAGCAGTTTAATGGTAGCGACTACAGAAGTTTTGAAACTTAGCGGAAAAGTATTTGTTTACATTATGTTTATTTATTTCACACAGTAAGTGCTAGGTAAAATGTTATAATTTAAGTAATTTTAGATTGTATTAGTTGACTGTCATCTCACACCTTGTAAACGTTTATTGTGTAGGTTGGCCAACTTCATTGCAAGAAAGAATATACAATACGGAACAAGAGAATATTATTGATTTGTGGTTCCTCATTATTCACACCTGAAGGAATCTGCTCAGGGCAGGGAGTTGAAATATTTCTTCAATTATGTAAGTTGTTCAAAAATTAATGTTTACTATTCTCTGTATTTAAAAGCAAACCTATTTATTACTTGTTAGAATAGTTAGTATTAAAACAAGTGTCAACACATTAAACTAAAGTGAACAAGTCTAGGTGTGTAGTTTTCCAAAGTAATAGTATGTTTAGAGTAATAATTACTAGCTTGTATTTTACTTTTTGCAGATATTATTAAAAAATAACCTCAGTTTTGAAAAACATATTTTTTTTTCTCCTGCCAGTTTAATTTCATTAGCGTGTTGAGTAGTCCAATAAATTGTTTGCTCTGGTTCTGATTTGATTATTATTTTATGCTAAAAATTACCAAAAATATATTATACAGGGTGTTAAATAAGTATAAGTCAAATTCAAGGAGGTGGTTGTCAATCGAAAATAGATTACAGGTAAAATATTAAAAAAAATTAAAGAAGATTATGATAAAAAAAGACTTTTTTCAAGTTTTATTTTTATTTTTACTGTATTAGAGACCGGACTCTTAACCTTGAATTCGGCTTGTACTTTATTACACCCTGTTAAGAATTTTAGGACTCCGTGGACACGTTGTACCTGATATCTACATTTTTCTTTCTTATACAGGTGTAGATAAAAAGTACGAGCCAAATTTAAGGGGGTGGTTAAGAGTTGAGTCTAGAATATATGAAATAAAAAACTTTTTTTAAACGAGATGTTTTCGTTTGTATGGGGAAAATGCCAACACCTTATACATGACACTATAAATAGCGTATGTAAAGCTTTTTCATTTTTAGACTGATATAAATATAAATAAATATAAATTTTTTGGGTAAATGTAACATAAACGTCAAATGAATGCCTAATAAATCAGACAAATACCAATCAGTTACTTAAACAGGCCGAAAGCGGAAAGCAAAATGACATTTGACATTGACAGATTACCTTTTTTTTTGCACGATTTGACATATTTTTGGAGTAAGTATAGACAGGAGGAGTTGCCAAGGTTTTTAAAACTTTATTATTTTACTACTTAAATTACCTATAAATTGTGATTAAATTAAAATTACATACCATAGTATGTCTTGTCGTGAAGCGACAAATGTGAAGGGAGAAGAGTGCAGTGGGCGTGAGTAAGTGTCTTCAGATCTTCTATATCCTGGAGGCAGCAGAGGGCGGAGTCGGAGTGCAGGGTCGACACAGCAGAGGTAACAGCGACGCCGATGTGCAGCAGTGTCAGCGCCGTGAAGTAGTAGCTCTCAGCAGTGAAGTAGTAGTTCTCAGCAGTGAAGTAGTAGCTCTCAGAAGTGAAGTAGTAGCTCTCGGCAGTGATGAGGGTATCCAAAACTATGTAGAAAATGTAATGATCAGTTGGAGTGCCAGAAGTACTTGGTCTCGGATCCTCTTCCGAGAACGGGACAGGTCCCTCCCCAAGAGCGAGGAGGTGTTACTACAGTCTCAATATGGACTCGGATCCTCCTCCGAGAAGGAGACAGGTATCTCCCCTAGAGCGAGGAGGTGTACTGCAGTCTCAATATGACTCGGATCCTCTTCCGGAAATGTGTCCGGTCCCTCCCTTAGTGTGAGGAGGCGTTTCAATGCACCGGCTGTTCTTCAAGACTTCTTGAGGAAAATGTAGAGTATTGAAAACTGTTCGAGATTAGAACTCGTAGTCGAATGAATGAATGAAAAAAGTACAGGCTTATATAGGGGCCTGGGCCGTTCAAATTTAGAACGAGGTAGGTTCTAGAATAGAACATGAATACTGATGGTTCAAAGAGGATTAAACCCGAAAAAGTAATAAACTTTGATAGAAGTTGTCAGATTTTGAAAGATATTGTCATAACAACCATGTCAATAAAGATAAAAAAATGTCAAAAATCAAGGAATTTATTGAATTAATAAGGAAAACTAATCATCACCCAATGCAAATTAAAGGAAAATTGCAAACAAAGGTAAAACACAGCTATTTTTACAGTATTATGTACAGAAAAGTAGAATAACAGAGCTTTGAAAGTTTGACATTTTTAGATTCACAATAAATATTGTTCAAAAAGGATTAGAAAACAACAATGAACCAAAAATACAGTGTAATAGTATAAGAAGAGTAGAAAGGCAGGTAATGCCTATAGTTTAATGTCTACAGTACGACATTTTAGGGAGGAAATACGAACTGCGTTATGGTAGATAGAATCTAAGATTAACTCTATGTTCGTGTTTACAGCAAACAGACTCAAATAAAGAGTAAGAATTCAGCAAGAACCCGCAATCTTTGGATGGGAAAAGGAAATGAAAGCATGGAAAAACAAAGATAATGTTAATTTGGATCCGATGAATATTAAATATATTAAGGTACTCAATTTATTACATGAATTATATGTACATCGGTACATTTCCCCCACAACCCCAGAAAAATTTTCGACTTAGAGAAAATTTTTGAAAGAAGGCCTAAAGAAAACCTAGGAATCTACTTCGCCTAATATACAACCTTACATAAAAATATTTATTCTTCTTCTAGCATTCTATCATCTTCATACCGTAAGGGTGGAGTTCACATTCAATGACTGCCACTCTAGAAAAGAATTCCTCAATAACGACAGGCTTATTTAGGGAGTTGTCAACCGCTCCATAGATGGAAAAAAAAAGTTTGATCTAGGCCTACTTAAGGAGTAATCAACCGCTCCAATCTGAGGCTTATTTAACGAGTAATCAACCGCTCGGACCTAAGGCTTATTTAAACGAGTAATCAACCGCTCAAAAGAACGTACTAGTTAGTACTAAGGGGTTTAGAGTCCCTTAAGTAAAGAGAAGAGGTTTAGAGCCTCCCGAGGTAACGTAAGGGATTTAGAGTCCCTTAAGTAAAGAGAAGAGGTTTAGAGCCTCCCGAGTTAACGTAAGGGATTTAGAGTCCCTTAAGTAAAGAGAAGAGGTTTAGAGCCTCCCGAGTTAACGTAAGGGATTTAGAGTCCCTTAAGTAAAGAGAAGAGGTTTAGAGCCTCCCGAGTTAACATAAGGGATTTAGAGTCCCTTAAGTAAAGAGAAGAGGTTTAGAGCCTCCCGAGTTAACATAAGGGATTTAGAGTCCCTTAAGTAACGTAAAAAAAGTACATTGTAAAGTTAAAAAGTTACGAATAATTCAATAAAGTTAAAAATAAAATTGAGTACCTTAATTCCTCTTCAAATAGTGATTAAAGTGAATTAGTAAAGATATAGGTTGAGAAAGAAAATCGGAGTAAAAATAAATAGGTAGAGAGTTTAAGAAAAATAAGAGTTCTCAGTTAATTAAGTTAATTAGAGAACAATTATTTAAATCAAAGTTAAGTTAAAAGAACAAAGTTAACTTAAGACCAATTAAGGTAGATTTAGTTAAGTTAATAATTCTCAAGTTAAGTTAACAAAAACAAAATTTTACTATCTCCGAGTTTCAAGGGGTTAAGTTTTGAGATGATAGTTAAGGTGTTAAGATTTAGGATGATATGAGATGGTAGTGAAGGGGTTAATAATATTTTATCTAAAAAGAGATAGCCAAAGAGGGTGAAAAGGTAAAGGAGGTGAAAAGGTAAAGGAGGTGAAAAGGTAAAGGACACTAGATAAAGTGTTGTTTTTGAATTTAGAAAAGGATAGAAGATGAAATGAATGAGATGTAAGAAAAGAAAGAAAAAGAGAAGGCTGAAGACTAAAAGGTGGGCGCCAATTTGTCGTGAAGCGACAAATGTGAAGGGAGAAGAGTGCAGTGGGCGTGAGTAAGTGTCTTCAGATCTTCTATATCCTGGAGGCAGCAGAGGGCGGAGTCGGAGTGCAGGGTCGACACAGCAGAGGTAACAGCGACGCCGATGTGCAGCAGTGTCAGCGCCGTGAAGTAGTAGCTCTCAGCAGTGAAGTAGTAGTTCTCAGCAGTGAAGTAGTAGCTCTCAGAAGTGAAGTAGTAGCTCTCGGCAGTGATGAGGGTATCCAAAACTATGTAGAAAATGTAATGATCAGTTGGACACTGTTATGCAAAAGGGTGTCAAGTGACCAAAAATCAGGTATGGAGTTATTGGTACCACTGGATTCGCAAAAACGTCCTCTAACTGGTCGCCCAAAGGTATAACTTGGAAAAAAATATATTAAAAGTTATTTCACAAAATAACGTATTGCGAAACAATCCATTGGATATACTGATATTTGCAAAAAGGTTTCATGTGTTACTTGATACCGTTTAGCGATTTATTATTGCTGATTTTATTTTTACAAAAAGGTTTCAAGTCCATGTTTATTATTGTAAATACTAAAATTATTATGTTTTTTTAATAGTTCCTGTCAGGTTTAAACAGCTGTCGTTTTTTTCTTGCACGGGTCTTTAAATAATGACTACATAGTCCATAGTTTTAGATTTTTGACCAATAAATTGGACGACAAGTCCTCCTAGTCATAATTATATATTTTTTTAACCTAATAAATCCTAAAAATCTATCCAGTTTGACTTACTTTAAGCAAAAACATCTATGTATTCCAAAATCCTTACAAAGAACAGAGGTTTTTATTGTGAAAATAGTTATCTTATGTTAATCAGAGTTCTTTTTGAATTAACTTTAAAAAAATTCAGATTTTTTCTATTGATTTTACGGAGGCATCTTACTATTTTTGGATAAAATTATAGTTACTTATGGATGTAAGAGTCTTATGTTTTAATATCTGTATTTTTTTACTATTAAAATCTGGCAAAAAGAAGCAATTTACTGAGGTTTTGGAAGTATAAGGTACATACAAATTATAACAAAATAAAATATAAAATTTTTGAAAATATCCCCGGGGCTATGATGATACGTCTTGATCAAGCTATCACCTGAAGTTGTATTTGATGCTGATTACGCCATGGGCAGCCTGTTAATTAATAATCAAGTATTACAAAATGCATAGAGATACGCAGATTACATAAAAAAGTGTGTGGATACACCAGAACGTAAGAATTATTGAAAGTAACGCTTTTTATAAACTTCTACAAAATAAAACAAATGATATATAAATAAAGAAATCATTCAAATATATAAAACTATGTCGTTAAAACTGTTAGACTATAAAACTAATACTAATTGGATTCTTAAAAGAGTTTTGCAAAAAGGATTTAAAGTACTTTAAAACCTTTTAGCAAATTATTTGCAACTATATCCTATTAAAGCAAAAAGGTTTTAAGTGTTTTAATTGCATTTATCTACTTGTATAATTATTATTCACACAAATTAACATCAAATGCATAAAATATACATTTCATTCTGTAGCTATGCCAATTTCTAGGCATGTACACCGTGAAAATACGAAGTTACAGCAATTTTTAAAAGTGACGACCTTGAAAATCTTTAAACGCGTTTATCTCGAAATGATCAATATGTCACTTGACACCCTTTTGCATAACACTGTCCAGTTGGAGTGCCAGAAGTACTTGGTCTCGGATCCTCTTCCGAGAACGGGACAGGTCCCTCCCCAAGAGCGAGGAGGTGTTACTACAGTCTCAATATGGACTCGGATCCTCCTCCGAGAAGGAGACAGGTATCTCCCCTAGAGCGAGGAGGTGTACTGCAGTCTCAATATGACTCGGATCCTCTTCCGGAAATGTGTCCGGTCCCTCCCTTAGTGTGAGGAGGCGTTTCAATGCACCGGCTGTTCTTCAAGACTTCTTGAGGAAAATGTAGAGTATTGAAAACTGTTCGAGATTAGAACTCGTAGTCGAATGAATGAATGAAAAAAGTACAGGCTTATATAGGGGCCTGGGCCGTTCAAATTTAGAACGAGGTAGGTTCTAGAATAGAACATGAATACTGATGGTTCAAAGAGGATTAAACCCGAAAAAGTAATAAACTTTGATAGAAGTTGTCAGATTTTGAAAGATATTGTCATAACAACCATGTCAATAAAGATAAAAAAATGTCAAAAATCAAGGAATTTATTGAATTAATAAGGAAAACTAATCATCACCCAATGCAAATTAAAGGAAAATTGCAAACAAAGGTAAAACACAGCTATTTTTACAGTATTATGTACAGAAAAGTAGAATAACAGAGCTTTGAAAGTTTGACATTTTTAGATTCACAATAAATATTGTTCAAAAAGGATTAGAAAACAACAATGAACCAAAAATACAGTGTAATAGTATAAGAAGAGTAGAAAGGCAGGTAATGCCTATAGTTTAATGTCTACAGTACGACATTTTAGGGAGGAAATACGAACTGCGTTATGGTAGATAGAATCTAAGATTAACTCTATGTTCGTGTTTACAGCAAACAGACTCAAATAAAGAGTAAGAATTCAGCAAGAACCCGCAATCTTTGGATGGGAAAAGGAAATGAAAGCATGGAAAAACAAAGATAATGTTAATTTGGATCCGATGAATATTAAATATATTAAGGTACTCAATTTATTACATGAATTATATGTACATCGGTACAGTCTAATTACCTATATTTTCAGCTATTTTTAGAGATACCGTACATAGTCTTGGCATTTTTTCAAACATCTCCTTTTTTATATTTTTCGTTCCTTGAATGCGGCTCGTTCTTTTTTTTACAGCCTGTATTTGTGATGGTTGTATTATAATTAACAAATAACTTGGGAACTCATTATTTTTTCAGATGAATCCATTGGACAGCAAGAAAATTTTGTATTGAGTTGTCTTAGTTTAAATTATCTAAATATTTTTGTGGAAGCCTTTTCTTCGGCAAAATGAAAATAAGATTATGCGACTGTGGTATTCATGGTACGTAATAATAACCCACAATAATTGTTATTTGCTACTTATTGATCCTTACTTTCTCTTAATAAAGTTTTAAAGTAACTTATTAATATCAAACTCAGACTCATAAAACTCAGTTCCTACTTTCATAGAGCATTTTTTTTTTCAATTTTCATTTAATACATAGACTTTAAATAAATATCATGCTATCTTCTATATATACATATAATAAGACTGTAAAAGATCGATTTCTGTACATTGAAGATTTTTATGAAAAATTGTTACAGGGGGTCTTAATTACCGTAATAGAAGCCAAAACAACAATTTTTAAAATTTTTGTCTGTCTGTCTGTCTGTCTGTCTGTCTGTTTGTCCGGGCTAATCTCAGAATCTACTGGACCGATTTTGATGGGGCTTTTTTTATTTGACTCAGCATCACTTGGAGAGTAAACTAGGATAGAAATAATCACGCCAATAGACTTAAGGGGTAGGCAGAAAATATATTATATATATAAAAGAAAGTCGTGTTTGTTACAACACTTATAACTTGAGAACGGCTGAACCGATTTGGCTGAAAGTTGGTGGGGTGGTAGCTTAGAATCAGGAAAAGCATATAGGATACTTTTTGTCCCGCTAGACGGGGCCGGGGCTGGGGTAGCACGGGACCGGGACGAAACGGTGGGGAGGTAGCTTAGTACCAGGAGAAGGACATAAGATACTGCATATAGGATACTTTTTGTCCCGCTAGACGGGGCCGGGGCTGGGGTAGCACGGGACCGGGACGAAACGGTGGGGAGGTAGCTTAGTACCAGGAGAAGGACATAGGATACTTTTTATCCCGTTCGATGGGGCCGGGGCTAAGGCGGGACGGGGCCGAGGCGAAACAATTTAAAATAAATGTGGGTGGAAATGAATCTGTAAAGTGTTTTAATTCAATGTGTAGTGTTTCCTCCATATTGGTTTGTATAAATTAAATGAATATTTGGTACTTTATGGTACTTGGCAAAGTATAACAAAACAGTGCCATGAAAAAATTTATATTTAGATCCATTTTTTCCACACAACAAAGTAAAATGTTAGTAAAGTAGTAGTTTTTTTGTGGCAAAATAGTAGTTAAAAGTAAAGTAACCATATTATCCTATCAAACAAAGGAATTCCTAATCGAAATACAAATTGTGAACGTCCAAATAATCGGTATGGTCATAATAATTGATCACCTTTGATGTACCTACTACTTGCTTCTTATTGTTGTAATATGGCCAATTTTAATGATAAGTGAGTACTAAAATGAACTATATAAATACTTTATATCTTGCGTACTTATAAGTACTTATACTTAAGTATCTTATTTGTAAAATCATAAGCCTATAAATTAAAAATTCTATCCAAAGTCACTATTCCACGCGGACGAAGTCGCGGGCACAGCTAGTTTGTAATAAATATTGAAGATGCTGTGATTTTGTCTTTCTGAATTAATAATTAAATTGAATATTTCTGTGTTAAGGTTTTTTCCCACTACACATAGCATACCTTGACCGTGCTAGAAACGTGGCAGGCAAATAAATATTAAATATTCTTTGTAATATTTAATATTTATTTGCCTGTCACGTATAATAAAAAATAAAATGCTTATGCTTTGTAGAATCCTTTGTTTAAATTTCCGGAAAACAAAAATAACTGTTGTTTTAATAACGATATATTTTAATGAAAAACTTGATAGTATTGGTAGAAGAAAACAACTTTCATCTTTTTACCGACTTCAAAAAAGGAGGTATTGAATTTGACCTGTATGTATGTGATATAGTTCAAATTGAATAAAATTTGAGTATGTTGATCTGTTAAGGCTTCGAAACAAGTGAGCAAAGTTTCTAAAGTGTATGTATGTTTGTATATTTGTGTAAATGCGGATTTCTCGAAAATGAGAAGTCATAGCGAGATGATAATTATTCAATCAATCAATCAATCAATCAATCATTTATTGTTTAGTTATAGGTATAAAATAGATGTCCTAGAAAATAATAATGTCCTATTAGTTAAATCAAGTATATTTCCGCTTAGGGTACAGTGTGAGTTTCATCATAAAACTGCCCAGTAGTTTTTGAGAGGGTAAATAACTAAAAATCATGAAATAAAAAAAATAACAAATTAAACCTCTTATAAAAAGCAGGCTTTCATATTAACTGACTTTTTTGTAGTTTCAGTATTTTTTTGGTTTCCAGTAACGTAGGTGTCTTTTATTAGTTGTCCACATTACTGGTACACTTATAATGATTATAATAGATTTGAAGTCAAAAGAAACGAAAAATAGATCAAGGTTATGGCAAATAGTAACTTCAAATTATACGTAAAACCCATACTATTATTTTACTACAATTACTGGTTTCTATGTATTCATAATACAAATTTATAAAATTTTCAGTGTATTTAATTAGCTGACTACCACTGTATGTGATATGTTGGAATAAGATAATATTTGAGTACAATATAACGCATTCGTCTTGTATTTAGAAAAACAATTTTTTTTGGAGTCAATGCTTGATATGTGTAGATTAATGGTGTACTTACGCTTGACAATATTTTTTTTTAAAATCTGATTTATTAATATTTTTTGCTTTACACTATTATCTCAAGTAAGTCTCTAAAAGAAAGAAATCAGGATTGGAAAAAAAATAAACTACAAGTCAAGTAGCTCCAAAATTATTAAAATTGGAATAGTACATAATGGGGTCAAAGTTGTCGCAATGGAGCTCCCCCATCGCCTCTTAAAAGGATCCGGTCTAATTACCATCAACCCTGTATATAACAGTGCAGTAGCCAAGATAAATATGCCTTAAAGTAATATTTTTTCTAACAGGGCTCAATCTGGACGTGTCATTCATCAGTTAGCTGCACAATGGAAACCAAGTCCGAGGTGGTGCTGTTCTTCGACCAACTATTCAACTGTGTTAACGGCGTTACGGGCTCTGTCTGAGCAAGGAAAATACGAAGACCATCTCTGATTTTATCTGAAAGCTATACAAAAAACTATCTCTTGCCATTTGTCTTTATAAAATCAAAGCATTGCGTTTGTTTAACCCCGACGCAACTTAAAAAGAGGTAGTATAAGTTTGACCGTGTATTATGTCTGTCTAACTCTGTCTGATTGCTGCAATGTCTATCAAAATGATATATCTATATATTATGTCTATATATTACGCGAAATAGGCGTATTTTTGGCGTATTACATTTAACGTCATAGCAATTCCGTATTGTACTATTCAATCTGCATTATATTTTACTGTATTTTTTTTAACCAACAATTAAAGTTTTTTTAGTGTTTCTAACTGTTTTTCTTTCAGGATTTGTCACATTAGATGTGTTCTGCGGTCAGGTCAATGATCTCATAATAATGTGGGCTGAAATCACTTTGACCTGATCGCAGAACACATCCAGTGTGACAAAGCCTTTTCCTGAGCAAAAAATAATATAACGGTTTAGTAAATACCGTTAATAAATACCTATTGGATAACGATAACGTTACATTAGTGAGCAAGAATATAATCTATGCCAGAGAAGCCTTAATGTGAAAAAAAATTATGTCATTCTTGGTGAGCCAGCTGTCAAAATATCTCACTAACTCAGGTGCCCACAAAGGAGCGTTTCCTATCTGTCTTTAGACATACTCTTACTAATCTGTGACATTTCACAATCACAGTACATACAATGTCAATAACAAAGCGATTTTCTCGTTTTTATTTTAATTTAAAACCTATATTCAACACAAATTACAGATGTATAAGCCGCGTAGTACCTAATTTTAATAATAAAAATAGTTCGGAAGGCAATAGTTACGGTTACGTTAGTATATTCGCGATCGCCGCTGGACTTTTAGGTTATGTTAGTTTGAAAGAGAAATTGTATGCTGCTTCGCCTATTAACGATTTAAAAGGAAGAAGAGAGAAATATAACTTCATAGCTGATGTGGTGGCCGTGTCGGCGCCGTCAGTGGTGTATATTGAGATCAAAGATGGAAGGAGGTTAGATCTGTTCAGTGGGCAACCTATAACTCTTTCTAATGGTTCTGGGTTTATTGTGAAGGAAGATGGGCTTATACTGACCAATGCTCACGTCGTGGTCAACAAGCCTAATGCTGTGGTGAGCGTCAGACTCATGGTAAGTTTGTTTTGATGTTAATTATTGCATTATATTAGTGACACATTACAACTTTAAAGTGTGATGTTTTTTTAAGAGAGAAACTATACCTTTAATAGCAGATGTATTCAAATAAGTGTAATAAGAGTAGCTGCAATGTTTTGTGACTTTTTGCTATTGTCTCACCACTAAATTGAAATTATTCTAAATGTACTTAATTCAATCAAATATTAAATGTTTAATGTTTTTATAAACTTTTAAGTCAACTAGTTACGCATGACGATATTTTAACATTTGTATGTCGCTAGATCGATTAAACATGTATACACGATACCTAAAAATAAGAACCAAAAATGTACCATGTTTACACAACTAAATATCTTTATCTTTATCTATCTAAAGATTGTCTCATTATCAACATAACTAAGACAGACAACTAAGATTGCCAACATAAATTTTCCAGGATGGATCCACTCACACAGGATTTGTTGAAGATGTAGACATGAAGTCAGACTTGGCAACTCTTCGAATCCCTGTCAAGGGCCTGCCTATCATGAAGCTTGGATCTTCATCTGATATTAAACCCGGCGAGTGGGTTTGTATTTAATTCTGTCATCTTTTTAACTAATTCTTTGAGCATGTTTAAACTTCCAACTTTGCTTCTGTGTTTAAAAATGAAGATACTCCGTAAGGAATTGAATACTTTACTCATTAACGTAAAAGTTTTATAACTGTGAATCAGAAACAGTTAGGCACAAGAATTTCAACTAATGTTAATACTTAAGCTGAAAAAACGATTTTTGGGAAGCAATAACATGAAAAATTTATATGAAAATCATGTCACATCATCTTGTTTCTGTCTATACTTTTTTTATTTGCTACAATAAAGCAATAAATCTTTTTCAGGTGGTAGCCATGGGGAGTCCGTTAGCTCTGAGCAACACAGTCACAGCAGGAGTAGTCAGTTCCACACAAAGAGCCAGTGAGGAGCTTGGTCTGAGAGGTAAGAAGCTTAAACTTTTAAAGTATAGACTGTTTTTCTTTGCTAGACTAATATTGAAAACTACCTTTACATTCCTTTTTAATGAAATAATTCATTTGATAAATAAATACAAGACTCAGATAATTAATTATTATTGTTTCAAAGTTACAAAAAGATTGCTTACAATATTGGACTTGTAAAGAAAAATGTACTAAAGAAAGTAAAGAAATACTTAAATATAGTTTATAGACAAGAGCAAACCCATATCATACATTAAAATAAAACCAAACAGTTGCATTAGGTTGTAAGTAGGTAAGATTAAGCAGTGTGTATTTGATAAATTGTGCATTTAAGACAAATTGTCAATTGTTCAAGTCTGTATTAAAAGTTAAATAGCTAGAAACTGTTTTAAAATAACCATTTTAACACTTATTAATAACTAACCAAGCAGCCAGACAGAATACTTTTCAATCTAGAATTCATTTTTTTTTAAATATTATTAATAATGTTTTACAGGCAAAGACATGGTCTACATCCAGACAGATGCACCCATCACGTTTGGCAACAGCGGAGGTCCACTAGTCAACTTGGACGGAGAAGCCATCGGTATTAACAGTATGAAAGTCACTTCAGGCATATCATTCGCTATCCCCATCGACTATGTTAAGGATTTTCTGGCTAAAAGTAAGTGCAACATAATATTATCAATTGTTACTATATTTATGAAAGTCTAATCTAAAATTGCCAGAGACAGACACGAATGGAGAAAAAAAACGATAAAGTCCAATATAATAGAGTACTACTCAATGTCAATACAACTGTTCTGTTCGAAATAGGGCTAATAATAATAAAATAATAAATCTAAAATTGACATTTTGCTTTGAGTACTTAGAAATCTGTAACCATTTAACATTATTTGTTGCAGGAAAAACAAAATCACCTCAAGTGTCGCGACGGTACCTAGGCATCACTATGCTATCACTAACGCCTAATATTCTTATGGAACTTCGAATGAGAAATCCAGAGGTTAATATTATTTCATACTAATTTAAAACCTTGTTAAACATTTTATGTATATACCCAGCAAAACGGAACTTGTCTTTTACTTTAATAAAAATATATTTAATGGATGGATACATAAAGTACCTATTAAAATAATTGTAAACTTTCAGATGCCGACTGACATTGAGCATGGTATACTTGTATGGAAAGTCATCATTGGATCACCAGCTTACAAGTAAGTTTCATGCTAAATGCATTATTTATAATTATAGGAATGCACTTAATATTTAAATTACTATAGGCTTATATACTTATAGCCCTTTTGCGCTGGAACAACATCGAAAATCTATCAATGTCAAAAGATTGCAGACTGGTATTTCCTAAATTAAATAACTCGAGTATATCACCAAGATAGACCATACCTAGATAATGTTTTGTAATTGAATTTTAAAATTTTTTTTGGTTGTGCAATAAAAAAATTAAATAAAACTACACCAAATTTTTTTTTTCGTTAATACACGTACTAAAAGTTCTACCCAATGGTGGAACTATAGATAAACTGCGAAACTGAGACGTCTCTGACGTCACATTTGTTGTATTTTTCTCCCAAATAGTCCATATTTTTATTATGAATTAAATTTTCTTCTTCAAGGTAAAAGAAATATCGTTTAATTTATAGAAATGATAAGGAGTACATTAATTGGGAGGGAAATTAAAATAAAGGCGACAAAAGTGACGTCAGAAACGTCTCAGTTTTACGGTCGACCTATAGTGAGAAAATTGTAAACAAACACTCCACTCTCAAAACCAAACTATAATATTCGACAGACTGAAATCGGTTTTTACTTCATTGTAAATGTTTGTTGATTATTGGTATTAATTCTCCAAAAATGTAACTAAAAAGTACAGTAAGCCTGCAAGCATCCCACTGCTGGGCAAAGGCCTTACCTCAAATGTGAGGTAGTATGAGTCATACTCCACCACGCGGGCTCAGTGCGGATTGGTGGAGGGGTGTTTGCAAGGCAAGCGACCAACCTTGCTGTCAGATTTTATCAAGCCACCCATAGGGCCTCTGACTAAGCTTAACGACTAATACCAATCGATATTAGTCGGGACCAACTGCTTAACGTGCCTTCCGAAGCACGGAGATGCTCGTGATATACGTCACCTATATGGTCGGATTGGTCACCATCCAAACACCGACCGCGCCGTTGCTTAACTTCGGTATTACTACCAAAGCACTGCCGCCACTGCGAGCGCTCAAAATGTAACTATTCTTTTTTAATTTTATTAATTTATTATTTTTAACTTCTTTCCCGCAGCGGCGGTCTACAGCCAGGAGACATAGTGACAAACATCAACGGTGTCCCAGTGCACAGCGCTGCAGATATATACATGATGCTGGAGAAAACTAGCGGTAGCCTGCGAGTGGATGTCGTTAGGGGGCGCACTAAGACCACCCTCACTGTCACCCCTGAGTTTCATGGTTAAGTGACGAAGAGTTGCAAGAGATATACAGTGATTGATAAATAAATAGTATGAAAAGAAGCGAAAAAGGTGGAAATGCTGCTGATAAATACAGTAAATAAATGTCACAAAAATGATCTAAAAGTTGCTGTTATTAAATGAATTATTAAGGTATTTACGCACTACACACATAACATATTGACCGTGATAGGAATGTGTCATGTCAAAAATTTTGACATCTTGACCGTGTTAGCGCCGGCAAAATAGAATCTGACTAATGAATGCTGACCACAGAAAAGAGTGGCAATTTCAAAAAAAGAAAGTTTACGCTGTACATATTTCTTAGACAAAAGTGCTAGAATAATAAGAGAGAAAATCATTTTTAACAATATTGTGCAGTTTTCTTTTAGGTATTTGAAGCATTTTTGTCTATGAAATAAAGAGTTAACTTTTCTTTTTTTTTAATTGCCGCTCTTTTCTATGGTCAGCTTTCATTAGTCAGACTCTCGCTCCATATATCGGTGAGACAGAACACTGTCAATCCGTTTCAGTGGGCGAGGTATCTTGTTGCTTTTCGTGCCTGACACGTACCTAGCACCGTCATGGTATGCTGCGGTGCAGTGGGAATAGACCTTTATGGATAAAAGCGTCGGAAAGTATACAAAAAATAGTTGTCAACTTCTGCTATCTAGCGGATGACACCTACCTACTATTATAAAAAAAATGTGTACATTGATTAATTTTAGACAACAATTCACTATCTTTTCTAGTGATATATTTTAATTTTATAATAGATACCTATTTCATATTGTTGTTACTTACTTTATTTTTTGTTAATATTTATTTTTAAAATATTGTTGAATAAAATTGACTGTTGGTTTTAATTAAAATATATTACTGATAAACGAAATTAAAACTGTGAGGTAAACAATCTGGGAATTCATAATAAAATCTGAAGTATGTACTATCAAGTTATTTAAACCATCCAAACTGCCTTAATTTTTCTTAAAGAAAAGTTTTTTTTTAATTAATAAAAATGAGAGATCTAGATGGTATTATGATATCCCTTTCTTTAATACAATTTGCTTGTATTCTTCAGTTAGACTGTTTTAGGTGGAGAGTTGTTGTTTTCTGTCGTTGTTACTATTTACTACTAGTTTCTAAAACACGTATTATTTTTATATAGTTTTATGTAATTATAACTCGTTCACCTAGGAGTTAAGTTTGTACATTATGAAATGTAAAATAAAAGACTTTTTTTGTAATGGCTTATCTCTTTTCAATTAAATATGAACATTTCTAGAGTCTAGGTAAGAGATAATATCTTCAGGTAATTTCAATTTTCACAGACAAATACCAACACCGTGAAATTCTAAATCTTTGAAGACAGACAGCAGAAAAAAAATCATTATTTTCTGAAAATATTTTTTGCTCATCTTTGAATAAGATCGACATACATATTAGGTATTAAAGACCTAAGTGTCTATTCCAATTTATTAAACAAACAATTTATTTATCTCAAATTAAATTTAAAAAAACACTACCGCCTGTTTAACGAAGTCCCGGTAGGTTCAAGTTAGTGTTAAATGACGTTCTAAACTTGAATCATTCATTAGTTAGTGATTACTTGTCGATTGTAAAACCTCAAACTTTGATTATTTTACCTAATAACTAATATTGCTTGTCAATTTGAAAATAGAAGAACAAACTAAATTTAGGTACTTACGCACTAAGTGGGTTCATTCTAAATCATACTAAATTAGATTACAAATCACACGAGTATTAGATACTTTTAGAAATTAATGGACTAATAGATGCAATAGAAGTGTATAAAATATAAAATTTTAAAAAGGATTTGACTGTACGAGGGTAATAGCTGTTTTAATGACTATTCAAACAATTATTTCTACAAATCGAGTAACCGTGAAAAATAAAAATCAATACGCAAGTACTTCAGAAATTTGATTGAAAAACCAACAATGACTAATTGGATTGGAAACTAATCAATTACTACAATTTTAACATTTGTCCCTCGGAGAGAAAATGAAACAGTAGGTTGTTTGAAATTCAAAAATGATTTTTGTGTACGCTGTACTTTTGGCTTTGGTAAGTCCTCTTTACTGAGAATATTTTTGTCTTGAAAATTAATGGATTTCAGTTTATTTTGCAAAAGTTAAAAAGTTTTAGGCAGATATTTTGTGAAGATCCTTATAGAAGTCTTGTGCTTATGTTCGGACGACAGCACTTCAAGGTAGACACTGCGGTATCTTATAAATAAATAAATAAAATAAATAAATAAATATGCGCCAGACAACACACCAACTGTCTTGGTTTCGAACTAAGGATTTTGCTTCCTTGTGCTACGAATACCAGACAACGATAATGACGGCCTCGTCACCCATAAATACTTAAATACATATAAACATCCATGACTTAGGTACAAATGTTCGTTATCATCACACAAACATTTGTAATAAATAAGTTTGTGTGATGTTGTAATAAGAGATATTTTGCAACAAAATTGGGTACCCTGATACGACTGTACTGATATGAAACACTCATTTTTAGGGTTCCGTAGCCGAATGGCAAAAAACGGAACCCTTATAGTTTCGTCAAGTCTGTCTGTCTGTCTGTCTGTCTGTCCGTCCGTATGTCACAGCCACTTTATTCTGAAACTATAAGCATCACATAGCTAAAACTTGGTAGGTAGGTGTATTTTGTTCACCGCTTTCCGATTCAGATACAAAAAGTAAGAAAAAATAATATTTAAGGGGGGGCTCCCATACATGAAACTAAAACCTAAAAATTTTTTTTTACTCAAACCTATGCGTGTGGGGTGTCTATGGATAGGTCTTTTAAAATGATGTTGAAGTTTCTAAAACCATTTTTTCTAAAAGTTTAAGGTTTGAGATATAGACGCGTCCAAAGTGGTAAAATGGGCGTCCCCCCCCATCTAACTTTTGAACAAAGAAAGTGAAAATTTTGAAAAAAATATATGATGTAGATCTAAACAAAAACTTGCAACGAAAATTGGTTTGAAGGAGATCGAACAAGTAGTTTTTGAGATATTGCACATTTTTATCAACCGCAAATATAACTTTGTCTTTCATACAAACACTATGAAAAACAAAGTTATTTTTGGTGTCGCAATATAATGTGATGTTTTCGTTAAGTGGAAGTAAGTGGACCCTGAATTGAGTTAAGGGTGGCACGGAACCCTCAGTGCGCGGGTCCGACACGCACTTAACCGGATTTTTTTCAGGCGCTCTTCAAGACCGTTATTGCCGATAATTATGCGCCCAGCTTTAGATCTAGTAAGTGGTTAAAATTTTGTATTCTTACGGCATGTTTTACAACATCTGAATATGTTTTAACTGGTGGTTAGTACTTATTCGTCACTGGTGAAACAGGCCCGGGCAGAATAATAATTAAAAATTATTATCATCATAAATTGAAATATTGTATCCATCCAGTCTTTGGCTGAAATATTATACTCTGTAAAAAAATTTAGTACCTACTTACTTATCGTTCCCAAAACGGCATTTTACTGCGGCCGAATAAATGCGTAAAACTATTGTAGTTTTATCTAATTTCTTAAATTAAAATTATTATAGGTGTGAATGAAAATGGAAAACCGATTCTACGCGGAGGTGGGCCAGAAGCTGCATTAGAAGAAGGTAAATAAATAATACATTTTCAGCAATTTTTACCTTTTTGGTATAAAAAATCATGCTACGTACCTGAAACAAAAAAGAAATAAACGTTAAAATGATACTAAGGTACTAAGGGTTAAGTAATATTATAAATAATATACCATTTAAAATCCCGACGCAAAAATTTATTTAAATATTTATAAATAGCGCCCTCTCATTAACTACAATCGTACCCTACATACCTACTTTATTTTAGAACATGCGCTGAAACACAATGCAAAAATACGCATCGCAATCGGTTTAGTAGTTTCAGATCAAGCTGGTAACCGAATAAATACACATACTCTAACTAAATACCAAACGGACGCATAGGTAATTATTATTATAATCGTCTCCGTTCCGTTCCATCCGTCTTTTCTTGTTTTTAAAATTCTACAGCGCCAAATAATAGTAATTTGGCGATAAAATGGAGTGCACTAAGTCAAATTTTCAAAATAATCGTTGATAAAATAAATATCTGAACTGATTGATAAAATAAGTACTGTTT
This sequence comes from Pyrausta aurata, assembly GCA_963584085.1. NCBI lineage: Eukaryota > Metazoa > Arthropoda > Insecta > Lepidoptera > Crambidae > Pyrausta > Pyrausta aurata. Next base: position 9,878,505 of record OY757275.1, on the reverse strand, counting down.
GTACTACGGAGAAGTACAAAAAGACAATGTTTCCGCCCGGGATCGAACCGGGGACCTTGTGCGTGTGAAGCACACGTGATAACCGCTACACTACGGAAACTTGAAAGCCGTGGACGAAATTAAAAGTCATAATCACGTCACTTGAACTACGCCAATATGGTACTACTTTTTTTTCAGGCAAGCCGACCTTCGATCAATCGCCAACATACGAAGGTAGGTAACCAAGCTGCTCTGCTCTGCTCTTTGACTCTTATTTGGTTGGACGACGCGTTTGGTGTAATGGTTAGCGCTCTTGACTATTACGCCGGCCGTCGCGGGTTCGAATCCCGCAAAGGGCAAATGTTTGTGTGATGAGCACGAACATTTGTACCTATGTCATGGATGTTATATGTATTCAAGTATTTATGGGAGACGCCCCCGTCATAATCGTTGTCTGGTACTTTGTAACACAAGGAAGAAGATTCCTAACCACGAAGCCAGGCAGTTGGTGTGTTGTTTGGCGCATATTTTATTTATTTCTAGGGCTCCAAAGTGAATAACTATAGTCGACCGCAAAACTAAGACGTTCCAGACGTCACTTTTGCCGACTTCATTTTCATTTATTTCCCAATAATTTATGTTGTTCCATAAGGTTCTATATCATTCAGTTTAGTTACTACATAAATGGGGGAAGGTGGAAATTCTTAGTTTCGCGGTTTGGTTGCAACTGTGTCTTGAAATAAAATATTTTCCTAGGTAGATCTTTTTTAGAGCTCGGCTCCGTATTCATTTGTGAACCCCGAATTAAAAAGATCCTTAAGATAATGGATTTGTTATATCAATTTTCATTTATTCCGAACATAATACCTTATCTGTTATGTTATGATATCAATCATATGCTTGCCTGATCAAATGTACCGACCTAACCGTGTTTAATTCGTCGTTTTTCATGTTTGTCCGATTCAAAAATTTTTTTTTGTTTTGGCAACTTAGAAAATATTTATTTGTATTGCTTTGGGGAACCCTTTAAAGTGTATATTCCAGCAAAACTGTTGGACTCGGGATGGGTGGACGACCTTCGCACTGGCATAGAAGAACTTGTCCACCAGTTCGGCTACGAAGCAGCAAAGCCTTATATTGAAAAACTTGTTGACAGTATGTAACCTTTATTTATTTACTAGCGATCCCAGAGATTCGCCCTCAGCCCCATCCCGCCCCTGCCCCGTTTTGCTCCGGACCCATTTTATGGTTTCTTAATAGTCCTATTTGGGCCCAAAACAAATTCAAGAAAGTAAAAATCATGAAAATTGTTTAAGTATAAAACATAGAAATCTGGACCTGAGATTCTATAGCGCCTGGTTTTACAATAAAATAAAATAAAAATTATTTAATTCAGACTTTACATCTTTAATTTGTTAGTATTGCAATTGTCCAAGTGCCAAGGCAAGTGCCGGTTAGTGCTATCTGCCAAATATTTCATAGGAACCCTGTTTTTCTATACCATTTTTGAGTAGTGCTTACTTTTTCATTGTGAAACGCCCTATCTGAACTGATTTATCTTCAAAAATCTATTGGTCCAAAAACAGCTTTATGTGTTAAAAAATATTGTAATAAACTCGTTAACATGAAAAAGCCTAATAAATAAATTATCTTTACGATTTCAGACACAGAAAAGAATCAGCATGTCCTTTTACATGTAGAAGGTAAATCACTATTTTGTTATCTAATTGATAAATCTATTCTAATATTATTAAGCTGAAGAGTTTGTTTGTTTCAACGCGCTAATCTTAAGAACTACTCGACCGATTAAAAAAAAAGTGTTTTTGTGTTGCATAACTTATTTATCGAGGAAGGCTTTTAGGCTATAAAACATCACGCTGCGACGGGAGGGAATCCCTCCCCAAGCAAACTCAAAAAAGCGCAGACGCAGGCGCGGGGACCGCTATGTATATTAATAGTACCTCTAGAACTGATAATCAAAAGGTTCTTGTCATTTTATTCTCAACCATAGTTAATCGTGATGGTACGTATTTTTCTGTAGCTTCACATTATTCTCTTAAAAAAGCTTATATAAATTTGAGTATGAAGATTTGCGTAATAAAATTATCTTTTATAATGATTTAGATTAACCTAACCTACATTGTACATTTCTTTTAAACGAATTCGTAAGATATTATGTGTGATTTGCAATTAAGATTATATAATTATCTTATCTTAGAAGATTTATGTGTGATGGAATTTAGAGGCCTCTGCTCAGTATAGGAATATAGACTAAAAAAAACATTTTTTTTATAGGACTCTCCAAAGTGGACTACAAACAGTATTTGAGGGCCGGAAATAACCGTAAGCTATTTATTCAATTTTAGAATCTCTCAATATTTTTTCTTTCCATTATGAGTATTTTTTTTCTTTTCGTGAAATTAAACTAATGGTGTTTCTTTTTCAGAAATCGTTTGGCGTAAGCTTCTTATTTTTTACTAGCTTTTGCCCGCGACTTCGTCCGCGTGGGATAGTGACTTCTTTCTCCCGTTTTTTACACATTTACCACTATATCTTTGCTCCTATTGGTCGTAGCGTGATGTAATATAGCCTATAGCCTTTCTCGATAACTGGACTATCCAACACAAAAAGAATTATTCAATTCGAACCAGTAGTTTCGGAGATTAGCGCGTTCAAACAAACAAACAAACTCTTCAGCTTTATAATATTAGTATAGATTATAATATTAGTATAGATATAGATAACTTCCAAATAATGTGAAGTTAATATCCCGGAAAGGCATACGCATATTTCCTTCCCAAATAGGAACCCCAAGTGCTCGTTTTTACAAGTAATCCGGCTATAACTTCAGCGATATTCCTAATGCTTTGAAGTTTGAAGTGAAAGGTTTATTCGAAGCATAACTTACTGTGCCATAAATAATATTTCAATAGAAATAAGGTATAAAGAGAAGGCGCACGCATTGAGAAACCCTTTTATCGAGGGCATAATGGGATAAAAATACTCCCTTAACTTTTAAGTTGTTTCCGTATACCTACTATGTAAGTGTATACACGTACACATTTTGAAAGTTTTTTTAGTAATTCGGGTCGAAATATTTAAACGGCTAAAGTGACCGATCGATAACTATACCTATTACCATAAAATCATTGCATCATCATTAAGATTATTGTATTCTAATGACTTCGACTGACACAAAGCGATTGTACTTGATAACACGACTAAACTCCATTCATCTTTGCTAGTCTAACAAAGTAAACAATCTTTTTGTAACTTTTAAAATAGTAACAGCAAATAAAATTAATTTACTATTTAATTTAAGAAAAGATCTCAGTGTTAAACGTATAATTAGCTATGGATGTTGTAAGTTTTGTGTTAAGCTTGTTTTAAAAGGAATATTTTTGCTAAAAAGGAATGTCATGATTGTTTACAATATTCGACTAGTGAAGAAAAACAGACTTTACGTCATCTATATACTAGAAAATGAGGATTCATTCATCATTATAATTATCATTTACTATCCAAAAGACGTCCACTGCTGATCATAGGCCTCCCCACCAGTTTTCCACTGCGACCGGTTGCAAACTGTCTGCATCCAATGCGATCCTGCGATCTTTACGTCTAACCGGTGGACGTCCTACAACTGGAATGAGTGTTCTTCTATGCTATTTCTATATTTTTCAGCACCGACGCCACCACCGCCGCCTCAGTGGCTGTCAGACTTTAAAGCCTTCATCAAAAACCTGATCGAGAGATACGGAAAGCAACATTTGGACGACCATTTGAGACCAGTTATAAAATGTAAGTTATCGATATTTGATTAGACTCCACTAAAATACACGACTACTAGCCAAGCAAATAGCAGAAGAACTAAGGTAACGGACATAGCCCTGAGAATCAGTAAGCTCATGTAGCAATGGGCAGGGCACATAGCGCGAAGAACTGATGGCCGTTGAGGCAGAAAACTTTATATATATGAAGATAGATTGGAGACCCTTTGACAAAAGACGCAGCGTAGGACATCCACCGACAAGATGGACAGACGACCTTGTAAAGATCGCAGGATCATACTGGATGCAGAACGCTTGTAATCGGTCGCTGTAGAAAACCGAGGGGAGGAGGCCTATGTTCAGCAGTGGACGTCCTTTGGCTGATAATGATGACTAACCGAGCGTGATAGAGGCAGTCAACGATGGAACGAGCTCTCCCAAAAGAAGCCTTATACCCTGACTTTGAAGATGTTTCATCATTATCAGCCCCAGAACGCCTGTAGCTGAACAAGGCCTGTCTCATGCTTTTCCACAGCTGTCTGTATCCAGTGTTATCCTACGATTTTTACAAGGTCATCGATTCATATTACCGTGGACGTCCTACGCTACGCCTTTGAACGAAAGGGGATAGGTCTCTTATCTAGAACTTTTTTTGAACTCGTCAGTTGAAGGTGTTTGCTTTGTAACTATTTTGAAACATATACTTAAGTATTTATTTGTTGTTAACTAACAGTACCGGATAATGACTTTCCTGTACAAATTATGCACTTTATTATAGGAACGTATGATTTGCGATGCGAACTCTAGAAATAATGCACTAAGACTAGGAATTATTAATTATTTCAGATCTCTAACTTTTTGGCTTAACTGCTCTTTATTTTCAGACGTAGAAAAATTGAATAATGTGTACATCAAAGATATTGATGGTAAGTTATCTAGATAATAATGTGGTATAGTTTAGTGATATTTATTGAATAACTGACTTATTTCACAATTTATCTACATTTCGGTTACTTATTTTTATTGTTAAAGTCCTTTTATTGTTATTAATTTGAACTCAACCACACTCTTACGACTCTAAGCTAAAAATAGTCGTAAAAGACAATAATAGACTTTCTGAACGTACCATTTTAAAATACTTTCCACCCTAGGGAAGAAAAAACTATTTTCCGCCCGGCTGTCTACTTTCCGAACAGTAGAGGTGAAAAATGATCTTCTGTATCTTATCCAATGTCGATCTGAACTTTTTTATGATTGTATCTGATATTAAATATTGTCTCAATCCCTTAGCTGTTCTTAATGTATTTCAAAACGTTGTCTATTCTTAAACTGTCTGGTAAATACTCTTATCTATACACTACTTGCAATAGCTTCGGGTGGGTAGCTGATACATTTAAAAAAACAAGATTAAAAGTCAAAGAAAACACCACATTTAAGACAAACATGAATTGATTTTTCACAACATTTTAAAATAATTATTTTTAATTGAAAATAGAGCGTTGAAAGGGAGTAAAAATAATTAGCATGCTCTGAGTGACGTCAAATTAATTCGAATCACCATAATATTCATCGATGAACAATACCTACTGCAAAAATTGATTACTGGTGGTATCAAGTACCCAATTGAGTATGCCTACTGCTTGAACTTACAACCTACCTATATGAAATGAAATCTAATGTGATAGTGTCTATTTACTTAGCTATAAAACTGTCTATCTGAACTACATACTTTTCTTGTTTCTAGCCTAATTCTTACTTCTTTCTAGCTGAAATTGTGACTCGCTGCTCGCGGGGCTACCGATGTTTAATGCCTCAACGTTTTGTATTTGACAGTTGATGAATTTGGTAAGATATCAAACTATCAACAATTACTTAAAGTTCGTTTTTTTTCACTAGTCAAATATTGTAAACAATCTTGACATTACTTTTTTAGCGAAAATATTCCTATTAAAACAAGATAAACAAAAATCTTACAACATACATAGGTTCATTCATCGTTCAACACTGAGATCTTTCTTAATTAAATAGTAAATTAATTTTATTTATTGATATTATTTTATAAGTAGCAAGAAGATTTTTTACAATGTTGGACTAACAAAGAAGAATGCAGTTTAATTCCTTGCATCACGCTTTGGCGAAACTACACTATAGTATGACCATGTTAAGTTGCAAAAAAGTTTTTTTTAAATCCGGTGTACAGTAAACGTTTTTGAAACCAGGTAAAAAAAAGATGCGGGAAAGTGGTGGCCTGACATACGCAATACGTTTACCGCAGCGGTTGCCGCAAAAATACCAATCCAGCTATGTGTAAGCTTACGTATTTTGGTACAAATTCGAATTAAAATATAGTAAACTCTAAAATTGTCTCGAGTAAACAATCATTTTATGCAATATGAGACAGGAAAGCGGCGAAGAGATGCGAAAAAAAATGTTTGTAGCCAAAACACATTTCTTCTCTCCGCCTACATACGAGAATGTAGAAATACCTATAAATTCTATGGATTAAGAGTTTATTATCAGAATTTAATGCTTATTTAATTTAGTAATAAGTAATCTTTAACATAATTATAAAAATCCCGGTCCCCCGCGACTTTTCCTCCCGTTTTGATTTTACTCCCATCCTAGAAGTTTGAAAGAAAGAAAAAGTATTTATGGGTGGAACATCACCAACATCATCATCATCAGTTTGGTGATCCATAGTTACTGTTTTATATCCTATCTATAGCCTTCCTCGTCAAATAGTAGTTCCTGATATAGATAATACAATTTATTATTGACCGACATTTCTTTACAGGTGAAGTGATAGTTGACTTCGAGGAAAGAAATGTATTAGGTTGAAAGAAAATAAATAACACACAAAGCTGCGATAAAAGTAAAATAAATTTAGCAAAATATACAATTTGGTTTTATTTTTATGTGTGATATTACGTCACCCTGAGTATTTAGCGAGTTATATTAATCAGTCAGGTATCAAACGAATGCCGAGAGTCGCATAACAATGGAATTTTTATTGTGTCTCGTTTACACATACTTGACGAGTTAATGATTAAATTGATAAATTATACTAGATTTCTTTAAAGATTTCATTGCACAAATTTAGTGTACAAAGGTGGACTTAATGCTCAAAGAATTCTCTGCTAGTCAAACCTTTAGGACATGCAAAAAGATCGCAACGGAATTCTAAATCGAAAAATCTAGATTTCATTTCTTACGAAGAAAATAGATTAACAATAAATTACATGTAAACATACTTACCGTAAAAATATTAAACTCTGTTAGAATGTTCCGATAATATTTGTTGCGCTATCATTGAAATTAATGTCCCGATTCAATAACCTAACAAGCGTTGTTGTGATACTAATTGCCTAATTAATTACCGTTATTGCTATACCATATTTGCATTTTAATCTGCATTGCTGATTACATTAATTATAGTACTATCCATTCTGACGATTTTGTTGTTAGTGGAGACTGGAGGTCTATTACCAAGTGTCAAAAGACGGCCGAGCATTTGTAGCGTTTCTTAGGTACTACGAAATGCGATCGATCAGTGTTTTCAGTCATACATTGTCTCTATAATCTAATGAAAACCGCTCAAGATATCCGCTTGGATAATGAAGTCCAAGGTTCTGGGTGTTTACCCAGAACCTTGGACTTAATTATTACAAACAGTTGAAAATCTTTTTACAGACGTAGACAATTTCGTTCTCATCTAGTCTCGAGTAGGGGGTGAGAGGGGGAGAGGGGGGGGGGGTTGAAATTACGCGACGATCACCGCAATCCGCACTGGTCGCGCTCACAGTTATTTAATTCTTTCGAAATTTGTTTACAGGGACGGAGTTAGGAATATGTAGCGTGGGACCCGCTAAAAAAGTATTTGTGGTTACAATTTTGTTTTAATAGTGTTTTCAGTTCTACGCGCTATGTGCCCTGCCCACTGCCACTTGAGCTTACTGATTCGTAGGGCTATGACCGTTACCTTAGTTCTTCTACGTATCTCCTCGTTTCTGATGCGATGTCGAAGAGAAACACCGAGCATAGCCCTCTCCATCGCTCGTTGTGTGATTTTGAGCTTCTTTATGAGGTCCATAGTTAGAGACCACGTTTCGGATCCGTATCCTTCTAGGCTCGTAATAGAAACATAATCTTACGTAACCTACAATAAAATACATTTCAAAATAAAAATCTAGTCAAGTCAAATAGTAATCGGAACGACTTTTGACTGACTATTTAAGCTGTCCTTTTTTCCCTAAATCCGTTCCTGTTCAACACGGCTGTTTATTCAAGTCTCCCGGCGTCTCATAGCGTACAAAATTGTGCATACAACAGTGACTGTAAAAGAAAATCTCAGCAAACCTCGAGATTAGACTATTACATGGAAAATATTTACCTTTCACGACCAGAAGGATTGACGTTGGCATATTTTGGGAGTTATTTTTGGAGGTCCCTACCACAAGAGAAAAATTAAACGGATCCCTTTAATTATTGTCTGTCTATCAAAATATCTGTTATGCGAAGAACGTCTATCTTTTAAATGTTTTATAAAAAAAAAGTATAGAACCTCTATGTCAATTTGCATTCTGCATTTCATGTATTAAGAATGCAAAGACCATTCCTGATCACAGCACCCAGTCTGCAGCAGAGCTTTTCTTACAAAAAGTTATTGAAATCATGTAAATAAATTACAATTAAGTAATTTATGATCAGTTCAAGGACATCTTACGAGCTTTCAAGCACATACCCTCAGGATATAAAGTTACAAATTTAAACACTGCAATGTGATCAATATTATAGACGTGTATTGAAACATGGCTGATGTAATTCATTATGTATGTTAATGAGCACGCCAGCAGTTGTGTTAACGGAAACCTATATTATTACTTATAGAGTTGTGGTTTTTGATGTAGCGATGAAATATTTTCTTTGTTACACATACATAAAAGAAAATCGTGCTAGTTACATCACTTATAACTAGAAAAAGGAGGGACCGATTGTCATGATTTTTAATTTAGCCCCCAATATGATATTAACCACAAAACGGGGCCATATCGGGACGGGCCGGAGCGAAACGAAGTTTTTGGGGACCATTTTCAAATAAAACTGTCTTTACGCTAAAATAAAGATGGAGTCGAGACGATGCTTTTTTCAGAGCGTGACGCTAAAGCAGTTTAGACCCTGCTTTGTAAAAATTAGGAATCCCTTATTTAATAGCATAATTATACTAATTAATAACCTATAAATATTAGCAGTAGAATTTGGGTAGAGCTAGATGAATCGTCCAAGGTCCAATTATACTTAACTGATTTGTATTAAAAAAAAGGCTGAGTAAATATCAATAAAATTGTAGTTAGGCGATATTATAAGGTCTTAGTACTTACAAATACCTACTAAAGGTAAAAAAAAACATAACCTCACTAACAATGTAATGCCATTCTCATTCTAAAAGTTCAAGTCCCTCGCTACAAATCAAACCCCAACCATATCGCAGCCGAGAAGTGTAACGTGTTAAGGTAAATGTATCGCGCCGCCGATACGATACGATACGATACGATACGTTTGAGCCGCTCACAATGGTCTCGGGTACACTCGGGACCAATGAATTCGTGCATAATACAAAGTTATCGAGTTAGCAAGCCGCTGCTTCGACGTTGATAAAGTTTTCATACGGGTACACTGGCGTGCAATATTTTTGAGACGAGATTGTAAAGTGTTTTGAAATTGAAGCAAGTTTTTGAAGTTGAATGTTTTTTTAAGATGCTACTAGATAATTGATGAATTCGGACGAAAATTATTATTCTAATGTAACAATATGAAAAGGTTGTTCATTGGTGCTATGGTAGGCATTTGTTAAATATATAGGTAATAATTAAATATATAAGCTTGTGAATGCTCATGTAAAAAATGGGAAAGTAAAGGAAATTTATTTATTTAAACTTTATTTCACTGTATATTTTACAATTGGCGGACTTAATGCCTTAGGGCGTTCTCTACCAGTCAACCGCTTGGGAATGCAGAAAATTTAATCAGTGGCGGAAATTCTACTCTATAATGCCTTATGTCCCATAATTTTGCTCGTGAGTGTTTTGTGAACAATCAATAATTGTGGCACGAGTGTAACGTCACACGCGTCAAAAGGCATGTCGCATACAACGTGTTAAGAATAAAGGGCGACGTACATTGAGCCCTTCAATGAACAGAGCAGAAAAAAGTTAAGGTATTTTTTCTTTAAAACACCCAAAATCGTAAATATTTAATAGCTGGTAACGACATTTAACTATTAGTTGAGTTAACCGTCGATCACGCAACCGAGTCTTAGTAGGTGCCTTTTCCCGTACTACAAAAGTCACGTCAATGATTGAAATACCAGTTCAAACTAGTGTACTAATCTCAGTAGCTATAGTACTGACTTTAGTAAACAGAATTATTTCAATGTCAGTGGCAGACGACCCTTATCGTTTGATATTCCGCCTCATGTTAGCTTGTCAACGTTTTATTCTGTTTTTAACACGGTATTTTTAAACTCAGAAAATTGGAAATGTTCCGGTTTAGACAGTTTTCACGCTAGAAAAAGCACCAAACGGTTTTGTGTGACGTTTTAGACGCAGCTGAAAAAACAGCAACAAATAGCTGGACTTCACATAATATGTTTTTCGCAAAAATCAGGCTCATGAAAGTTTAGTGACTTTGAAACTTAGAGCAATATTTTTCAAGAAAACCTTATGAAAGAGGTCTAATGAAAAGAGAGAGAGATAAAATTTGCTAAAATCTTTAAATATGAAGGTAGGATACTTTTATTGATGTCATAAAAGGAGTTCTCCAATATTAAGGGATTTTAAGTACAAATTGAGTGATAAATAATTTATCAAAAGGCTTACTGTAACGATAACAATACTAAAGCTAATTATAACAAAAACTACGAAATTAGAATAGTTAGATACGGGATTGCTACCATGTACCTTATTATTTATGAGCTTCCGAGATATTTCGGCACTGTTGCAAGCGCCATGATCACGGAGTTACTCCGTAATAATAAGGTACATGGTAGCAATCCCGTATCTAACTATTCTAATGTTAGTGACCATGAAAGTTTAAAACAATAAAAACTACGAAGTAACAAAATTTCACACAAAAGTGCAGAAAACCCAACGAGTTACCTAACCTTTAATTTTTACTTTAGTAGAACTTTTCACCAATATTTTCTTCACTTTTCAAGCTTGATCTCGGAGAGACGTCGACAAACATACATCTTACTTCGCTTGACAAATGAGTTGAGACACTTGAATCGATCGGCGAGCACACTTGAAGGATATATTTCTTTTGGCTGGCAAGATCTTCTGGCAATCTTAGGGGAATTTGTAGGTGGTAGAAAAAACTATCAAGAAATATCGAGGAGTTATTAGAAAACGGTCAAACTATATCACCATGTAGTAATATTTAGCCTAACTTAAGAGAGCTGATAAAATTTATGAGCTTGACCTTAAGGTCACCTCGTTTTAAGTGATAATATCTAAAGGGCTGATTCAGCACAATAAATTAATATTTTTTTTTGTAGAAATGCTACAGAGTATAATAAATACCTAAATCTTTAAATCTTAGGCCCTCATACAGATATTTATTTGATGCTCTTTTTGACAGCGTATTTTTAGCGTTTAATATATCAGTATTACACAGTCTAGAGGTTTATGAAAATGAATAAATATTTAGCTCTAAGTAATACTTTATAAATCCTCTTTTATCTATACTAATACCTATATAAAGCTGAATAGTTTATTTATTTGCCTGAACGCGCTAATCTCAGAAACTAATGGACCGACTCCAAAAGAAAAATTTGCGTTGGATAGCTTTTTCATCGGGGAAGGCTTTCGGTCATAAAGCGAGCGAGGAGAGAGTAAACTGAAAACGTGCAGACGCAGTCGTGGAGGACCACTAGTATTTGGATAACCATAAACTAAAATACCGTTTTCTTTCTCAACGGAAAAGTATTCCTTTATTTACCAACTTAGCGTATCGATCCGTCGTACCTTATTAAACATTAAAGACAATTACCTTCCTGAAACCCCATACATTTCGCTGAAACAAAAGGGTGTTTACCAAAGAAATATTGTGCAATCTAAATAAAGGAGCATGTTCTTACGAAGCACGTCTGTATGTACGAAATATGGAGATATTGAATAAGAGCCGTAGGCGGGGTGATCGCTCACAGCGATTGAAGCTGGCAGCGTGAAGGTTGAAGCATATCTATCCACTTGTAACGGGCACAGCACCGTTTTGTTATTAACAAGCGTCAACTAATAAACGGAAGCTTGGTATGTAAAGGGATCAGTCGGATAGCAAACGCCTCGCCTCGGGTCGCCTTTGGTACAACTTATGACAGTTCTTCTTGTGTAAGACAGCCCATTTGACAGGGTGGACGGATAGTTGATGAACATTCGGGCGACTAGCCGTAAGCATGCGCCGCTGGTCGAGAGTGGGTCCCGAGTTGATCTCGATCCGAGGTGGTTACGCTACGAAGTTGATAGATATAGTAGGGGAGCCCACGATGCTAATTGGGGATTTACTCGAGCGTCATAGAGACCGATTGGGTTGCAAAGCTTAGACGATAAGAAAATAAAAACCGGTTAAGTGCGTGTCGGACCCGCGCACTGAGGGTTCCGTGCCACCCTTAACTGAATTCAGGGTCCACTTACTTTCACTTAACGAAAACGTCACAATATCAAAATTAACTTTGTTTTTCATAGTGTTTGTATGAAAGACAAAGTTATATTTGCGGTTGATAAAAATGTGCAATATCTCAAAAATTACTGGTTCGATCTCCTTCAAACCAATTTTCGTTGCAAGTTTTTGTTGAGATCTACATCATATATTTTTTTAAAAAAATTCACTTTCTTAGTTCAAAAGTTAGATGGGGGGGGGGGGGGACGCCCATTTTAACACTTTGGAAGCGTCTATATCTCAAACCTTACAATTTTAGAAAAAATGGTTTCAGAAACCTCAACATCATTTTTAAAGACCTATCCATAGACACCCCACAAGCATAGGTGTGAGTAAAAAAAAATTTAGGTTTTAGTTTCATGTATGGGAGCCCCCCCTTAAATATTATTTTTTGTATCTGAATGGGAAAGCGGTGAACAAGATACACCTACCTACTAAGTTTCAGCTTTGTGATGCTTATAGTTTCAGAATAAAGTGGCTGTGACATACGGACGGACAGACAGACAGACAGACAGACAGACTTGACGAAACTATAAGGGTTCCGTTTTTTGCCATTCGGCTACGGAACCCTAAAAAAATTTTATATAACATATACCTTTTCATCGGTGGAAGAAGCGGCTATAGACTTTTAAAAATGTAAAAAAATACAGTTGAGTGGACATTCTCCAGCGCGTCAGATTTTGATAGCATCAAAGCCCTACGTATTTTTAATAATGTACGTATGTTAATCTGATCATTTGCATGATACGGGTGGTTGTACATAAGGGTTGAAAATGAAAAAAAAGTAAATAATCGAGCGCGTCAGATTTTGTAAGGGATTATAGATATAGATAGATAGATATAGATAATACCTATAGATGTGCGTTGTGGTTGGAGTTTTAAACGAAGAATACTCAACGCTTCAAGTTCATACGGCTCCCGTTACTGGTGGATAGATATGCTTCAACCTTGACTGGGTATAGAGTAGGTGGGGAACAGAAGGGCTAACAAAAGTGTTTATTTCATGTGTGTCCATGATAATGTGGGTCGCAATAATTGTTGGGCATCAATCCAAGCAGAGCTAAATGAGTCATCCCACCACGCGGTCACAGTGCGGATCGGTTGCAATGGAAAGATATTTGAAAAAAAGTGATAAAACGTAGAACTAGTAGCCCGCGCCGGTAACATTCTCTGTCTAGATATATATGTAAGGTTAGTCCTACGGACATTTAGCGTTGATAGTCTGCATTTTCTAGTTCTTTGGCTATATGACGTAGCAAGATGTTAAAATATAGCGGGCTTAGCGAAAAGGCTATTGTGGTGTTACATAGTGAATGAAAGGAAGAGATTGTAAGATTATTACTCAATTCTATATCTAAATAATTCAGTTACTAAGATACATATAGGTTATAACTTTATGAAAACATTTCACTATAGTGGAAACCATACCTATGGAAAAAATACGACAAGATATATAAAGTTGATAGAACCGTTGCACCATTAAATAATAGTTATGATATGGTTTTACTGATATCAATTAGAAATCTATAAACTTCATTACATTGCAAGTAACCTTATAGTTAATATTCCCCATCATTATCGAATAAGTAATATTGTTTCTGAAGATTAATGGACAATCCTTGTATCTTGATGAGTGCTTATAGGTTTAGGATAGGTAATGCACAAATGGAATAATATGGTAATTAATTGCAACTGTTCAGTTATTTAACCTATAAATCGTTGTCTATATTTGTATTTACTTGTTTCATTACTTATTTTCTCTTTAGGTTACTGAAGTCAGTCGTTTAAACAATTGATACTCATAAAGGCTAACAGTAATCCTGTGTCGTACAGTTTTTATATCAGGCTATTTTCCTTTAAATGCAAAAGTCACTAATGATGATTCAGATGGACGTGATGTGGTAGTATTACTAAAAAGATGTACCAGATTTGAAAGAAGACTAAAATCATCCGACCGATTTGAAAAGTACATCTCGATTAATAATGCCGTCATTCAAGACATTGTATTTAAATTGATCGGTTAATATCTGTTAAATTGAGTCTGATCCTAAGTTTTTGCAATAAGGGGAACAAAGTTATGTAGAAACATAGAAGTTGGACGGGCAACGAAATGTGTATGCCTCAGGCAGTCTCAAATCCCGACTTTTAGAACAAAATAAGTGACAAACTGAAACATATCGCAAGAAATCGAGTGAGTCGAGTAAAGAAATAACAAGACGCGCTGTGATAAATCACTGACACATCCAGCAGGGGTATTACATAAGCTGCAATGAGGCAATTTTTAAGCGAATTGGCAAATACAAATCGTAAATTAAGAGGCTTCGATTTGGACTATTTTACCTCCTGAAAGAAAAGTTGTGGGTTTACCACCCACTGTTTGTGGGTTAGATGTGCCAGTTTATTTCTATTTAGATTAATGTTTCGTTTTAATTAATTTCGTTTTATTTTTTATTAATTGTAAGTATTATAATTCTTAATAATATAAATTGCACTTGTAAAAAGCAACTGTGAACCTGTGACAGACGAGCAATTGAACTCCGTGTCTTACGCTATCCGGGCGTACAACTATAACACTCGGCCACCGTCACATTAACAAGCCTGTTGAATTTTGCAAGCGCTTTTTAACGCGTAGGCTGCGTGACATCATCAATGTTGTGAGATTGCTCTCACAATATCCGAAGGAAAATATTTTTACAAATATTTTAATAATCAGTTAAGATGATGAAAGCGAATTTATAGTTTATTTTTGTTTTTATAGAGAGTTTGTATAGTGACAAAACACTATAAAAACAAAAATAAACTATTATAATTCTACACCACGTCGATACGATTTAATTTCATGTTAAATTAGAACGATTTGAAATCTTGATTATCGGATACTCAACCTAGCTAGGCTATTAAAACAAGAGCATGGTTGTACGAAAATTTTCGTTACTGTTTTTATTTAGGTGAAGTTATAGTTAGAATAACTGGAACTGGTTAATCAGTCAGGTATCAAACGACAGCCGGGCGCATAACAATGGAATTTTTATTGTGTCTCGTTAACACATACTTGACGAGTTAAATACAGTTAAATTAGGTTGAAGTAATTTACTTAAAATTGGTAAAACGTCATTGACCTACATAATATAGATCGCAATTCAATTTGTAGTCATAAAACTCGTGCAAACTTATAAAACTCGTAGACACTTAAGGGGGCAACACATGCGATGTGGGAGAGGTCGTTAAGGGTCGTTTACACACGAAAAGACGGAGATCGGGCCTGAATTGCCACGTATGGAAGAGTTTTACGTTAGGACGTTAATGTTGGAAGAATAGACAGTGCAATTAAAAAAATAGAATGCGATTGAGGTAGTTTTCCTAGGCCCTCTTGCGTACGATGATTTAACCCAGGATTACTCTAACCCAGGATTACGCTAACCCAGGATTACGCTAACCTAGGATTACGCTAACCCAGGATTACGCTAACCCAGGATTAAATCATCATTCTGTCTCTCAGTATGTTTGATGCTGAAAGAGACAGAATGATGATTTAAACCTGGGTTAGCGTAATCCTGGGTTAAAACATCGTGCGCAAGTCCCACCTAATGTCTTAGGCCCACTTGCGCATGATGATTTAAACCCGGATTACGCTAATCATGGACTAAATCTTGTTTCTGTCTCTGCCAACGTCAAATAAACTGACAGAGACAGAATGATAATTTAAACCAGGGTTAGCGTAATCCTGGGTTAACGCATCATGCGCAAGTCCCACTAAAAGCTATAAAAAGCTTATTAAAATAACCAATTAATAACAACTCACTGGGAGTTGTTATTATTACGTATAGCGAAGCGTATATGTCACGCAAAAAAATGCGTCGCAATTCGATGACAAAAATGTGCCGTGCTCTTTAAAATTATTTTAATGTAGAATAAGGAACCTTCTTCGTCAATTCACTTACAAAAAAGTACGCAAAAGTAAATAGAAGTTCAATGATTAAAAAAACGAATCCTCTCTTTGGGTTGTACGCTGCGGGTGATTTAACTATTCAAGCTATACATTAACGTTACGTATACTATTACAGTAAGACTCGACACATCAGTGTTTTCTTCGTTTTTTTTTAATTAAGTACTTGATACCTTTTTAAAAATGGTACAACTTAGCCTTATTTAAAGTAACCAATCAATTAATAGCTATCTTATAAGTTTATGATCACAAATGACCTTGCTGAATAATTCCGAAAGCAGAGTTTCAACTTTAACTCAATATTTTGCCAGTAAGTTTCAAGATTAGTTTAAACCAAATCTTTAAGTCACTACCACCTCCATATTTATTATATCTCCATGGCACAGTCATTAATTTAATTACGGACAGTGGAGGGGATGCCACAGCGTCCCAACAGACCAGCGGTTAACCTTTCGGAACCAGGTGAAAACGACGGAGCTATTACATAGATGGACTGTAGCACGGGTCCTTAACCGAAAAAAATTACCAATCCGGAAGCAAGTGTCAAACTTAGCACGATTGTAACTATCGTATGTGTATTTCAAATCTGATATGGAAAAACGAGGATAAATGTTTTTTTTTTCTTCAATTTCTGGCATTAATGGTAGAACTCAGGAGGAGTTTTTCAAGTAGAAAATCAACGTCAATAAATCACCTACAATACGACACAAAATTTGGAGTCGTGAGATTAATATTTAACTCGTCAAGTATGTGTGAACGAGACACAATAGAAATTCCATTATTATGCGACTCCCAGCAGTCGTTTGATACCTGACTGATTAATACAATACAGCCATCAAAACCTTATTTAGGTATATTAATGCCATCGGAAAACCCTAACTGGGTGGAACCCTACTCAATCGCCTTTGTATTGCAAGCGTTAATGAAGTCGATACTAAGAAAATTTTACAGTACTAATAAATACTCTCCTAGAACAAGCTTGACAATGCGTTACGTTTTTCCCGCGATCTTCAGCTATGCGATTGCGACACACAGATTGCAATTGCATTGCGATCGCTTCCGAGTTACGTAATAACAACCCTGCGGGAAAACATTGCAAGGGTTAAAAGATACGTGAGGTGGTCGCAGCGGTGTTTTTCTAATGTTTATGCGGCAAATAATATTCTAATTCGACGTGTTGTTTTTGTTAAGGCCCAATTTCTTCATAAATAGTAATGGTAAAGTTACGTTACCAGAGGTTGAATATTATTAAACTATTGTGTATTTTTTGAAGTAACTGAATGACAGAATGGCTATTTTAATGACCATTGGTTAAGGTATTTTTTCTTCAAAACACACACAACCGTAAATATTCAACCGCTGGTAACGTTACTTTACAATTTCTATCGATGAAGAAGGGGCATAAGGTCTTCAATAAACATAAGGAAAAACACAGTAGATAATCTTTCGAATGCAGATAAAATGATTATTAACACGTTCCGGGACAGTGCCCGCCTACAGGCGCGAAAACAATAAAACATCTATTGTGTCTGGAGTAGTGTCCCGGAACGTGTTAATATATTTACAAATGGTATGGATAGTTAACTCTGGTAACGATATTTAAGCATTAGTCGAGTTAATATTGATCTCAAAATTGGCCTTGAGCTCTATTATAAGAAGTTTGACATTTGCAGTAATGGTTTAAGACATTATTTTGTTTTATTTATTATTTCTTGCAAAAAATGGTAGAGTACCTTATGGTTTTATGAAGACATTATGATAAATATATTAAATAAAATGTTATAGAATATAAATAATTTAAATGGCGACTTACGCAAATCTGCTCTCCTAACCTACAAAGCGTAATTATCACGTTCAGTCCACATCGCAAGCGGTCAGCCACCGTAAACAGCTGGGTCACAATTAACTGCGTTTTCGGTTGGTTCCCATTCATCAAGTTTAGTTAAAGGTTCAAGGGTCCACTGCGGTGAAGCTTGCCTCGCAGGAAATTTACTGAGAAATACTGCAGTGGTAATGGTGATTGTCCAAGGCATTAGACGAGACAGCTTTAGAAAAGTTGTTTTGTATTTAAATCAGGTTTTATGAGCTCAGCTCACCTTTTTAAACATTAAGCATTAATGTGTAATACAAAATTGTCCTGCCTTCGTCTCTGAGATTTAATTGACCATGTAGTAGGCCCTGCTACGCGTCCATTCACTCGCACACAGGTTTAGCGCAAGAAAGAGAAGGTAAAAAACTAGTATCCCTCCCTCCTTCCTGCGCCTCACAGCACTGCCAGCCGCCTGTCGCTCATTCGTGTCCGTGCGCGCGCGCCGTTCCGACGCACGCAGTAACCACAGCAAAAAAGAAAAAACCGTTAAGTTTTTTATTTCGTGCTAAACGAAAGTTACCTTATTGTGATATTCATACTGAAAAAATTAAATTGTGAACGTGAACTGAAGTTAAACGCATAACCCAGCGTGGCTGCTACATGCATGCTTTACGCTTCACGGCCGAGCTATTACGAGATACTAGCCAGTCCGCATTTTAACGCTCCGAATCAATACGCGATATTGATCTGTAGCAATTTTTTGGCCGAGCTGGCACGTGATGCCAGCCAGTCCTAATTATCTTGAATCGAGACGTATGGTATGCGTTGCTTTCAATAAACCTACCCTTATTTTCATTGCGTTTCGACAAATGAAAAAAGTGAACTAATGGACCACAAAGGCATTTCATTAAAAATGTTAAGCAGCGCTGACGACGCGCCATCAGGGCCTCTCAGTGTGAAGCGTTCCTCGCCCACACTCATCGAGCCCCAACAGGCATCATAGTGTGTCCTGCCTGTGCCAACGCGACGCCATGCGCCGTGAATTGCTTGTTTGTTACGGTGAACTACCGTCCAACAATCCTAGCGCTTCAACGTCTCGCGCTCGAAATCAGAATCCGACCAAATAAAGGTAAGGTCTTTTTTCATTAAAGCTAGCTAAGCTTGAAGCCGTACTACGTGTTACGGGCTACCGTATTCCATTCGTGGTAAAACCACGACCGAACACTTGACTCAGTCAATCTTTTGACATAGATTGGAATTGAGTTTAATGTGAGCTTTTACACTTACAAACAAAAGGAGCAATATATATGTTTTACTAAGTACTTTTTTGTAAGCACCGAAAAACAATAGTGGCAGCAGATTTATTTCAAATCTAATAAATTTATATTTATTTTGTACATTTTTACCTGAAATTTTAAAAATGAAAGACTTAAGAACACTATAACTGCCTAGACTGATAAACATAAGTATGTATAGTGCCACCTGCGATGCGGTGCACGCTCCTTATTTTTTTTCCCAAAGCTCTAAAAACGGTACTGTATACATCGATACTACATAGCTCACAATATTATGGTCCTATGTCTGCAATTGATTACAACTCTTTTTTATTTATTTCTGGCTAATGGCTATAAAACTTGTCTTGCTAGACAATGCTATGGAAAACATAACATCGCTTATTAAATGAAATATTTAACATTACTTAAATATCGAAGTTTACGGATTGTATAAAAAGAAGACAATTATTATTTTTTAAGTAAGCAAGTTCTTACTTACATTTCTGTTTTCTACTCAATGCATATGGTTGGGTCCATATAAGAATTATGTAAAACTGATTTTATTTACTCATTTATTTATTGCTCACAATTTAAATAGCTATGCTAATAATATTGAGCTTTGCTCATTAACTGGCATTTGTATGATTCTGAATGGTGGAATATTTACAGTAGGTACTTATTCAGTCTTGAAATCCAACTAAGATTTGTTTCACTCCTCAGTTAATAATTCGGTACAGCTTAGATTTTATTAACCGACGTAACAACAACCAGCTGGAAAGCGTAATGTGTTTTTGGTTTATACCAATGAGTTTTCTTGTTAAATTGCGAAATCAATATAGCACTACCGTCATATTCGATTTAAATAGGTAGACGGTAATTAATTGTTTTAGATGCTATTTTATTTTTCGAAAAATATGGTGTGATATGCACTAAACTTTTCATGTATGCTTCTTAGATTAAATCGTCGCAAAGTTCGGTACTTAATGTGGAGTCTGAAAAACTAAATAAAGATCTGTGTCCATTATCTTCAGAAAAGGCGATGCCTGAGCCACCGCCAACAAAAAATTGTGACAACCATAGGTCAACTTGAATTGACTTTAGTTTTTTATGGGCTTGTTTTTTTTTCTCACCATTTACCACCACAAACACCACCGAAGAATAATTCAAACATAGAATGACCTATTGTTTGAAGTACTATTGTTATTCTTTATATTTTTGGCTATATTTATTCCACTATTTACACACCTACGTTAAAGGTTGGATAAATAAAAGACATGGTCATTATTGTACAAATTACAAAAATCGATATTTTTAAAACAAAAGGCAGCAACGCAGCATCAAACCTAAATTGCACTACAAGCATCTAATTTGAGTTATTGGGAATATAAACTATGCATATTTTTCCCACTATATTCTGTGATTTAAGAATTAACTTTATCGAGTAAATATCTTCTACATCATCAGTTTTTTTTCCAACTAATCACATACACCCACTCCACAACCATCTCCCCAGCAAAGCCACTATGATATTAGGAAACCATTCATATGGAAACATTGCGGCATTAACTATAAAACAGATTATTTTATTTTATGAATTGTATCGTTTAATTGATGTTTAAAAGTATTGAATATACTATGTTAAATAAATTTTCAAAGGAAATCTTGTCTTAATATTCACCAATTACTTAGGTATGGTGAAACAATTGCCGACCACAAAATAATAACCAATCATGGTCTGCCAAGTTTTAACATTTTGCAAATGTTATTTTTTACGCTCGTTCTTATACTCTTGCGCCGTAAGACGTCGAGTAGTTCGACGATTTATTTATAAAACCTGAAAGTAATTTATTCATTACAAAGAATACCTAATGCTTGAATCTTTTTATTTATCATTTATATTTGAGGGTGTTTTAATATATATGAAAACCAGTGTTCCCTGGTGACATCGATCTATGACATACTTGTTGTAACACGACATATTCATTTACTTTTGGACTTCTTGTCACAATAGGTACCCTAATTTTGAATCATCAAGATTTATTTTACACTGCTCATAATATTGAAACAAGTCCCATCTGAAGCCAAATAAGACACAAATACATTGGCGGCACAATAATTGCGGAAATGCACATTGCCATTACCCCCAAAAAAGAAGAATAAGTCACAAATATTTGTCAAACTCATAGAAAATATAAACTTAAATAAAAATAAAGTATCTCATCAAAACCAAATCGATAAGATAGGATCGCATTTTTTTTTAATGTAACCCTCAGTAATTCAGACATATTCAGACATATCCAGTCAATATTTTTGAGTATTTTTTTTTCCGACTATGCGCCGACTATCGAATACTCGGCGAACATTCCTGTGCTGGAAGTCTGAAGCGTCATGTTTAATATTTCGCGTAGATAATTTCAATATTTTGATTTTCTACTCCATCTAATATCCTTCTAACTTACATAGCTAAATCTTTAGTAAATCTAAAAAAAAAAAAAAAAGCTTGATTAAAACATTATTCTCAATCAGTAAATACACGAAAATACCAATTTTGTCTCAGCTTTTTTCGAGCGCCAACTGGTGTTTTTTACAAGGAACTATGTCGAGACTTCCGCGCCTGGTTGATAAGTTAAATATTAGGCAAACGTCGGGTTAGGTGGTACCAAAACTTCTATCGGAGAAATCGTTTGCGCTCGTATGACCTTATAAAGTCACAACGCCCCCAGAGGTCGTTTCCAAGCTTCTTTAGAAAAAAATTAAATCACTCAATCATTACCTACTTCCTTAATGCTTTCAAGTTTAGATAACGATAATATTTCAAATTCATTGAAATATCGTATTCTTATTGTAACCCAGAAAATAATAATAGCGTTGATATACACCGATGAATACATCTAAAATCTTATATACCCACAAATGAACCAACTATTTTTTTTACCAATCATCTTACACTTATTACAACAAAACATTTTCTTTAGAATTCAAAATTCGAATAATAAGTATTTTGTTTTCGGTATACGGCTGAATATATTTCAAACAGCGGCTATCGTAAAAAACCAAAACACTGTACTTTCAAAATGGCCATTTTGAGATAATGGCACTAAAAGTGTTACTAGGTATTTCCTAATTTTTGGCTTTCCTAATGTATTTTAATTATTAAAAGCTATCTCAAACATTAGGTATTATCAACACCCATCTAGCTAAATAGGTTTTAGTACAATTAATAAGGTAGTTATTTGAAAATACAATAAAACTTGTTTTACTGTGTTAACACTAATTGAATTTAGGTTCTAGTGTAAAACCAAGACACTGTATTGCGGGAAACATTGTTATGACTTTACAAGACTGTGTTCACAAATTTAATTTAACTAGGTATTATCATTGGATTATCTTTACGATATTTTTAAGGGTTTTCATAAATTAAAAGTGACATTGTTATAAAATAATAACTTTATTTATTTTTATATTATTTTGTATTAGGAACATGAAATCAAAGGACTAGGCATCAGTCGTTCTTAAGAATATTAAAATTAATAGGATTGTTAATGAGAATTAAATTCCAGGTCATATTTTTTTATACATCCGAATCAACATTTGAAGAGAGGTCTTGAACGTCTGATACAAGAAGATTCTCATAAAACAATCGACGTGATTGTGGCATACTTTTGCAAAGTTCAATGAATTCCTTTTTTTTATTTCGTTGACTCCTCTTGGCTGAGATTCTTTCTGAATGTTATTAAATAAATCACCGGTATCTCCTACTTTCATCCTTGTACTCAATTCTGTCTCGATTTTCTTCTTTAAAAATTTTATCTCTTTGAACTCTTCATTGTAGTAATTTTTCGCAAATATTGATATCTGACCTCTTCTAAATTCAATAACCTTTAAACTTTGCAGATTCCAACCTTTAGGAAACTGAACTTTTGCGTCGTTGCCAACCAAAAACATATTGGTGTGGTCGACAACGTCTACATCCAAATTTTTTC
Organism: Pyrausta aurata; assembly: GCA_963584085.1. Classification (NCBI taxonomy): domain Eukaryota; kingdom Metazoa; phylum Arthropoda; class Insecta; order Lepidoptera; family Crambidae; genus Pyrausta; species Pyrausta aurata. Next base: position 9,855,031 of record OY757275.1, on the reverse strand, counting down.
GGGAGTTTTTTATTTTGTTTACGAAATCGTCAAAATCATAAACAACTCCGGAAGAAGCTAGTTTTTTTGCGATTGCGGCATGTACTGCATCTGCAGCCATGTATGTGTGTCCAGGCTCAAAGTATTCCAACACGATTTTATCGATCAACGTGCTTTGATCATTAATCAGTCTTATTAGCGTTGAAAGCAATACCTTATTTTTATTTTGAGCATTACAATTGTCTAGAAAGAAAAAGATGCATTTTTATCCGGCAATATTTTCTTAAAACGTGAATGAATGTGGAAGCTATGTTATAAGCTTTACGGCCATTTTCACCTTCATGCCAAACTACACATATGGCTTTCTTATTCTTACCCGGAGGTACGAATGACTCGTTGAACAAAACAAGTTTTCTGGAAAAATAGCTATCTTTGATGTTAATTATTGGCATACATATTGCCTTTTGCATATCCACCGTAAACAAAATATCTCTTCCTTCCGATAATTCACAAATCTCTTCAGCAGCCTGAAGATCTCTTCTCGAATTTCTTTTATTTTCAAGATGTCGGCCCAAATCTAGACAGCTGTTACAGTTGCATGGTCTAGGAACATTTCTGTGTTCTTCTTCATGCTTTCTACATTTTGTACAAATATCTTGCGGCTGTACAGCAGTCGATAAATTGAGTTTTTTAATCATTTCATGAAAATGTGGCCAACTGCAAATTTTCATATTGTTTTCTACACAGTGTTGCTTAAAGCGTTTAAAAATTTCTGAAAATGTTATACCTACCGGTAGATACTTTCTGTTAGGTGCATGACTTATATTGTAATGAGATGAAACGGGTTTATACCTCAGTATAAAATTTTTCATGTCTTCTTGGTATGCTTCGGAGAACGCAGTGGAAGGTTTACGGCGACCTCTTGAATCATAATCATAGTCCTAACAAGACTGGGGACGCGCCGTGCGTGGCAAAACACTGTATTATTTACGCGCCAAAATGTTTGTAAAGTCAATACACTGTAAGAATGGATACAGTGTCATGGAATAACAATTCTTACTATTTAGAAGATACGGGTGACAATTACAGTTTAAAAAAATAGCGAAATACACTTTATGCCCTTCATTTTAAGGCACAGGGGTATGCATTAGGCTAGTAGAAAACGAATAAGAGCTATAGAGACAAAACACTGTATGTGACTTTACAGTGTCATGTTTTTACACGGTATTTATGTATTTATGCAGCTGCTGCATAAATACATAAATACCCAATACTTAAAAGTAATCGAATACCTATCATGCGTGTATTTTTTACAAATCTATGATTGTAAAATACGTTAAAACTGCAAGACAAAAAGACTCTCCAATACGCCCGTTAAGTGCATTAAAAATGATAGGGCGCTGGATGAGAAGTATTTCTGTATGTAGCTTTCGCAATCTGTCTCAACAATACGTATTTCGTATTTATTTGCAATTTTTATAACAGACCAAAAAAAGGGAACTAAGAAATTTTCGTCCTATTTCAGTTAAGATTACTAAAATTATTATTGTATTTACATATTCTTGGAGTTTAACATTAATAAAATATATATATATATATATATATATAATATAAAAAAAACTAATAAATATCTTCTTTCTTTCCCATTAAAGAAATTACTTATCATGCACCCATAACAATAGTGCATAATGCCAAACATGGTAACATAAAACATTTTTGTTATTTAAATGATCATTTTAATAATCAAAGATTACTAACTATAGAGGTGTCAACTTATTTTTGTAACAACATTGATTTACTCCGAACATCTACATGGTCAATTAAATCTCAGAGACGAAGGCAGGACAATTGGATGATCAAACGAACTTACCTGTAAGTGAAGTTCGATCCAAATTGTCCTGACTTCGTCGAAGAGATTTAAGTTCCCACCCTTCCCAATTCCCATAGGTACGTGTATTTTCTGCAAAAATTGTTGCCACCCGTACCATAAATCAATGTTGTACATCTGGAACATCGGTCTCCTTGCTCTGAAATGAATGAGCGACAGGCGGCTGGCAGTGCTGTGAGGCGCAGGAAGGAGGGAGGGATACTAGTTTTTTACCTTCTCTTTCTTGCGCTAAACCTGTGTGCGAGTGAATGGACGCGTAGCAGGGCCTACTACATGGTCAATTAAATCTCTTCGACGAAGTCAGGACAATTTGGATCGAACTTCACTTACAGGTAAGTTCGTTTGATCATCCAATAATAAAGTTATGTATAATCGAAATATACAAACGTATTGTCAGTTATTTCATCTTCATTGTCAATGGTTAGCTAAACTTATGGTAAAAGTTCGTTACCATTGGTTGAATAATTACTTTTTGCGAGCTTTTAACAAAAAATACATTAACCAATCATTAGAATAGCCATTCTTACAATTGATTATGGTAACTTTATAAAAAATGGTCAATCATAAAGGCTATTTGTCAATATTTCAAAAGCTAGATAATATCTAAACTTTGTACATATTATTTTGATCTAATACCTTGATATTTTTGAAAATATTCAACATTTATATGATTTAATTAGGATTTAAAAAATAATGGGTATTTAAAATGCTGGACCGGAACTGTCATGGTGTACTAAATGACGTCACAGCGGAAGTTCAAAAGTCTTATTGACAGCAAAATACTATAAAGAGTTGTCAATGACAGCAAAAAAAGCCCACTATTGCGCAAGACATGACGACACTTCCTCTCATAAGCGTTTGCGGTCACGTAACCAAATGTACGTTATGGACAATCTAAATTATTTAAAATATTAATAATCCTTATTTCAATTCATCAATAATTCGTTTTATGATATTTCCTAACCTGAATTAATCACTAGAAACTATCAACATTGTAATTCGTTCTTAGTGGAAACTAGCCTATTACAGATAGCGCCAACGAAGGCGCGTTCCACTTTTAGTCCTAATCGTTTATAACACATTTGTGCAATATTTTGCCAATATTTGATGATATATAATATTTATTATAATTATTTAATGTTTAATCTATACTTAATATTATAAAGCTAAAGAGTTTGTTTGTTTGTTTGAACGCGAAAACTAATCTCCGAAACTACTGGTTCGAATTGAATAATTCTTTTTGTGTTGGATAGTCCAGTTATCGAGGAAGGCTTTAGGCTATATAACATCACGCTACGACCAATAGGAGCAAAGATAAAATATAGTGGTAAATGTGTAAAAAACGGGAGAAAGAAGTCACTATTCCACGCGAACGAAGTCGCGGGCAAAAGCTAGTTATTCATATTTTAATATTTGCCACACACCCCGCACCCCGCGCTTTCTCAATAAAAAATTAACGGCGCGCGCCTTCGTAGACGGCACTACTATATTCAACCTCAAGAAACATTTTTTTACCATTGTTTGAGTAAATTATCGTTCTTATCTATCCTTGCCGAGAAACCAAACAATCTGTTAAAGGGTCAATGTCTTATATCGTAGTTTGTTCATCAAAGACATCGAACAGACCCCTATCCCACATTATGTTGACAGATGACGTCACATTGCGTATTCCTGTCAATCGGTGTCCTGTTCAAACTTAAATTAATTACAAATTCGCAAACACATCGGCCGTCCCTTAACTTTGACTGACAATTAACTAGAAGTTAATAGCCAGGAGATATGTAGACCCGCTTTGATGTGAGGGTAACTGAAGATTTTGCAAGGCATTGGAAAGTCAGTGCGACAATATTGGACGAGACTTACATCGGTTTAGATTTTTTTTAACACTCACAGTGTCATATTTGTATTCTTAAAAGATGAAATAAGAAACCAAAAATTGCTCACGGGTGGGACTCGAACCAGCATCTCTCTGGCTTATCATGCCAACTGCTCTTCCAATTGAGCTACAGTGCTATCGGTCCGACCGCGTGAAATTCTTGGTCTCTTATGGACCGACAACACGGTAGATCAATTGGAAGAGCAGTTGGCCCGGTTAGCCAGAAAGATGCTGATTCGAGTCCCGCCCGTGCGCAATTTTTGGTTTCTTATTTCATCTTTCGAGACTTACATATTGGAGTGAGATATTAGTACTTTCGATGTCCGTGTGACAAACATTAAAAGAACTTCCTCCCCCTATTTCATATTCGAGGCAACGACGAATCCAAATAGACAACACGACTTTCTTATATGTATGTATATGCGATTACACGCGTGCAAAAACAGAATGTATGTATGTGAATATACACAGAGCTAGCCAAAATGGACTAAACTCTAGGAGTGCTTAAACAACTCAGAAATTTCTTTTACCATCCCTAAACAACACATTTTCTAAGTCCGACAGGCCATTTCCATACCACATGAGCGAGCCCAGGCAGGTTGCTAGTGTTAAAATAAATCAGCACTTAGTATATCGAGCGATATTTACAGAGCGTTTAATGAGCGTTTAACAGGCGGACTCACGGACGCGGCGACTACGAAACGGAAATTAAATGTTTGACTGCCGAGACGGAGGACCGAGACTCATGAGGAGGCAAAATCACGAACTTATAAACGACTAAATAAACTAACTAATTGATTAATTTACTAACTACTAACTAATTATTAATTGAAACTAAATAATTGTAACATAATATTATAAAAAAAGAACCAACCGCCAATAAAAAACAGGATTTCATGAAACATTGCTAAGAATGACCTATCACACAAAATAAACTAAACGAAAATCGGTCCATCTGTTTCGAAGGTACAATACTTCAAACTCTTTTTCCGTCCGGCTCCAATTTTTCCTTTTAAGTTACGGAAAACTAATGAAAAGTGGCAATACCATAGTTTTACTATTACTAGCGCATGGAACTGACATCACGAACAAATTTTGTGCTCCATGAATTGATGACACGGTCATCAACTCGTAGTACAAATTCATAATTCGAAATTAAAATTTTCAAAGAAAACGTCTCAATCTTGCCGTCGTATTTGCGACACATTTTTTGCTTGGCATAGCTTCTCTATACGTAGTAGTAACTTACAATCTATGCCACACTTAATGTCGTGCCCTACCTCTCCTGCCACCTGCACGCAAGAGGACCTTTACAACGCCAACCAGAAGGCTATTGATGTTTTTTTTTTTGAAATACGTTCGCTCTTGTCTTCAGGCTAGACCAGTGGCATAGATAGAGACGACGATGGAGCAAGCTCACCCAGAAAAAGCCTGTTCACTCTAACTTTGAAAATTTTAGGGTTATAATCCATTGGAAACACTGATGCGGGTGGAGAGTTCCACATTTTTGCTGTGCGCATTATAAAAGTTGACGAAAAGCGCTTAGTTCTAATCAGTGGAATGTCAACTGGGTAAGGGTGGTATCCCGCAGTGCGTCTAGATGAGTGATGATAGAGGGGAGCTGGTGGAATGAGCTCATGGAGTTCCTGTGCACACTCTCCAAAATATAGCCTGTATGATGTTGCCACTTTTTGGGCGCAGAAAGTTTAATTGCCATTGACTCGAAAAGAAGAAGTAGAAGTAACAACTCACTGGGCAATACGTACCAGCACATAAAAAACAACATTGTGTTCATGCAAGTTTATCATCCTTTACACCCGTGTGTCCGAAGACGTTACAAGAAGATTACATGTGAAGCAGCAACAAATTATTTGTATCATCAAATACTGAATGTTTTCGCAAAAACTTCCCAAATAATGTCCTCGGCTTTTCCTTTTGTTATTCGATGGCATTGGTTTCTTTATCCAGACGACATGTTTATGCAGATATGTACGATTTTTGGGGTTCACTGGGAGTTTATTTGTCATATTTAGTTGTAATATTTTATTCGCATAGTGAGTTATTTCAATTTTCAAATTTCTTCTGTTAAGTATTTCAAGATTTAACAATGTATGAGCAAAAAAATTATTCATAACACTCGCTTGTTTTACAATCGAAAAGTTAAGCACTAAGCAACAATTAATTTAAATAAAAAACTTAAAAAAAATTCGTGGGAAGTATCTGGCAGTTAACGCTAACCAGCACATAATAGGCATTGTGAAACAAGGCCTAAGTTGCTTTTTAGCATTAAAAAAAAATCTATTTTGCAGTTTTATGTTTTGGCACGTTTTTTGGCAGAATAAGTAAGGGCCTGTTTCAAAATGTCCATGAAGACGCTGCCCGACGAAAAATTTAAATAAAGAACGTCGTTTCGTACAAAGTATCTGGCAGATGGCACTAACAGGAACTCACTTGGACATTGTGAAACATGCCCATTTTGATTTGAAATTTTTATTATTTATTTAAACTTTATTGCACTGTGAATTGTACAATCGGCGGACTTAATCCTTAGGGCATTCTCTATAAGTTAACCGCTTGGGAATGCAGAAAATGTTATTATTATTTTAATATTACTTTTTTTTAAAAACCAAGTGAAATTGTTTGTTCAAACAATTTAGCATCGTTGCTACCTCAAACAAGCCCACCTGAAATTTTTCAAGTACGATACTTTATACTAAACCCTCCAACATTGGAGAAAGCCTCATAAACACCGCCCCCCTCCCATTAATGTAAATTGGGGATGAATTACGCACTTCATTGTACGGATTATTTGCTCACAGCGTATTTGTGTAAGATGCTGGGGCTCTACTATAATCTTTCTGTAATTTAAATAGGATCCTTATCTAGGTAGGTGTGAATCAGTAAGCTCAAGTGGCAATGGGCAGGGCACAGCGCGATGAACTGATGCCGTTGGGCCAGAGAAGTTCTAGATTTGAGACACTTTGACCAAAGACGCAGCGTAGGACGTCCACCGACAAGATGGACAGACGACCTTGTAAAGATCGCAGGATCACACTGTATGCAGACCACTTGTGATCGGTCAATGTGGAAAACCGTGGGGAAGGTCTATGTTTAGCATGAACGTCCTTTGGCTGACAATGATATTAATCTACCTAGATACTACATTACTACATTGCAATACCGCCATTTCATACAAATTACAAGTTATTTATTTCACAAGTATTGTTTTCCGCTATATGTAATCACACATGTATTTCACACCGTCAATGTATGGCGCAAACACTTTTTGATTTTAGAACTTACAAGTGGATCCTGCAACTTTACAAGGCGTGTAGATTATTTTTGATAAACATATTTTATATAACAAATTCTTGTAAATTATTGTTGTGGACTGATATTTTTTATAAACGGGTATTTTTTTTTACTTTACTCTGTTATGAAAAAGGCAAAAGAATGAGTGACGGAAGAAAACAAAACGGGTATGCTCTTTACACAGTAGTTCTCTTTTTAAGGCATTTAGATTTGTTTTCAACGTATTTCTAAGCCACGCTAAGAATTATCTATTTCAATGTGATATGTATTAAAGGGATTATTAAATGAATGAATAAATGAATATTTTATTTGCCTTATATTTTAGTTACATATTATTAGAGAAAGAACATACTGCTAATGTAAATAATCAAGTAAATACCAAGCCTTGGCTTAGTAGCTACATTCATTATTGGAAAATCTATTTTACAACTTAGAATGACAGATGTAAAACAAAAGTGCAAATATGTGTCTTTGCAATAAATTGGTAAAGCTAATACAGGGTGTTCCTACAATAGTTAAAAGTAAAAAAAAAAACTTAAGAATAGGATAAATAACTTTGCGATAACATTTTTTCCAAATATTTTGTGAAAGTGTCAGAATACACCCGGGACATAATAATATAAATAATAACCCGCAGGGGCAGCATGTGGCGTGCTGTAGGTGAGTGGCGACACCTCGGACCCCGATTCTTCCGAGGGCACGGTTTACCTTATTTAGCCCTCGCCTCTTGTGCTTGCCTTAACCGGCCGGCCAAGAGTGGAGATAGCAAGAGCGGAACCTCTGCTCCAGGTTGGAAGTGTAAAATGTCATAACGCCGGGGGCCTGCTGGGTACCTGTCCATCAGGATGGGTTCTGGCGTGGATTAGTTTTAATCCACGTCACTAGCCACCTGCACCCCGCAGTCTCACCTCTCTACAACCTTTAGCCGTCCACACCAATGTTGCTGCCTTGCTACCTTCTGGTATGCCTTTCATGGACGGCCCAATTAGTGAGCGGCGAGTCACCGTCTGCCGTGATTATCTAGATGAGGCATTTGATATGGCAGGCGTCCCGTTGTCTCATCAATATCCCAGTAACCAGTCCAGCAATTTCCTCACCATAGTCCCGGCGTAGTCTCCATCTTATCTGCAATAGTCCTTGCACCTAGCAGGTGCTGTCTTTGGCTGTATCTCCTCAATAGTGCAGGCAGAGATAGTACCCGCTAGGTGTACATATCACAATACATTAAAGTATCTCAAAGGGGCCTCTTCCTGTTGGATCTATATCCCCAGGTAAGCCTTCCAAAAGGACCGGCTTCGGCCGTGATATCCCACAGGAGAGATACAATAAATAATAATATTATCATTGTAAGGAACACAAGTTAATAAACCTGACTCTTGCTTCAGACATTTTGGTGTATTTATTCGTATCAGCCTTCGCCTCTGTTCTTTGGTTAGGGTTATTTCTTGATTATTTGTTTAGGAAAATCATTTTACCCATACGAGATGCGTATTGAATATTAATATTATTTGAGTCGCATAGATGATGTTTCAATTTGATACAGCTTTAGGCATAGAATAGTTGTATTTACTTTAGGGTCCTTGTGACTTCGTCCGTACATGTCGGATTATGAAACAATCCTCCAATTTATAATTTTTGAGTTTTGTTTTCTAAGCGTAAAATCGTAAGCTTCATAACAGCTTCTGATAAAATTATATGACATTAATTTCATTAATGAAAACCGTTTAAAGCCTTATTAAATGACCTCTCATCTCCATAACTTCAAAGAATTTATTTATAGCAATCCTTAAATCATGACAAAGCGACATTGTCCATCACGTTAAAGCTCTGTATAATGAGTCTAAAATTAATTAACTAGAGTCAATTCGACGGCGAAATCAATCAATGGAGCTGAACTTGTATGAGAAAAAAATTCTTCGACAAACAAGAACCCTCCCGCTTTTTGGTCAGAAGAAAGTACTATATCTATTTTATTTTTTATGTAAGTTATCAGCCTCGAATTTGCGATGTATTTTCTAAAAATGGCGTTCTTAGCAATATTAAGTGCTTGCCAGCCTGATCGATCAGCCCTCCTATGTATGAAATTCTATTACATCAATACAATTCAAGTTCATCAATTTTAGATAACATCAAAAGTTTTAAGTCGCACCTGTTTAATTACATTATAGATCACTTATAAATCGTTACCGAAAGAGGGTCATGCATGATTGGAAGTGAAATGTGTACTAGTTAGTGGTAACCTAGAATAAGCATAGTATTAATAATTTCTCATGTAAGTGTGTTTTGTAATGTTTTTTGAGAATAAATTCTTTAAACCTAAACCTAAACCTAACACGAATATTTGCATTGAAAATCCGTTGTTAAAGCGAATCAAAAAGATAGAAGCACTCTATGCGCTGTATTCTTCATAGGGAAGTTGTAGGGCTCAAGCTAAAATGGCCGGTATGGTGGTGATTCTGTGTCCGACCAGTATGAAATCAGACGCTGCGTCGCGCGGTGGTGTGTGTCTTTTCTTGTCACCCTGTATACATCGGTATAAGTTGCAGAAATAATATACAAGTTAGTTGTGAGTGATACTGTGGTTAAGTTTGCTCGTGATTTTTTGGCGGAAATTTCAAGGTGAGTTAGCTGTATTGATAAACTTTTTTAAAGTTTTGGAAAAGTTTTGAGGAAAAATTGCGGGCTTTGTTACGGCTGATTAAATAATTAAGAGAAAGTGCATATTGAAGTTAATACCTATATTTTTTATACGATCTGATAATATGTTTATAATTTAAGTTTTTAAAACTTAATTAACCATATTGTTTCAAATTTTCTAATTAGAAAAAAAAACACTTTACCAAACGTTGTCAAATAAAAAAAAAATTAAAAAAACAATAACTAACCCTCTTAAAAAAAATGCTATCCATTTCCCAAATAATTATCGGAGTGAACAGTTCTCTGTGGGTGCTTTAATTTTTTTTGCATTTTTCGGGCGAATCGATGTGCCTTTTGGGAGTAAATTCGTCTAGGTGTAAATTGGAATAAAATATCAGTACAGGAATAAAAACGTAAATAAGTTGTTCTTATTTTTAGAACTGCATCGTATTGAACCAAATAATAATGTTATTGAGTAAAGTGTAATAGTTAAAACTTGTATATGCCTCAAAATGCATTTTGGTGTAAGTATTTCAATTATTTTGATGTAAAATTTACTAATAATAATAATCATTATTATGATTAAAATAATAAAATCCTTATGATGTTGAAACGCAAAAAGTTTATTATTATTATTTGAATACGTAGTTTATTTAGCTAAGAATTTTTCTTTACATCGAATCTTGCGTATTGAATATACTAGACCTTAATGTACTAGAGCAAATACGCCTTCAATATTTGAGAACATTCAGCCAATTTATAAAGGGTGGAAAAAATTACCGGCCGTCATGATGATGTAGAAGTATTTGATGTTTACCTACTGCTATATTTAGAGTTAAAAAGCGGGGTAAATAAGTTTATCATTAAAATTTAAGTGAAAACAGATTCTTAACTCTTTATGCAGATGTTTTATGTATACATAATATCACAATAAGGTGTAATAATTTGAATTACCTGTGTAAAATAGCTACTTGTTGTTTTTCTTTTAATAGCTTCCTCGACTATTTTTGAAACTGCCGTGCTTTAAATACCATTAATTAGTCACAGATCAGTTTTGGAGTCTTAGTAAGGCTAACGAACAGCATTTTTTTTTATATTGAGAATAGATATCAGTTTTCAAAGCCTTTTCCGTTTTCACCCTATATTTACGAAGTTAACAATGACGTTCAAGATCGAAGGCTTTCCCAAAAAACTGAAGGTTTCGATACAAATTTAAGTTACTGTCATTAATCAAGTCCCTTTAGTGACGCAAAATCTTAGAAAGTAATGGATTTGAGCTAAACTTATAACGAGTTCTTGCATTGCTATATAGTTTTTGTACTTAGTTGTTTTTGTACCAGTTGCGTGATCGATAGTCAACTAACGGTTGAGTGTCGATACCAGTGGTTGAATATTTAAGATTGTGCGCGTTTTGAATGAATCAATCAAATCAAATATTTGTGATACACAGGTAAAAAGATGTTAAATAAAATAGAATAAAATAAAATAAAAATAAAATACAGGGTATAGAGAGTGCGCTAAGATCAGCCTCAGCGGCATACTAATGTCAAACTATAAAAGAAGAGAAAAAAATACATGTAAAAAATGACGATAAATAACGGAATCTACAAATAAATAGCATTATGCAACATTCATAAATTTGTATAAAATCAATTAATTAACACGTTAATCAAATTAAATAACTGTCAGGCAGTCAAACGGATATGTGAAGCTTTATTTATTAGGTGGTGAAGAGAAAATAATTTAACATAATGTCGGAATGGCTATTTTAATGGCCAATGTTAACGAGATTTAACCATTAGTTGAGTTACCTAAATATTGATAACGCATTTACCACCAGTCATCCCTAAGGGCTAAGCAGACATGAAATGTAATACAATCGAAAAGTCATGACTTCGTACATTGAGGTACACTCATACATTCTTAATTTGCTTTAACTTTTCGTTTTCTTATGAATTTGATATATTAGACAATGACCTAATAAGGTTCTCAGATCAAAAACCCGATAGCTAATGAAACTGGTCTTGGAAGGGCTTCAGAATCCACACGTAAAATTATCTCCCGCATGTAAGTAATTTGATATTCGAAAGAAATAGCGAAAGATGAATTCCGAGTTGATGTTTTCACATTTGATGTTACATAAAGGGACGAAAAAATTATATGCTTTAACTAGCGGTCCCAGCGAACTTCGTTTCGCCCCCAGCCCCGTCCCGCCCCGGCCCCGTTTTATGGGAATTTTCTTTGCTATAAACCTCACGGAGCCCGTGACCTTTCCAACGAAAGCAAAACCGTGGAAATCGGTTCGTGCGATCTGGAGTTATATCGTCAGGAAGGAATACCCGACTTATTTTTATATAGTAGCTAGTATCCAGTTAAATAAAAAATACAGGTGATTTTGTTAACTACAGTTTACAGTTTTTGCTTTATGGTTTTAGAGTACTCACCCTAGTATACCATTACCGTGCTAGGAACGTGTCAGATTAAAAAAAACTATGTATTGAAAACTATGACATAGTTCCCACTAGACCGTTCCATCACCGACCAACACCGTCGCCTGTCATGCGTGACGTGTCAGCACCGGCAAAATACACTCTCGCTCTCGACAGAACGCTGTAGTCCGTTCAGTGGGCATAGTGGAGAGTACCGTGTTGCTTTTCGTGTCTGATACGTTCCTAGTACGTTCTTGGTATGGAACAGTTAGTTAGGCCCAGACATATAATAGAGTATATTCGATTCTTTAAAAAAGTGCTTCGTTAGTTTTTATCAAATTCAAAAACTTACGAATCCATAAATATATTTTATGGATTGGGCTGAGAAATGAATAAATAAATAAATTCATTTTTTTGAGCCATATTACAATCATTAGAATAGTTAGATACGGGATTGCTACCATGTACCTTATTATTTATGAGCTTCCAATATTTCGGCACTGTTGCAAGCGCCATGAACACGGAGTAAACAAGATACATGGTAGCAATCCCGTATCTAACTATTCTAATGTTAGTAACTATGAAAGTTTAAAACAAAATATTACAATCAGGTCAGCTTAAACTAATGTAGTTATTAGTAAAAAAGGACAGCGCGGTTTCAGCAGCTGAAAGTGATCCCCCCTCGAAGTGTTAAAACATACAAATAATTAGACCATATAAATAAAATAAATATGCGCCAGACAACACACCAATTGTCTGGTTTCGTGGTAAGGAATTTTCTTCCTTGTGTTACGAAGTTCCAGACAACGATTATGACGGGGGCGTCTCCCATAAATACTTAAATACATATAACATCCATGACAAAGGTACAAATGTCCGTGCTCATCACACAAACATTTGCCCCCTGCGGGATTCGAACCCGCGACGGCCGGCGTAATAGTCAGGAGCGCTAACTAATACACCAAACGCGTCGTCAAACCATATAAAAACCTATATCGGATGAGTAACAAATGCTCAGATAAAAACTCTAGGGTAATATTATCCTATTTTAAGATACAGAAGAGATTTCATTCTGCAGAATTTTGAAACATCAAATCGTTTATTCAAAACTGTAATATGCTGAAGAAATCTCCCAAGGCGCCAAAGACGATGTTGCCATAAAAAATTCAGCGCACCCTAGAAGCAGTGTTCTGCGCTTTTCACTTGCGTTGCAATATTTAACTAAAAACGAGCGACCTACTTTGCCGCGGGGTACGTTTATTTGACAGTATTTCGGGGACTGTGAATGGTTTTTTTTTAAGCTAAGCCGAATTTTTAACAATATTAAAAAAAAAACATAAATTTCTACAATACCTACTTGACTTTAGGAGATATTTTTGTGTAAAAATCGATAACAAAACCGACGTTAATACTTTGATTAATTAGCAGTGTCACAAAAAGCCTTCTAAAGTGATTTCCCAGAAATATAACAGAACAAATTGGCGTACTTGCTCCGGAGATAAGTATCCGGTCCATTTGTCATTCAGCTTTCGTTCATTTTTCAGGATATTGATATAAGTTAAGGTTATTCATCTCGAAGCTCTGATATTTCGGATTTAACTAATTTATGGGGCCCATACCTAAGGGTCTAGTAAAAAGGATACTGAATTTACAATCATGAATAATTAGTGGATTTAAAATTGATGTACATACTTAAGCTGTTTTTACCTGGTAGATTTAAATAAAATATAAGGGCCAGTTTCATTATCGACAAATAAGCACTTACGAACGAATACCGAATTCAAATATGGAACAACATTTTGTATAAAGTTTTCAACAGATAACGCAAACCAGAACTTATAAGGACATCGTGAAACAGGCCGTAGGCAATATTATTGTTTCGGAAAAACAACTAATACTTGATAGAACTTAAAATTACAACTTTAAATGTAAGATATTTAAACCCCAAAAAATTGTTTGATTTCTAATAGAGTACGATTAATTAAAAAATAATAATCGAATTCATAAGTACGTCAACTTACATAGTTTCCTTTTATGTGTATCATAAATCATGTTTAGTTACTGATAAATGCATAGCTTGATGCATAAAATCATTTATACACACAAACGCAGACAAAATAATAGTTACGACATAATTCTAGCAATAGTAATTTTATTCACTTAATTTCTTTCACTAAATCATCTCGAAATATTTTCTTGCCCTTTCAAATCTTTTGAGACATTATTTATACGTAAATTCCACTAAAAACCCTTCGAAAACAAACTAACCCTCCAATGTTAGGGACCATTACACTTGTCAGGGCAAGGAAAAGGTCAGGATTGACCCTACAAATTGGGTTGGTTTATTTTAAGTGGCCCGACCTTTACGGGTTAAAAATTCAACTACTTTTCTATGCGTATTGGGTAGAGTTGGTGCGATTCAGGCGAATATTTGTTTAAAAAAATATATAATTTACGTCTAAAAGAGTTTGCATTCAAATAGGTACCTACTCCCAACGGCGAAATTGGGAACCGAAGTCGCGGAAAATGGCAAATGGAAGAAAGAAAATGAAAATTATTTATTTATTGTAATTTAGGATCTAAACCTAATTTTTTGAAGTAAAAGTCACATACTTTGTACACGACTCAACGAAGACAATTTTTTTGAAAAAGTGATTTTAGGTATAGAAATGGTTGCAGTGCAACTGAATGTGTACAGGAGGCGTTTTGCGAGCCACAAAATTGAATTATTAATGTATTTATTTTTCAATCCCCGTAGGTAGGTACTTAGTTGGCTGTTGTTGCTCCTAGAAGTTAAATGCGTTATTTTAGTCTTTTCAATTGTTTTTTTTAGGTCAGATTTTTTGTGAAACGTTTTTTTTTTACTTTTATTTTTGTTATTGTCTAATTCGAAATATACCTGCTTAAACTAAAAAATATATAAAAACCTACTCCTAAATGTTAAAATAATTTGCTGAACACCGCATGAAAATCTTTTCATCCAAACGCGAGATAATCACGGACAAACGTAAATACAGGTCAAACTGAGAATCTCCTTTTTTTAAGACAGTTAATACACAAACATCAATAAATAGAATCAGGCGTTACTTTGCGGAAATCCATTATTAAGAAGCATTTTATAAAATTATTTTTCTTTAAATTTAATTGCCTGCGCCGGCTTTGTTAAGCGGAAATTTAAAGCAATATAATTTTATAATTTTATTTTTATAATTCTACTTAATACAAACATCGTTATACATAATAGCCTAGTAGAAGACGCCACTCGCTCAGATTTACGCATCCTCAAAGCCAGAGGTGAGAGGCTTCATACATTATGCGCACTTGTAAATAAAGCTGCTTACTTTGAAATGTAGCCTCTTACGCCAAACGCGTAAGTGACGCGAGCAAAATGAAACTGTTTTCATATTTTCACCTGTTAGGATCGGGCTACACTGACGGGGTATATTGTTATCATTAAATTAATACGAGTAGATGTTTTAGCTAGCCAATGATTTTACATAGGGAATATGAAAATAAATATCTATACTAATATTATAAAGCTGAAGAGTTTGTTTGTTTGTTTGAACGCGCTAATCTCCTAAACTACTGGTTCGAATTGAATAATTCTTTTTGTGTTGGATAGTCCAGTTATCGAGGAAGGCTATAGGCTATATAACATCACGCTACGACCAATAGGAGCAAAGATATAGTGGTAAATGTGTAAAAAACGGGAGAAAGAAGTCACTATTCCACGCGGACGAAGTCGCGGGCAAAAGCTAGTATTACTATAAACAAGCAGTTCCTGCTTAGGAAACCATACATAGACTTTATTTTCTCTTCATCTTCTCATTGCTGAGTATCGTGCCTCCGTATTCTGTCAACCAACAGTTTCCATCGGCTGCGATCTGTCGCTTGGTGCAGTGCGTCGTTGATCGGTGTATATTTATAGACTTTATTTTACTTTAGTTTTTATTACTACCAGCGGACCCATCGAACTTAGTTTTAGGGAATGATGTCGACCATAAGTGTGACTGCAGCCTAAAAAGCTGTGTCGTGTAATGTGTTTTGAAACAAAACATATAACATGAAGTGATATTTTTTGTTTAAAAGACGTACCTACATGCTTTGATAACGTCAAGGCTATACTTATACTTTGTAGAATCATAAAACTGACACCAATTTCATGATAGGATAGGAATATTTATTTATATCTCTTCATGTAGCCTTCATCTTTCTTTATTAGGCTATAGTTTTCAAAGGTAGGTGATACATACTCTCGTTCGTAAAAAATCGGTTGGTCAAGCATTGGAATAGGATCCTGTTTAAAAATTGCAATTGTATCTACCTCTATACTACGGTACAAAAATGTTTATGATATATTTTTTAAACAATGTTTTGCATGTATCAGCTTCAATGAGTAGTCACTGAAAATAATTAACTGCTCGCATGAATCGAAATGCGTTAGGCATTTTTTAATTATTGTTTTATAGTGATAATTTAAACAATTACAGATTTCTCTAAATTAAAATGTTTTTGTCAGAATTTCGTGGTGTACTCAAATTAAT
This sequence comes from Pyrausta aurata, assembly GCA_963584085.1. Taxonomy (NCBI): domain Eukaryota; kingdom Metazoa; phylum Arthropoda; class Insecta; order Lepidoptera; family Crambidae; genus Pyrausta; species Pyrausta aurata. The sequence continues at coordinate 9,838,366 of OY757275.1, read as the reverse complement.
ATTAATGGCACAAAGTTCACGCAATTTCGTTGGCGACGCCGCTTATAATAAAATTTACAATTCAATTACTTTTCAGTTATCTTCGTTATTACTAGAAAGACAGAGTCATGGTGTTTTAAATTAGTTTAAAACAACAGTATAAGTCACCTAACAAACTTAGGATTGTAAGTCAAAATTAACATTGTCTTAGACTAAATCAGATATACCCAACCGAGATAAGCCAATGATGCAGATATTAAAGAAATAAAGAAAGAAAGCTTTTATTGATAATGCATTCTGAGGCATGATCTGTTTCTTCACTCTCATAGTCTGGTGATACGGCAGTCTGGCATGACTAGAAATAGATCAGGCGACGGACCATCATCATCATCAAATTCAGGAGCTAGGCTCTTGTCGAAGGAGGATTTTCCATTCCTCACGTTTTTCCGCCATTCTTTTGAGCTTCTGTATGACATTTAACTTTGAATTTTAAGTAAGACGGAAGCGAAAAAGACCAAGAATAAGTTATGAGCAGCAAATAAAGGTGGTGGACCATCGGTTAAAAAAGCTTTTCATCGGCTCTGGGATGCAACCACTGGCCCAAGTCCCAATGTCCTGATTCCAAGGGTAAAGTGTCGGCTGTTCTGTGCGTTCGACTGGCATCTCACTTAAAGTTAGCCCTCACGGCAGTAGGGTCTTGAATAATTTACATGACGTAAATAAATGACAAGGAAAAAATACGAGCAGCACTCAAAATGCAAATACATAAGCTTCAAGTCACTTTTATGCTCGCATCTAATCCTTTGAACTCTAAAAATGTTCAAATGTGTGCTGAATTAAACACGAAAGGGGAAGATGGGGTTAAGTGGATGGCAATGTTGCTGTCACTTTGCCACTGAAGGGTAAAATCCGCAATGGAGTGAAAAATGTGCTGTTTTTAGATTACTTTTTAGGATGAGCGTTTCACTTGCCAAGTTAATTAGTCAAGACGAATGATTTACATTTCTTTTTTTCATATATTCATAATATGATGGCAAGACTTTGCCACTTACGATTTAATGACAGAATCTAAAAATAATGAACATTGATACAACATTGAGGAATTTTTACAGGTTGTGATAACACTGCATTTTTTTTAGAAATCTAGCTTTTTAATAGGAATACAGTCGCGAGTGACATTAGTTTATGTTACAACTTCTAACAAAAATTTTCATGATAAAAAAGGTCCTGCTTAGCGTCTATTTCAACTTTATTTTTCAAACATTTGTAAAGGCATTTTAAAGAGATGATAATAAATTCGCAGAGACTAGTCAATTCTTATTCTCAAATAGCGCTGAAATGCTGAAACCGGTGCAAAACGAAGCACGAACTATCCATAGCTCGGAAAATCTCTCCGCTAAATACTTGTGAACTTAAAATTGAGAAGTTGTTGAAAGCATTTGTTTTGTGCCGCTTTGTTTCATGAGAGGTTAAATTTTATTTTTCTGACGTTCTTCTGTTTTTTGAAAATCCGTTCTCGATTCGAATAAAGTGTTTGAGTTTGTGTGATGGAGCAATTTGAAATGTTTTGTAGTTGCGAAGAAATTGATAATCAACATTTACAAGCTTTGTTTACTTAATTTATTATTCCAATTACTTTATGCATTTTAAGCAATAAGTAATCATTGTAATGTCCTAAAACAGCTCTGTAAATTTTAACGTTAACTTTGGCCCACTTATAAAATACAGATTTAGCACTTTAACCCTGAATGGAGACATGACCGAGTTGTTCTGTCAACATCAAGAATAAGATGAATAGAAATCAGTGCAAAACTATTTGTAACCAGCTTGAAATTAAACGATTATTTTTTAGGCATATTGGTAGTCCCCAAACAAGGTAATCCACAAAGATTATAATTATAACGTAAAGTTAAGTTAACTGGATATTGTGAGAATAATAAAAAGAATAACAGAGTTACAGAATATGACATCCGCATTGCGTATTTACAAAAAAAAAAAAACTATACATTTTGTTTCATAAAAATGCAATAAAATAACGCATTGTGATACCCTAACAATATAGACGGGCGGCGTCAAAATACTAATATTTTAATCGAAAGCCAGTTGTGTGGTTGGTTAGCCATAAATTAATTTGTTTTTAGTCACGAAAGAGGGATGTTTTTATGGATATTTTGTCCCTGTTTCTTTGGTGGCTTATTATATTCAGTTTTTATCAGATTATTTAAATGAAAACCTTTATGATGCTGTCTATCATTGCATCTTGAAACCGTTGAAAAAATAAAATGGTATGTAGTTCTACTTTTGAATACATGGATATCATTTTAAATTTTTAAAGCCAAATTGCAGTGAGGCCTTTAACGTGCCTTAAAATTTGGTAACGTCGTGCATTCCGTTTTGAAAAAAAAGTTTGCTTTTTAAATAATTCATTTCAGCCTATTAAATGTTTAAACACATATTCAAGTAAACCAGACTAGCCGACCATTTCAGAGGTTTACCAACATGAATTATCAAAGGTTCTTCTACTGAATCAACATCAAAAGTGGCTTAGCAATTATTACAGCATTTCTAAAGCAAAGCGACTGTTTTATTAATGGGTTAGTTTAGTTATTAAGAGCTAACGCTTTTGAGATGAGTTCCAACGCTTAGAATTCTAATTTGGGTAGTAACTACGGAACGATTTTGTAAAACTTCTCTTTTTCAAGGGCCGTTTTCCGCGGAGAACTCCTGTATTTTGCAGGTACAGTTTTCTATAGGATCCCGTTTAATAGCATACGCGTTATAATGCTAATAATACAGACATCCCGTTGCAGTATCCCGCAAAAACCAACACCTGACACACCGCACAAAACTGATCAAGTTTTGTTATTAACCTGGACCAGTTCCACTTCTAAAATGACAGTATGCACAAACACAATTACCATGGCAACACTATGAATGATAGTGATCGTGATTCTGTTTGTGAATTTCTGCTTGTTTTTAAAGGCTAGTCTTTTCATCTACTTTATCTTCAAATAATCATACAATCAATAAATAATCAAAGAATACAAATGAATAAATCATTGTTATTTAATCCAATAAAAAGCGTTTACTAACAAAGAAATATGGAAAGCTCTTTCAAAAGTTGCGATTTACAACCTAAAAGTAATTTTTAATGAAACCGTTAATCAAATTCCTCTTTCTAATGGGCGATTTGATTTTTTCAGCGTCCAAATCCTTATAAATCATGCCAATATTTTACTAGAACTTATGCAATTAAAAATCTGGATTGCAGCGCAAACTCATCTATTTCGCACATCGATTCGAATTAATTCGGAATTTCATTTCGGTTGGGTAGTGATGCGAAAGTTATTAAACGTTTGGGTTTTAAGTGAGCTGTGAATGTGTACTTATGGTTATTTCATTTGTTCACTTTGTAGACTCCGAACTTAAAAACTAATGCGTTTTAATATTCAGTCTTTTAAATGACCTTGTTTATTTTGTATTTACCTGAAATGATTTATCTAAATGAACCAGTCCATGACGAAAAAAAGTAGATGGAAAGTATTTTGATTCGATTTAATATATTTAGATTAAATAAGCTCTTTTATCCATTGACTATATTTTAATCAGTGCAAACACTTAGTATTAGAACCGTTACCATAGGTTAAATAATTACGATTGTGCGTGTCTAAAAAAACTAACTGAACCAAAAGTCAATAAAATTGCCATTCTGTAAATTGATTGATGTATCTGTTGTTCAAAATTCACAGTCATAATGTGTTAAATATCATGCGAAGACGCCTCCGTCATAATCGTCATTTTTATTTTATTTTTATTATTTTTTAGTCAACCGCTGATAACGACTTTTAACCATCAGTTACGTTAACTATCGCTCACGAAAGTTAATACAAACAAACCCCTGAAAACCACTGCCTCTAAATACCCTACATAAAAGTCCTATACATACACTCACGTAATCCTTACCTACATTTATACCGGGTACAAATGGTTTTCGGATATCGGTCACATCACTAAGCGGCGATCAGCGACCGCGACTATAAAAAACCGACCATTTATTGGCCTCCCATGAACGACGAACGAATTCAGGACACTGCTCACAGCTCTGTGTTTTAAAACTTAAGTTTGATAGAGAAGGGAGGATTATGTTAATGATTTCCTATTTTTGTCGTTAATGAAAATCGATATAGATGGAAAGATTTTAACTCTTAATAATAATGCGCTGTCATTGCTAACATTCGTCGCTGATTGAAGTTTGAAATAGTATATATTTTTTTTAATTTATTTACCAATAAAAACAATATACATTCAACAATTCGATGACATAGCTTTTAAGAAACCACTTAGGTTTGAGCTAAAGCTAAGGGTTTGCACAATTTTTAACAATTAAAACTATTATTTGACTAAATTAACATCTGATAGTACCTACTTACGTTGCAGAATTTAGCCTTGTATTATTTCAAATATATATAATAAGCCCTTTCATGTGAACCGATCAAAAATAACTCAGCTTCCTTAAAGTGAGCGTTCATAATTTTTCAGCGCATCGTCCGATTCACACTCAAAAGTATACTTCTCATTTTGTATTTTTATTTTTTCAGCAAGCGTGGATCACTCTCCTGCACTTTTTTGCAATTGGAGTGACGGACATTATCAATTTATCTAAAACAGCAGACAAATCAAGAAAGAAAGAAAGGAAAGAAAGAAAAGTAATTTATTTGGTACACTACAAAAGTACAAAAATAAACAATATAAAAAATTTAATTAAAACATTTATATATAAATCAGTTTTGCAATCTTAAGAGAAAGACCAAAAATAAGCTATATGGAGCAAATTAAGCAAATATAAAATGCCGTGTCGTATCAGGAGGTCAAGAAAATGCAAAAAGCTGGAAAGAATAGAAAAAATAAACAACCTGCAAAAGCCAAGCCAATTTGGTGGTGTGTGGTTTGAAGCTACGTTTGACTTTCTTTCCACTCTGGGTTTAATTCTCATTTTATTGCTGTCAACATTGTCGGTGTCAATATAGACAATAGGTCACGATGTTGTTTTAACTCATATGAATATCCAAGCACCTTTCTTTAATTTACTTTGGTGACCCAATTGAACATATCATTCGATTCAAGGCGGTCGATTTCAAATCCGAATCACAAACAGTCACCATTGCCCACGAGCGATTACCTCCCAATCCGCATAAGAGGTCCCCAAAGTGGTATCAACGCGGATGGACTTATAAACGAAATTGTTTTTCCCGTTAAACAAACGACGTATAAAAACAATCTTGTATGTAACGAGGCCATGTGATGTTTACGTGCCTATTTTCTCGAGCGAAAAATTGTTTTTAATGGCTGCTGCGAGACAAATATTAAAAAAGACAATTGGGACATTACGATAATGTCTTTTAGATATAAGAATAATTTTCAAACTCGTCCCAATATACTTTAATTCGTATCACCAAATGGGTGTGCTCTCGACTCTAGGTTTAGCTAAGCAAGCGTTTTAGAAACAGATTCGACAAAGGAGCGAGCTTACCCAGAAGAGGTCTGTTTACTATGAAATCTGACTATGAAGATGTCTTGGTGGTAATTATAAGGTACACTGACGCTTGTTACTAATATCTTGAAATTTTGTAACTTTTGCCCAAAAAGGACTTTAAGTAAAACTTATTACCATAAAAACGTCAAAGCGTTTGAAGAGTACGCCAAAAGTAGGTACTAATACAAAACACACATTTAGGAATAGCAAATAACTCTACAGTTTCACAGATTTCGTCGCCATGTTTCACATTGGACTGTTAGACATTAGTCCAGCCGATTAGCTGACAGCTGAGGTAAGAAAGATAGATTTATTAGGACAAAGGAAATGCGGGTTAGGTTGTGCCCAGACTGACAATAGCTGACGGCTGATAATGTTTTCTTTGGTCATAATATTATCTATACCCAGCCACAATCTTACCGGCGCTGGCTAATTTTAACCGAGTTAAGTCATCTATCGTGGTTTGTTTAGCAACAAGAGCTTGACGAATACCTACTTCTCAAAATAAGAAAATAATAAAACTTATTTATTTATATTTTTTTAAAAACATTATTGCACACATTATGGTGTACAAAGGTGGAGTTAATGCTAAAAGCATTCTCTGCCAGTCGAACCTTTAGGTCATGCAGAGAGATGGCAATGGGTGCAGCGAAAATAATAAACAGGAAAAAAGCAACAATAAACTAATATTTAAAGTAACAAATAAACCTACATAAACAACTGCAATTTCATATATTATTCTAAAAACGTACTTAAACTAACAAAAAATAAATAAATACTTGTGAGTAGTGGCCATTTTATTTTTTCAGTTTTGAACTAGTTCAAAATCTGCTCCACAAGATAAGACGGTCAACAACTTCTGTAACCAAAGAAGTTTGAGGCTCTTCAACAACCTACCGTTAAAAGTTCTAATTATAAGCGGAATGTTACATTTTAAGACTCTTCTACATTTTGTTACAAGCCCTTGTAAGTACACTAAGGGTCTCCTTTTCTTACCGTTATTATAAAATTTTGAAAATCTTGACCTTTGAAAGTTGACACGATTATCGTGTGTGTCAGATCACTTTTTGACATTATTGGAACTTCCAATACTAAATGTCAAAAAGTGATCAGAATTTAGACCTTCTATCGCTTCCAATTTGGAAGCGATAGAAGGTCTAAATTCAAAGAAGCTATCATTTATTATTTTACAATTGAAATTATTACATCATAGAAACTTTATATCGATTACACAATCGCGTGATCGTTGGGTACTTATATTATAATACTTAGGGCCGTTTCCCATGGAGACATCCCGTGTTTTGGTGGTACAGACTGCAGGATGCCGTTTAATAGCATAATGCAATGTCATGCTCATATTCACACGGACATCCAGTTTGCAGTTAACAGCAAAAACCGGACACCTGCTGTGTGATCACACCAAAGTTATATTGCGGGACCCAGTAAAGCAGTGATCGCGCAGAACTGAACTGAACCCTTACCTTAGATAAAAAGTTTGTTTATTCACTTGAAAGATTTAAGTTCAATTACTTACGTTTATGTATTCTTTTTTACATCATCATTGAAGATGGCTATGCATATACATATAAAAATCACGAAAATTGTACACTCGTTCTCGAATCATAAGTTATCTAACTAATACGACTTACGGCGGATTTCAATTTCAATATTTGGAAAACATTGGCAACTTCATTTCATTTATTCATGCATGCATACTAGGTGTTCATAACTTACATAGGTGACATGAGTGTAATTATACAGTGTACTTATAAACCTAGTTACCCAGAAGGTATAGCACTTTGAGGGCAGCTTAGACGTAAGGGTAAGTATCTATAACAATCTAATGTTAGGCACTTATGAGTTAAGATATATATAAGGTCAAATCATTTTAAGTGATAATATTTTAACAGTGGCTTTGTATACATCATAGAAACAGGTCACTATCATTATTTTTTGGAAAATCGAGATTTTAATTTTTATTATTTTCTTTAACATAGATAATATTATTTTTTAAAACAGCACCCTGACAATTTAAAAAGTTATGTACATCATCGGCTTCGCCTTTTTCAATTCAATGGCCAAACCTTCTTTTTCTCTAATCTAAGCCTTAATGAATAAAAAATAAAAAAACCGAAAAATATTATTAACTTTGTCTCAAATTTTCTCAGAAACAAGCGGATAAAAACCCAAAGTGTTTTCTACAAAAAATGATTAATTTATTGTGCTGAATCGGCCCTTTAAATATTATCACTTAAAACGAGGTGAACTTATATATAGAGCAGACTATTTAATTTCCTTATTAAGTTATTTAAATATTCATTTAATGAGTAGTAGCATTTTGTTATTAGGTACTAGCTTTTGCCCGCGACTTCGTCCGCGTGGAATAGTGACTTCTTTCTCCCGTTTTTTACACATTTACCACTATATCTTTGCTCCTATTGGTCGTAGCGTGATGTTATATAGCCTATAGCCTTCCTCGATAACTGGCCTATCCAACACAAAAAAAAATATTCAATTCGAACCAGTAGTTTCGGAGATTAGCGCTTTCAAACAAACAAACAAACAAATTCTTCAGCTTTATAATATTAGTATAGATACGACTTTCGGCGGATTTCAATTTCAATATTTGGAAAACAATATTTGAATAGGATCAAAAATCACCTTTGTACTTTCCTCGGCAGTAAATAAAAAATCCTTACATTCCCTTAAACACCACCCCAAGATCCTCAATATAAATTATTGGGCTCCAAAACTCTGTTTTCATCTCAGAATTTAAATCGGGCCACCTTTCGTCACGTCGTTTCGTTTCATCTTTCATTCGTCCGGATCGCCAAAATATTATTACCCGCGCTGACTTTGCTGTACCATTGTCGGCTTTGTCATTCAAATGACCGCAGTGAAAGAATGGAGATCAGTAGCTATAGATTGATTATTAATTTTAATATAGGGAGGAAGGAAAGAGGAACAGTGGTTAACAACTAAAGTTATTTCAGTAAGTACCCAATCACTACGATCACAAATAGATAACTGAAGTATTTTTTACAAAAAAAAAGCATAATCTAAATAGTTAAAATAAAAGGTAGGCAATCTTATTCTATTTCGATTGGAAATAAAAAAATAATACCAGAAATTATTTCCTCGGCCTCCTTTTATTTCCTCTAGCTAGCAGGAATATCCTAATTTTCGTTCACCTTGGTTTTAATATGAACTAGTAATTAATAAGATTTATTTAAGAAATACCTGTAAAAACTTTTAAACTAGAGCTTCTTGATGCAAATGGTAAAAATATCAAATAATGTGCAAGGCAAACGACTCAATTTGCTTTGCTCTCATAGTGATCTTCCTTTTTTTTTTTTTTTTTTTTTTTTATTTATTGTTTTCAAAATATACATAGACACACTTTAATCACATATGCCAAACTGCACAGCAGTTTGTCGGCAGTTGTTCTCGCCTAAATTTAAAACTTAAAAACTACTCAGTGTATGAGAGTACATAGTTTTTTTTTTTTTTTTTTTTAAATATAAGACCATACACATAGCTTTCAGGTAAATAAACAATATAAAGTAATAACAATAAAAATAGAAATGTGTCAGCTGTTTGTTAGTTTTTGAGAAATTTAGCGGTTAAGGTAACTGTTATTCTAATGCGTACCTACACGCTTTGTTTATGCATACTGGTGAGACAACCACAGCAGGGCTATGGACATAGCGATAGGTAATGTTTTTTTAACAAATTCTTTAGGTGGTTTTTAGAGGCAGCTTTACAAAGTAAATCTGTTGGGATCTCATTGTGTAAAGTAGGAACAATATATCTTCTTGTTCTCTTTCCAAAGTAATTTTTAGTTTTTGGTACTACGTATTTTCGTTTTACGGATTGTCTTATTTGATGGCCATATATTCGCTCCACTTTGTGCTCGGATTTGTTGTATTGTTCTATTATAATTTTACTTTTAACTTTTTTATCAATGGGTAATATCTTACAAATTTTAAATAGCTTTTCGTAGTCTTCATTACACTCCTTTTTTTCTTTATATCCAGCTAAAATCTTTAAAAATCTAGTTTGAATATTTTTTATTTTATTTATGTGTACCGGGAAAGTGAGCCCATAACTGCTTAACCCGTATCCTATAGCTGCGTCTGCGAGCGCGTTATATAACATGAATAGTATACTTTTATTAGTCATGTATTTAAGGTGAAACATCTTGCCTAGAACACTACGTAGCTTTTTACAAACATGTTCAACGTGCAAGTTCCATGCGAATTTGTTATCAATAGTCAGGCCTAGGTATTTATACGACTGCACCTGTTCTAGTTGCACACATCTACATGCGTGCGTACTACTTGTGTTACGATGCAGGCAGTCGTATGTGTGGCCTTTTATAACAATTTCAACCTGTTTTCTGTGACTGTACGGTGATGATATAAGCATACATTTTGTTTTACTTATATTTATTATTATGCCATTATCGTGCGCCCACATGATGATATTATCTAAGTCTTTTTGCATGACTTTTTGTATGTTTTCTGGGTCTTTATCATAGTACATAAGGCAGGTATCATCAGCGTACATATATGTTGTGCTCGACTTTATGACATTATGCATGCCATTCACATGCATAATGTACCCTAGTGGTCCAAAAACCGATCCAGTCGGCACTCCATACTTAATACTACCTGACTCACTACTTATTCCACTAATTTTAACCTCTAAAGTCCTATCCTTTAGGTAACTTCGAAACCACGCGTTAACCGGGCCTCTAATCCCACACTCTTCCATAGATTGTAACAAGCCATCATGATCTAAAGTATCGAACGCTTTTTTAAAGTCAATAAAAATAGTCATTACTAAATTTTGGTCATTAAGGGCATTGTTAACGTCGTCTGTAAATTTCGATAATGCCATGTCTGTACTTCTGTTCGGCCTAAACCCATATTGCACATCGGAAATAACATTGTTATGTTCAAGAAAATCTGTAATTTGTTTAACTATTATTTTTTCCGTAATTTTGTTAAGTACGTTTAGTATAGCAATTGGTCGATAGTTAGTGAACTCTTGGTGTGATCCGCCTTTATAAATAGGTCTTATTATCGCTTTTTTTAACTCACTTGGGTACACACCTGATTTGATGCACATATTTATAAAGTGTGCTATTACTGAGCTGATTTTATTTTTAATTAGCTTAAAGTCCATAACTCGAATTTGGTCTGACCCTGATGACTTGTTACAATCTAATCTATCTATTGTTTTCGACACATCGTCGGCTGATACCGTTTTAAATCTAAAACTGATGCTGCAATCCTTTATATACTCTTTTCTGTCAAGAAATGTGTGATTACATTTGTGTTTTATACTATCTATCTCATCAATGAACGTTTCGCAAAATTTTTGACATATTTGATTTATTGTTTGATTATCATTTTGTAAATATCTTTCAATTATGGCATCAACTGACGACTTGTTTTTTCCTGTCCATTTATTTATCTTTTCCCAAATTTTTCGCATGTCCCCTTTACATTCTATTATTTCTTTTTTCTTATAATCATTTTTGGTTTTTGTTATTAGTTTTTGTAATTTATTTCTGTATTTAGTATAGGTTAATCTAAGATTATTATTACTAGGCTCGGCTTTCCACTTTCTATACAAACTATCTCTTATTTTTAACATACTAAGTAATGTATCACTTACCCAGGCCTGGTTTTCTCTCTTTTTTATTCGTGTATTAACTCTTGCAGAATCATAGATATCACTAAAAATTACCTTTAATTCGTCGATAAAGGATCATCTATTTTAAGGAGATCACACCAATTTTTTTCACCTAATTTACACTTAATCAGTTTGTTATCTAAACCTATTTTATTCACATTTGTTTGCAATCTATTGTCTGTAAACACTATAAGTCCCGTTAGAAAGTGATCAGCAACTTTAGTTTTAAGTACGTACGCTTGCACCGCACTAGCTTTCACATTTCTTGCGAATACGTGGTCGATGCAACTTATGGTCCGTCGTTCCGCCACAACAACATCACGTGTTACGTCCTGTACTCCACAGTGCAGTCCTTGCGCCGATAACAAGTTAAGATATCTTTCCGCGTAGTTATCCAGGTGTTCTTCCAGAATGTCAATGTTACAGTCTCCCATCATTAGTATATCCTTGTTTTTAGGCACACATCTAATAATCTGATCTATTTCCGTGATAAACATTGGTTTGCTTGTCTTCGGCGGTCTATAACACACTATTAAATCAGCGCTGTAGTTGCGTGTCTGAAGACTGCCATGTATTAACTCGCAGTATGTAGAATTTGTATTATAAAGGTTAAAGGTAATGTGGTCTCTCGTATATATTACTATACCGCCTCCTTTTCTTCTTTCTCTGGTTTTTGAGGTCATATTAAATCCATCTATGTTGTATAAGCATAATTCATCATTTTTTACGTTTATTTCGGTCAAACAAATAACATGTATGTTATCTAAGCAGTTTTTTATTAGTGCAATTAATTCATCAAAATGCTTTCTTAGTGAGCATACATTAATATGTATTAGGTTGAGTGGACTTTCATCCTTAATTAAATCGCTGTGCCACACATCTATGTCTGCATATCTCTTATATTCTATTTCTTGTCGATGCGGCTGAGGATCGAAGTTCGATGACATGTTAGATATACAAGTATATGTGTATTAGATTAGTTGTACCTTCTAATCTTAAAAAACTAATTAAGCTCTTTTTTGTTCAGAACAGCTTCTATGTCGCTCGAATTGCGTATTTGATAGACTCTTTTATCTGTCTCATTTCTTTTAATAAGTACACGGGCATTTTGTATCCATATATATTTGTACATGTCTTTCAGTTGTGTTTTCGTTTCCCAGAATAAGCGCCTAGTATGCTATATGCTATACTGGATTCAACTTTCATTGTGGAGCAGTCATTTGTCTTTTTTACTTAAATAAGCCTCCAGTGGCAACCGCAAAAAGTGACACCTCAAAAATTATTCGGACGTATTTAAATGAGGGATAAAATAACCTACTTTTTATTGCTCTTTATTGAAAATATTTATGATATTCAAAAGTTAATATAAGGCTTCTATTCTCATTGTGTTTGAGTACAATATACGTAATTAAACTTAATAAACTTTAATAAACAGTATACGTAATTTACCTTGTAGGTAAATTACGTATACTGTTTTACTTCGGTTCTGCGGGGTCTTAGCATTACTGGGTCCCGCATAAAACTTGGGTGTGTTAACACAGCAGTTTTTTTGCAGGTTTGATTGTCCGTCAACAGTCTATTTCGCTTGCACTTACCGATAATGCGGCTGGCAGTATATTCCTATCTTTCACAGCGTTGCCATGGTAACTGTGCTCGTGCAAACTGTCATTTTATAAGTGGATAATGGTCCAGCTTAAATGACACAACTGAATCAGCAAAAACAGGAATCAGTTTGTCGCGGGTCTCTGCAAACGGGATGTCCGTGTAAATATTAGCATTAAAACGCGTATGCTAATAAACGGCATCCTGCAGAAAACAGTATCTGCAAAATACGGGATGTCGCAGTGAGAAACGGCCCTAATACTTTTAATAGCTACAAACTTAAATGGATCAAAACATATACAGTATCATCTTTAATTGTAACTTATACAATTTTATTAACAAGAGATAAATCAGAACAATTTCAAACGTATTAACTAGTTCGCACAACAGGTTAAAGAAAAAAATTCGCAACTATTAAAACTAATAAAACCAATTTAAAATGATATTAAAGTATAATTTAACCCTTTATACACCTTCCTTTTACCGGCATCTATCTCGTAAATGCCGTCACAGTTAACCTATTTCCGTATCCACTGGCCAGCCAATTAGCGCTATTGGCTGCTAAAAACAAAAAAACTTCTCAGTTCATTAGTATTTACTCTGTCCCCATTGGACCTACGAATCGAAGGAAATTCGAAAAAAGCGAATGCTTATCTTCGATAAAAAATTAGCATACGAATGTTTTTAACAAGATCTAGGAAATAAAGCTAAGCTTTGGTATTGCGTTCATAAATTCTGTGTTCAATACATTTGTTTAGGTAAATAGACACTTAAGTTTTGGATTTTTGCCGTATAAATCTGTTAGATTATTTAATATAATTGTTTAAAATATCACACGAATATTGTTAAATGTTTGATTATTAACCATTAATATTGTGTTTATTTGTTACACTTAGACATCAAATAATTATTTACTTAGTGATTTCTTAAATGTTTTGAAAAATTTTAGCTTTAAGAGGATATCCGGTTAACAGTAACGCCATCTATTATTACTTTTGAAAAGTGTTAAAATAAATCCAGCGGAAAGTCCGGTAACCTTAATAATTAATTAAATATTATAAAATCATCGAATACCTGCTCAGTGGCGCCATCTATAAATTGTATTGGTTAAAAATAAAATGATTGGAGCGGATGTCCGCTCAGCAGCGCCATCTTTAGTTTGTATTTGTGAACGCTATTTGGATTACTTAGAATTAAGTCAGTCTTGGTTTAACTTTCGAAGAAGAAGATCATGTGAATAATAAATGTTAAAAGTCGAACTGTGTTTAGCTTAAAGTTGAAGTGACAATACTGACAATAAATGTGGTGAAGTGTATTTGGAGTTTCATTCCTGGGACTGCAGTTACAAATCTTAAATAAAGAGTTTATTTATTACGAAGGAAAACATTTACGAGTTAAGAGCTTTAACGAGTTAACTAGTAGAAGAATAAACTCGATTATTTATTATTTCAGTAAGTGCCTTTATCAGAGACGTAGTTTTTCGTTTTACGACTCCCATGAAATAAAAAACTATTGACTAAAGTACAGCGCTCGTAAAAGAGGAGAACATGGATATTATTTTCAATTTCTGCATCTCTGCAAAAATATTTGGTAAAAAAAATCTTATAGAGCTGTCAAAAACTTAAATAAAATTGTGAATATCAGCAATCTATCTACAGCACTCTCAATTTGCGAGAAGGGCTTTTACCTAGCTCGATTGCTATCAATGACGTCACGACAGTATATTGAACCCTATGGGGCAGATGCGTACTAGCACTTGGCACGGCTTATGAATAATTTGTTTGGAGATGCTTCTGCCATATTCTTTCAAGTGCAACTATTATGTACCTATCCTGCAAAAGCAAAGCAATTGCATTCATAAATAATCTTCGTATTCAAGAATCCGCAAAAAAATTAATCACAGAACTGCCTGCATAGTTGTCCGGGAGCTGTTGCGGTTTTTTGTATTTATATCCATTTTCGTATTTTTTTACATTCACTAAACGATCAGGAGACAAGCAACGTTGTTTGCTGATCACGTTTTAAGCCATTTGCCTACACAAATATTGCTATAGCGATCGCATTGAAGTTATGTAATACCTCCGCTAATAGCAATATGGATGAATGGCCCTTGCTGCGTCGGCACAACCCCAATCTCCATTGGGGGGTTGCTTTATAGTTTATTTTAGTATCGCGACAGCCATCATGTGCAATCGATACAACTAATAGAAGAGTTTGGCTGGAATACCTATTTGCGTATTTGCGTTTTTACGCAGCTGCCAAATAACAAATGGAGCTAAGACTCCAGCGATCATTTCTTTTGTGTGTTTTTACTGTAACTTGAGACACCTAGCTGTTTCAAATTAAGAAGTTGGTGTAAGAAAAAAAATACTGATATGAACTACACTCCTATGACTCCACATTATTTAATTGTTTTTTGATTGATTTACTTGTATGTAGCTTTTTTAATTATTTAATTAATGAGTTTAACAGGATAACCTACCAAGATTCAACTGTGTAACGCTAATAGTTTTTGAATAAAGTGGCTGCGACATACAACAGACAGACTTGACGATCTATAAGGGTTCCGTTTTTGCCATAGAACCCTAAAAAAAATACTCAAAACCAGCCTTCCTATCTTTTAGAAAATGCCGAAATGTCGTTTCAAAAACACAATAATATCATCCTCTCATGTTACTACCGGTAATTTTAGAAAATAGCTTATTTCAAGAGCAATATCAACTGATGGGTCGTATTATTCACATTGAGGCAAGGCCAGACTTTATTTTGTAAAACACCTGAGTATTTTCGTGTCGTACAATTTATGCATAGTGAAAATATATTCAAAGGACAAACAATAATGAAATATAATACTACATACGCGGGACTATTATGTGAATTTTCTCGTACGAAAATTATAGTATATATTTGTGTTTTTAGGCTACGATCGGATGAAAATTAGGTTTTTTTTTCTGTTCATCAAAGGAAGACCGAGCAATGCGGCTTACGCAAGCAACTGTAAAACGTTTTACCGGCTCAAAAAAGATGGTTATCAATTCGACATGTATGATGAGATAAACAACTACAATTTGGACGTTTTCAAGAAGAGTGTGAATAGGCTGTTAATAGGCATGGTCCATCTAAGGCTACATTGTCACTTGACATCTTGTCTATGTAATATTAAAAAAAATACAACCGAGGACAACATGCTCTGCGAGACTATACTACAAGCTTTTAATACTGAGCTATATTCTTCAGTTTTTCCGGTGACACCGTGCTAATTGAAAGGTGCGAAGAAAAAAAAACAATTTTCTTTCATTCACGACTAAATTACGAAGCAATTTTTCATGCTTTCGCCCGTGACGTTGGGTATATGAGGACGAAATATTCATTCAAACTCGAGTAATGTATTCAGATTAGGTGTAAACAAAGCTCTTTGTAAAGGCGGAGTGATTTATTTATTCAATTATACTGGGTACCTGTTTAATATTTAAAGTCATCACAAGTGTGTTGTCAAAGTTGATTCCCTGAAGTAGAACAATCCTTAAAATGGAAATTAAACTTATCGATGTCAATAAGCTTTCTTTTCATTTTCTGTAGTTATCGTTAAGACTTGTTCATTTATTAGCACTATGATTTCTAGCTACGTCATTCCTAGGAAATGCATTCTATATTATTTTAAATCAAGTATCCAGTAAAATAAAATAAGTGAATTGCATCCAAATTGAAATGCAAAGCATCTCAATTTGACAATTTGCTGAATACAGATAAAAAAAATATGAGAACTCACAATATCAACTTTACGGGATTATGAACTAGGCACCCCTTAACATATGGTAAGTCAAAAATGTGTGAAGTCTTTTTGTAAACTTATCACTAGATATTTTGACAGTCCTCATTTAAAATTATAGGTTTCTTTAATAGCCCGTCACGTTCAAAAAAGAGTACCTCCCGAAAAATACCTTTCCGTTTGTCTCCCAAACTAACAAGGCATTATAAATCAGCTAGGGGTTGCCCTGAAATCCTCTAAAACATGAGGCTTCGTTACGTAAGATATTGAAGGAACTAGTGATCTATTTTTGAATCACTCGCGTCAATAGTCCAAGAGATTTTCGCGCGGCAATCAATTTAAAATCGACGAATATCAAGCTTAATATGAACGCTACGAGTAATAGTTAAAAAAAATATTTATCTTTTTCAAATCACTGCCGTGTGAATTTCAACAGATTTTTAATCGAAAATCAAACAATGGCCAAAGTAAATCACGCGCAAATTCATGCAAGTGATACAAAAATAGGGCATCAGGAGACCTATGCTCGATTTTCGAATGAAAATCAGTTGAAATACAATGCAGTGATTTGAAAAATATATAATTCTTCTTTTCATTATTATGGAATAACAAACAGTTACACATTACATTTTACAAAAAAATATGTAAATGTATAATCCACTTCATTATCCTCAGATTAGGTGACAGAGTTTACATAAAGTCGCTAGGTGTTGCAACGTACAGAAGTGGTAAGAGAAAGAAAGAAATCATTAATAGAGTAGGCAACAAAACAATACATTCAGTACGGTGCACTGTCATTTTGTCAAATTCTATGTTGTAACTACTTTTGCCTGCATTTATGGTGAATTACGTTGACTTTAAATTGATTTCCGAACGAAAATCATTCGACATATTGACGCGAGTGATTCAGAAATAGGGTCCCAGAACGTTGGCAAAGAGCCTAGCTTCCGACGTGCTTCCGGCTTCGAGTCCCGAATTTTGAAGTTTGTCTGAACGTTATTTAATGTTGATATAAACAAAGCAATTTGTAAAAGACACGCCGCTTGAGATATTATGTGACATGACTTGGAAGTTGGTGAGGGATTGCATTCGTGATGTAAACAAACTTATATCCTGCCATCTATACTAAATAGTAGGTATGTATTTTTTAATCTCCTTAGAATATAAAATTCATTATATATAGCTATACACAATGTTATATTAAACATCGGAAGATAACCAATGTTGGAGCCTAGTGCATAAACAGGATGTGGCCTGTAATAACCTAAGTACCTATTCATTTCTAAATGGTTAATACAATTTTTTATATCTTCTTACAAAAGAAATCAAACCAGCAATGTATTGCAAACAAATGTGTCCAGTCATGGAACTTGACATTGTCATATCGTTCATCAAAGTCACAAGTACTACAACGAGCCAGTGATTTTCATATACATACATTGATTAGGGATTATAACTTTGGATAACACAATACTTCTTAGTAAAAACAATATTTGGAGCAATAAGACCAGTTCAAGTTAACTACGTTTACTCTGTAGAATCATTGATAAAATATTTTGCTCATATGAACCATACGTTGTATAAACTTGGTTGCAACGTTTCTTCACTAAAAACTATTCAAAAAAGGCTGTTAAAAGGGTGCAACTTTACTTACTCGTAAATTGTGGGTGTTTTAATTAGTGGTACCATATTGTGCACACAGAAACTAACTGAAAACTAACAAAGAAAAGAAAGTCTGGCCGCAATATTTTCCACCGTTTTGTGCAGTAAAACTAATGTTCTTCTTTTGTCTTTAATTGTCTTTTATCCACAAAAGAATGAGAAAAGTTGAGAGATCTTCAATCCTGTTACTTCATAAGCGATTCAAAGGTTTAGTCTGAAAAAGACAATGGCGAACCCATCCTGCAGTTTGGAGTTAAGAAAGTTACCAAATCGTTATTATTTTAGTAAGGTAACTTCTTAAGATTAAAATGTCCAACTATATCGCTTTTTGAGTAAAAAAAATGGTTTTACCTCTAATTTCGGAGCTAAAGTCTTTGTATGTTTGTTGGTTATACGAATCCATATAAGTATTTACCTACAGTGTGCGGTCGTGCTGCCAGTGGTGTGACGTCAGTGGCGTGACGTATCCACGTAGGTATGCGCTCCGTTACAGGTGGTTGGTATCAGAAGGTTATCTTGACTCACGGGAGATGATATAAACACAGTTTGGCAGTTCACGAATATCCGGGTTTATTGTCACAGATTAACACATTACAATTTTGAGGTTATACGGGCCGAAATAAATATATGTCGGGACGTGGGAACGAGCTGAAGTCGACTGACTCGATCGTCGCGCGTGCACCGCGTTGTGGCATTATTGCTGACACGAGATAATGTATACCCCTACATCACACCCCTCCTAAAATTTGGTAAAATTTAAAGTTATACAAACCAAATTTTAAACGAATAAAATCGAACCAAGTGATACAGAGTTACTACGAAATGCAAACAATAGGCTATTGTGCAATTAGAGCTGCGTTACAATAACATGCTGATGTATGATTCTGGTGGTGTGATTTTATCGCTAAGTTACTGAGACTATACAATGTAACAAAGTATGTACTTATGATAATGTTTGAATAGGTTAGCTACATTGTTGTTTAAGGGCAATATTACCTTTGGACTGTAAGTTAAATTAAACTTAGATTATGTTACATAGATATAGGACAATTTATATTATTACGATTACAATATGACAATTATTTGACAATGTCATTTAATGTAAAATATACTATTTAGATAACAATCGTTTTTTATTTTTTTATAGTGAATAGTGATCCAGCTGTCAAAAATGAGATAACATTGTAGTGAAATTTAAGCCATTAAGTTTATTATATTATCTACGTTGAAAATTGAAGAACGTGAACTGCGCCTATGACTAAGAAAATACTACCGTAGTAGGTGTTTGCGATACCTCGGTCCTCCTCGTCGTGGGTGGTATCCGCTCCTTAATTAGGCCGTCTAACTGATTGCTCACCCATTTCTTGGTGTTACGCCGACATTTGTTACAACAAAAACATAGTATGACTATAGTGACACATACCAAAAATGGTGTAATTATGGCTGCGTACATTTCCACTTTTAGTTTTAGCTCATCTACTTGTACATTGGATCCAGACTGCACAATGACATTCTCCTCCTCTTTAGTATTATACTGGCCCATGATGAGTAATTTAGAAAAGAAATTTACTGAGCTTGTTGTACTCGTGAGGTTTCTGTCGTGACTGCGAGTGTCGAGGTATACTTAAAAATTAAAGAAAAATAATGCTTACCTAAACTTAATTAAAACGTACAGGCGGCTTGACGATTCGACCACTTCGCGTTTTTCGAAGATCGGGGTCATTGGTCGTGTCGCTATGTACTGTGTCTTTTGCGAGAACTGTGATTGATGGCGCAACCGAGTTATCGAAATCATTCAAAATATATGCAGGTTTGAGCCTATCTATCGAAATGACTGCACGCCGATTTGGTAATTGTAATTCGAAAACTTTTGATCCCCTCTTGATGACTTTGTAAGGGCCGTCATACGGGGTCTTCAAAGGTTTCCGAACCGCGTCATCTCTGACGAAAACATGACTGCATGTTTGCAAGTCGGGATGTGTGAACCATTTACGATTATCACGGTGTGCATTAGTAATTGGTTTTAAATTGCTAATCGTAGTGCGAATATGTTCAAGAGTTGCGTCATCATATCTGAGTTCTGTTGCTTCGAAAAAATCGTTTGGAAGCCTGAGTGGTTTACCGTAGGTGTATTCGGCGGCGCTGACGCCGTTTTCGCTGCGTCCCGCTGCTCGTAGCCCAAAAAGAACTGTTGGTAGCTCGCTGATCCATGATCCGGTGTCTAAGCGTGCCATCAAGGCTGCTTTCATGCTCCTGTGCCAGCGCTCGACCAAACCGTTGGCCTGCGCGTGATAGCTAGTTGTTCTCAACCTTTTGACTCCCAGGTACTTAAGTAAATCGTTGAATAATTGGCTCTCGAATTGGCGTCCTTGGTCGGTAGTTAACTTGACTGGACAACCAAAACGTGTGATCCAGCCCTCGTAGATTACCTTGGCTACTGTCGATGCTGTGATGTCCTTAATCGGAAAAGCTTCAGGCCAACGTGTGCCTCGATCTATGATGGTTACGCAGTATCGATATCCATCCTCGGTGATCGGTAGGGGTCCAACAATATCAACGTGGATATGTTCGAAACGTTCGGCGGTCTGAAAAGTTTCGTATTCTGAAATGGTGTGTCTGCTTACCTTTGCGCTTTGGCAGTTGATGCAGGACTTTGCCCATTTGTTTACATCACGATTCATGTTAGGCCAAAAAAATCTGTCGGTTAACATTTTACGTGTCGCCTTAATTCCGGGATGGCTAATGTCATGTATGCTGTCGAAAGCATCGCGTCTGAAATTGTTAGGTAGATATGGTCTAACTCGAGATTTCGAAACTTCACAAAAAATAGGTTTTTTACAAGTGGGCAAAAACATGCTCTTTAACTGAACATTGTTATCTGCAACTTTACCTGTCGAATTGCGTGACGTAATGTAGTCATCGTGTTGTTGCGATTCAGCTAACTGGTCGAAGTCGATGCTCGTGGGACAGGAAATAGTCGCGACACGCGATAACGTGTCAGCTACGACGTTCTGGTCTCCGCTGACGTGTCGAATATCAGTAGTGAATTCGCTAACAAATATTAACTGTCGCGTCCTACGTGGTGTTTCTGAGTTAGTGCCTATTTTGGTAAAGGCGTGGACCAGTGGACGATGGTCCGTATAAATAGTTAAAGGTCTGCCTTCGAATAGTTTACGAAAATGTTTTATCGCCATGTATATAGCAAGAAGTTCACGGTCGTACGTACTATAACGTTGTTGTGTTTCGGATAGACTCTTTGAAAAATAACCTAGAGGCTTCCACGTACCTTTATCTAGCTGTTGTAGAACCGCCCCTGCGCAAGTATTTGATGCGTCGGTCATAAGCGATAGCTTCGCGTCCGCACACGGGTACGATAACGTGACCGCGTTCTGTAACTGTAGCTTACATTCGCAGAATGCTGCTTCAGCGTCTGCCGTCCATGCGATAGGTGTTTTGTCGTTCTTTTTGGCGTTGTGCAAATACGATGATAAAATACTTTGACTTTTAACTGCGTGTGGAATATGTTTGCGATAGAAATTCACCATACCTAAAAATCTTCGAAGTTCGTTGACGGTTTGTGGTTTTGGAAACGTGGAGATGGCCTTGACCCGTTCGTCCAAAGGTCGTATTCCATCGGCTGATACGTGATAACCAACAAAATCTAATTCAGTAACTCCGAAACAACACTTAGATAAGTTAATTGTTAGGCCATACCTGTCGAGTCGTTCGAATAGCAGTCGTAGGTGCTCGTGATGTGACGTACTGTCGTCACTGGCAATTATGACGTCATCGACGAAAGAGAATAGGAAATCTAGACCCTGTAGTACGGTGTGATGCATGAACCGTTGAAAGGTTTGCGCTGCATTCCTTAGTCCGAAGGTCATTCTCGTGAACTCGAATAGGCCAAAAGGTGTAATTATCGCAGTTTTTTCGATATCGGCGGGGTTGAGTGGTATAAAATGATACGATTTATTAACGTCGATACGTGAAAATATTTTCTTACCTGTTAGAAAGTATGTGAAATCATCCATTCGTGGGACTGGGTACCTGTCTGGTTTAGTTATGGCGTTGAGCTGTCGGTAATCACCACACGGTCGAATGTCTCCGTTTTTCTTTGGAACGATGTGTAGTGGGCTTGCCCACGGGCTCATCGATGGCCGACATATACCTAGTTCCTGCATAAGTAAGAATTCGTCCCTTGCCCGTTTGTAGCGATCAGGCGGTAGAGGCCTGGCTTTCGCGTGTACAGGCGGTCCGGTTGTCTCGATGTAATGAAGGATTGAATGCTGCGGAGGCGGATTCTCTAAAAGACGCTGGTCGTGTTATGTTAGGAAACATAGTAAGTAAGTCGCGATACTGATTATTTTCGTCTATCGTTTTGACGGATGGATCATTACAATCTACTATGTGTGCAATAACATTGAGTTTAGTAATATTGTCAATTAATTTTTTAGAACTTAAGTCGACTAACAACTCATAGTGGCTTAGAAAGTCAGCTCCCAGTATGGGTTGTTTAACATTTGCTATGATGAAAGTCCATCGAAATGCGCGTCTTAATTTTAAGTCTAAGGTCATTGTGTGCGTGCCAAAAGTTTTAATTTTAGTACCATTTGCGGCAAATAATGTGAATTGGCTATCTGTGTTAAAAACAGAGTGTTTGACAGCGGTAGTGGGGAGAACAGACACATTTGCTCCAGTATCTACCAAAAAACTAAGATTGCTATTGCGGTCAAGAACACATAAGCGACGGTTGTTACCTCCAATGCAGTGTCCCGTCGTCGACTGCACGGCATTCAGTTTCCCGTAGTTTCCTTGTTCTGCTCGCGCCAGTTGCAAGGTTCGCGGCATTTCTTCGCCTTTTTCCCGAAACGACGATGGTAGTAGCACAAGTTCTTGTCCTGCGTGGTCGATTGTCTACCATTACGGCTTGTACTACGCGCTCGTGATGGACGTGAAGAGTTGTCATGGTTCCGCGTGAGTTGTCTGCTTTTCCGTAGTTCGGCAACTTCAATGGTCAGGTTTGCTATCGCATCGGCTAAGCTGTCCTGTTGTTGTGCTACGGAAGCGATCTCGATTGGCTTACTCGTTTCCATGATCTTGTCTGCCACGGAAGCTAGCTTTTCTACGTCTTCCAACGTTGTTGCGGCTAACACTGTGCGTACGGCTGCTGGAAGATGGTTTTTCCACAAAACCAGTAGGGTTTCTTTCGTCATCCGTGTTCCTGCGAGGTTTTGCATCCGTCGAAGTAGCTGCGAAGGTCTTTGCTCGCCTAACTGCATCTCGCTTATTAGCTTTTGTATGCGTCGTGTCTCTGACTCTTCGTAGGCGTCGGTGAGGCGTTTTTTAAGCGCTGCATACTTTCCCGTTTCCGGTGGGGAAGCTAGAAGGTCTGCGACTTCCTGAATTACTTGCTTGCCTAGTTTGGCAATGAGAAGTTGGTAGGTCGCTTCGTCGCTTGCTTTTTGCGGTGCGACTACTGCTTCGAATTGAATGAACCACAAAGCCGGTTGGTCGGTCCAGAATTCGGGTATGCGTGATGAGATGGAGATAAGCATGACGTCCGGTTTCGCTTCGTCTGTCATGTTGTTGCTTGTTGGGGTCCGCAGAGTCCCAATAGTTAAGAGGTACGCCGATGTAACCTTATGCCCGTTGCTCGTCCCACGCCGACGTTAGTTGAGTCGCTTCGTTTTCGGGTGTCACCATTTGTATATTTGTTGGTTATACGAATCCATATAAGTATTTACCTACAGTGTGCGGTCGTGCTGCCAGTGGTGTGACGTCAGTGGCGTGACGTATCCACGTAGGTATGCGCTCCGTTACAGGTGGTTGGTATCAGAAGGTTATCTTGACTCACGGGAGATGATATAAACACAGTTTGGCAGTTCACGAATATCCGGGTTTATTGTCACAGATTAACACATTACAATTTTGAGGTTATACGGGCCGAAATAAATATATGTCGGGACGTGGGAACGAGCTGAAGTCGACTGACTCGATCGTCGCGCGTGCACCGCGTTGTGGCATTATTGCTGACACGAGATAATGTATACCCCTACATCTTGAATTATTACAACTTACTGATTTATATCTTGAACATTTTACAACTTACTTCTTTTTATCAAAAAACAATATCTTACCAAAAAGTTACAGCAATCCATTGCTACAGAAATAAGTCACGTACGAGATATTCAGATTAATAACGTACCTACGGAATACTTACGACAAATCGGTGGGTAATACACAGATGCATTTGTGTTTTTGTTTTTATTTTATTGTATAGATTGTTAATGTATTGTTGAATTTATATAATTTACCTACTTATTAATAATTAATTTCATTTCTATGTCGCACCGCACACAATCATTTCTGCTTAGCCCAAAGGTATGACGGGTAGAGAATGTCATATGGCGTTAAGTCCACCTTTTGTACAAACTCTGGTTGTGCAATAAAGTATAAATAAATAAATAAATGCATCATAGTATTCCTTCACTGTTATTTCCTGCTAGGAAAATATTGATTCGACAAAGATTAATCTACTGATAGCCACATCTAGTTCAAAATATCCAAAATATATTTAACTTAAAATACGCAATAAAATACGTTATCCTTCACCACTGTACCCTAAAGTCCTTTAATTTTTCGCCCAATAAAACTTGGAGTTGCTGCAAAAACGGCCTTTCAGTCCGCTATCACAATTATCTTCCTGATAGATGCCCCTTTCAACTTATCTCAGACTTCTGTCCGATTGTTCGAGTCCAAAACTATTGAAAGTTGAACTTTCATTGCTAGTATAATCTTTCAAGCTAGAGCTCAGCTTAAAGTGATTCGGACTATCAGTAGATATCACTGTACCGCTTTATTTCAGTGTCTTATTTTAGTTACCTTTTCGTGGAAGGGTGAAATGGGATATCCGAAATAGAATACCTGGATAGATAACTGATACTGTCTATTTATCTTATTGAATATTCATTTTATTGTTTGCCTTTCTGGAAAAGAAGTAAAGTCAATATAAATTTATGTAATCGTTATTGAATATCAAGATTTTGCCAGTAATATTATTCTAGCAGTCGATTTGAAGACAATGAGCAAGATTTTGTGTCAATTTTATTGGTTGCGTCCCCTTCAATTTCCGCATAAACACTTTAGCCCGGCCTTACTACGTCCGGGTTTCTTTTGTTGTTTTGTTTACTTTAGGATAGTATTTTGACAAGTTGTTAGCAAAATGATGACCCATCGGATACAAAAGTATGGAAGATTAAAACACATAAATTTTATACAAAAATAAAATAAGTTTTATGCAAAACTAGCGGTTCCAGCGAGCTTTCTTTTTCTCTCACCCAATAAAGATATTATTCTATAGACAAATCGACAAATCCAACAAAGTAATAATCATGAAAATCGGTCGACCCGATCTCGGGTTATATTGCGGTGTAACTAACACAACTTTTCTTTTAGTACAAAATCACATGCAGACATTGAAATCTCTTACCTAATTAATTTATTTATTAACTTTAATTCTCATAATGATACTACAACATTATAATTATTGCAACTATCTTAATACCGAATGAAGAAGCAAAAAGCCCGTCGAAATTCAAACAATAGTATTCATTTCGGGTTTTGATTTACATAAAGTTAAAGCGAACAAGCTGTAGGATCCGTATAATTAACTTAGTACAGGAATAGCTCATTTTATCTCGGATTTAAATAAAAACGGGATGGTAAGGAATTATAATTATGTTTTAAGATCAGATATAAAATGATATAATATTTTTATTGTAAATATGGAGGTTTCTAGCCAACAATTTAAGAATGTTGACCACACATTCGAATTTGGATTTGACCTAATATTATGTAAATACTCGTATAAACTTGCATAGTTCGATGTATCTACTATTGTTTTGGAAAATAATAAAGCTAGCTGGTTCTTAGCTCCAAGGGTTAGCGTTGCTATAAGTTTTGAATAGGTAGGTTTAATTTTTTTTATCAAACATGTCTTAGTTTTAATTTATTTTTGGTCTGATAAATGTATATCACCACGGATAAAGTAATACTAGGTATGTTAGATTTGTGTGATTAGAGATGTGTTACGTTATTTGAAGAGATCATTATTTAATTGATACAAAAATAATGAAAATTAAAAGTACTTCAGTAAAAAATCAATTACCTCAAATCGAATGTTTTACAGTGAGGCCGTGGTAAAAAAATGGGTATTGTGGCATTTCGCACCACGAGGTTTTCGGACCGCGCGGGGCGAATTGCCTAAATGCTGTTTTAGAATGGGGTTATTCGCACCGCCGCAGTGGTCTATGAAATGTGGGCAATTTGCACCGCTAATCCACTGGCGGTGTGAATGACACCATTCTGAAACAGAACTTGGGCGATTACGGTGCGAATCCGAAAACTTTGCTGCGCAAAACTCCCCAATACTCAAAAAAATACTTTGTACATGATCGACGATGAATATTAGATAACTTTTTTATTAGGTAAGTAATTTAATTTATTACCTTCTTTTATAGCTGTCAAATAACCCTCTAGGATCAACGTTAATTCTGCATTACGAGAAAAGTTTCAAAGTTGTGTAATAAAAATAAATAAAAACACACAAAAACAAAATACAAGGAAGAATTGCCTCAATAAATTACTTCATAATGAACCAGTTTCCCAAGTAAATGGATGTACGGTCCAAAGAAGTATTACTCGTGGCCTTAATTTTAATTAAAAGAGCCATCCTAATAAATATCTCGAAGGGTTACGTAGGCAGACGATTGACGTCTTGCAATACCGACGGGGTGATTACGTAACCTTCAAATAAACGCTAGTGTGGATGGGCTGGATCAAGCGCTAAATAGCAATTGCATTGAACGTGTCCAAAGACGCAGCGTAGGAAGTCCACTGACAAGATGTACAGACGACCTTGTAAAGATCGCAGGATCACACTGGATGCAGACCGCTTGTGATCAGTGGATGTGGAAAACTGTGGGCAAAGCCTATGTTCAGCAGTGGACGTCCTTTGACTGATAATGATGATGATGTTTTACACGAACAGTTTTATTAGTTATCACCGTATATTTTGTGTTATCAAAAAAAGTTATTTAATTTTAAATTAGTTTAATAACTAACTATCAAGTACTGCCATGACCTCACGATCAGAATGCAATAGCAATTGACTAACATAATAATAGTAATCTCCTTCCGATTTCGATAACTCTCACTCGACACCTTAGAAAGGCCAGGTACCTACGTGTTAGAATAATACCTATGACACTAGCTTCCAAATAAATAGTGGATGCATCGTCAAACTTATCTAGCAGATTTAATTGTCTGAAACATCATGAGACGTCATAAGCGATTAGGTACAATAAGAAAGCAATCGGTAAGTAATAGCCCCTTCCCAAGGGAACAAGGGAAGTTTGGATTGAGATAATCGCGATGAAAAGGGTTGGTTCTGCTTATCAATTATTGCGGCTATGGGACTTGATATTAAGCCAAAAGATTTTTGATAAGATATTGAGTGACATAATAATATTGGGTATCTTTGAGCCCTTTGGCACATCTAACTTGGTATTACATTAACCATATAAATCTATGATTGACTGGTAACGCTTTTTATGATTTCATGCGTAAAATGAATTTTAAGTCCAGTTAGGCTTCGTCGGTAGCCTATGGTATGTTTCACCTAGTAGGCAACTAATTATAGAAGAAATATAATAAATAATTTCTTTATTTTCTCATCACAAACATACATTTACAGTTGGACAACAAATGAGATACATAAAAGAAATGTTTGTGTGAGACTGGTGCCTATGCTAGGTATAAAATACCTGTGTTACAGGTCACCAGCCTCTCACCTCCTCGGACAGTTGTACAATTAATTATGTAGACAAATGAGGGAAAAAATAAAATGTATACTGTGTAACATTCTAACCTATCTAGTAAATGTGTGTGTGTGTGTGTGTGTGTGTGTGTGTGTGTGTGTGTGTGTGTGTGTGTGTGTGTGTGTGTGTGTGTGTGTGTGTGTGTGTGTGTGTGTGTGTGTGTGTGTGTGTTTGTGTGTGTTTTTGCGTGTGTGCGTGTTTGTGGGTATGGGTGCGAGCGTACGTGTGCGCGTGTTTGTGCATTTATCGTTATAATTATATATTTATAAGTAATTCAATGCATTATCATGAGTTATTTCATCACTACAATGAAATCTTCAGTGCTCACATAATCAAGATTACACAGCCAGAGAGTTAATTTAGTTTTACACGAGTGCTTTGGTAGGTGGTATAAGCTCAGTATATTGTTCAGCTTATTGTACAGGTAGCTTCCTAAGAAGCAGAAGAATCTGTGGGCAAAAGCTGTGTTAAAAGACAGATTATAGTAAACCCTACCCCTCCTACGTCTGTTGATCGCTAATAGAGGGTCGTATGTGATCAGCGAGTGCTTGCGGAGCACTGCCGAGACAATAAACAACTGACGTACTGTTAAAACCTTCCAGAAGTTGTATACCTCAGTAGTGGGATACAAGAGGGGGAGAAATGCAGCAATCTTCAGGATAGCTCGTTGGGCTCTTTCCAGTTTTAGTAGATGGGTTTTAGAAGCTCCACCCCAGGCTGAGATGCAATAGCACAAAATGGATTGGCACAGGGATTGATAGACCATTCTAAGAATTTTTAGGTCAGCTAGATGTCTCAGTGTCTTAAAGACATTAATTAATTTTCTGACTCTACTCGTCACCAGATCAAGATGCGCATAAAGTTAGAGTAAAAGTTTAGATGAGAATCGACTATTACGCCCAAGTACTTAATGGTGTCAGAATGAATCAACTGAGGACAGGAGCAGTGCGTTTTGGAGTAACATATGTTCGAGTGTGATATCAGTTTATGATCACTTGGCTGCCCTCGTCTATCAATAGAAAAAGTCAAATATTTAGTTTTTGATACATTTAACGCTAATGAATTTCTAGAAAGCCAGTCGGATACTTTATTCAGCCCTTCCTGAGCATATAGGTATGCTTCACACCAGTTACTAGCATGGAACAGCAAGGCAGTGTCATCGGCAAACGCTATCAGTTTCCCATTTCTTAGTTGAGTCTCACACAACTGGTTTATATAGACAAGAAATAGCGTGGGGCCTAGGACACTGCCCTGCGGCACACCATACGTAACAGGAAGTTCAGAACTTGTTATTTGTCCAATTTTACGACTTGTGTACGGTTCTTTAAGTAACTAGAAAATAGTTGGTGAGCCACACCCCTAACACCTATTCTTTCCAACCTATCCAGAAGAATCGTAACAGAGACAGTGTCAAAGGCTTTGGCCAAATCAAGAAAAACACCTATAGTTTTATCTTTAGCGTACAATCTCCTAGCGACAAAATCAGTCAATTCATGAACTGCGTCATCGGTCGACCTACCTGATCTGAAGCCATATTGACATGATGAGAGTAAATTGTTGCTGTTTAGGTAATCGACCAGACGCTTGACCATTAGCTTTTCAAGTATTTTTGACATAATTGGGAGAAGGGATATGGGCCTATAATTTTCAACACTATCCCTATGTCACCACTCTTGTGGATAGGCGTAATGACAGACTTTTTATAAATATCAGGGAATACTCCTGTCTCAATGGAGAGGTTGCAGATAAAAATGATTGCTGGTATTAGTTTTTCCCGGTATTGCTTTAGAAATCGCCCTGATATTTGGTCGTATCCTACGTCAAAAATCGTCAAAAACGTCAAAAATCTTCAAATGACCGCATGCGTAAGCCCAATTGGATTTGCTTAAAATAACAAATCTCAATCATATGTTTTGGCTTGGTCTGGAGTCAAGAGCAAACCCAAAAAAATATATATTTTTTTTTAGATTTTATAAAAAGCCCTTAATACCATGTCCAATCTTAACCACCTTATCAATCTAAAGAAAACGAGATGTCGTCGTTTGACAACTGGATTTCACAATTTATGGCGCCATCATCCCGAAAGTTGGCATTCGAAGTTGAGCGATTTATTTCAAATCGAAACAACTTTAAAACGATCCGATTTCGGATGGCTATTTGGGGTCACAATTACAATGGCTCTAAGGATGGCGGTAATCGATGGTTTGACGATTGATACCTAAAATCAAGGTATTTTTATGACAGAAAGGTAATACTATAGTAAACTATTAAAGAGCAGTACCGGTACGGTACCACGAGCTTACGAAGGTTTTACTCGCTAGCGACGACGTAAAAAAAAAGTCTATGGAAAATTGCACAGCACCCCTAGCGGTTACTTATTTAAATTCAGTAGCAGTGAGGGCAATCGAAGAGATAAATGTACTTAACAAATGTAATTTGGTTCTGTGTGTAGTTTTAAAGTTGTGTAATAAAAAAACACAAACAAAATACGAGAAAGAATTTCTACAACAAATCACATCATAATTAAACAAGGTTCCCAAGTAAATGGATGTACTGTTCATAAATGTAGGTACTACATGTGTCCTTAGTATGAAATAGTTCCTACTGATCGTAATCGACAACCTAACTGACTGCCAAGTCCCATCACTATTATCGAGGCAAACTGGCTCAGAGCTGATTCGCATTTTAACTGTTCCCGATACCGCTGGGGATGGACCGATGCAGACAAACTCTGGGTTTATCGGACACGGGGGTCCGAAGCGGATTATTACTTTTAGATTGAAACAAATAATGACGAAAACAAACGGTCTTTGAATAATCTACATTTTGGACATAAAATACCTATTAGAAAAGTGGAGCTTAGCTATCACACATCATTAAGCTACCTAATTTAAAAATAAAAACTAGTATTAACTTAACTTGAAGAGGTGTTTATTATGTTTTAACACTCACAGTGTCATATTTGAATTCTTAAAAGATGAAATAAGAAACCAAGAATTTAATTTCGCGCGGTCGGATCGACAGCACGGTAGCTCAATTGGAAGAGCAGTTGGTAAGCCAGAAAGTTGCTGGCTCGAGTCCCGCCCGTGCGCAATTTTTGGTTTCTTATTTCATCTTTTGAAGAGGTGTTGTTCATGTTTAGTCCGTTATTTATTTCCAAATGGTTGGTCCCTATTAAATCTAAGTCTTTTTAAAGTTCCGCACCCAAAGGGTATCAACGTGACCCTTTTACTAAAATTTCACTGTCTGGATGGATGGATAGTCTGTGTGCCACCAGGCTTTATCTCAAGAACCGCGAAAGCTAGACAGTTGAAATTCTCTAAAATTATGTGTTTGTAAAAAATATTTTGAAAGTGTACGTACTGACGTTTCAATGGTGGTTCTTGTGCGAGTCCGACTCGCACTTAGCCGGGTTTTTTTGGATAATGGAGCTCAGGATGTTATGATAAGTTTTTAAGCGAGGTTTTAGTGTCAAGGAAGTAGGTGTTTGAACATATAGTAGTAAATAAAATGATTTTTTTAAATAACACAAAGAAAACAAAAACTTGAAATGTGCACATATCATAGGATATGATATGATATAATGTGTGTATAGACGGTATATAAAAACAAACTCTCTTTATAGCTTCTCTCATCGAAACTAACATGAAAGGTCCAATAATATATTTTAAAAATAGAATTCCTTCAAAATAGGCCAAGTTTTACAACATTTTAAAAATGTAAACTGAAATAATTTTAATCGCAAGTGGCGCTCGAGTTTTCAACTCCAGTTAGCAGGAAAGTAGTTAATTTGTTAATTTAAATTCTGTTCAAATGGGAAACTCGGTTCTTTGGCGGAGTTGGTATGGCGCCTACATTTATAATAACTCTTTGATTGTTTGTGGAAACTCCTGATTTTGTTGTAAGAGATAAGTTCGGTTTGTTTACAAGTTCAAATAGGTATTGAAAACGTTATTAATAATTTGGTGTTGCAAGATTTAGAAAATAGAATGCTTGGAAACGGTACCGTATTCAAAAGTTGTATTAGTTCTATTTTATTGATATTTTTGTTATTGTAACTTGATTGGAAGAATAGCCTTGACTGAAAGATACAATAAATATAAGTACAATTTGAAGCAAGACTAAGAGCGCTTTCACATTGAGGCGACTTTAGCAGCGCGGCAGCAGCGCTACAGTCGCGCTGCTGTCAATTTCATACATAAATGACAACAGTGAGCCCATTAGAGCGACAGCAGCGCGTCGCTCTAATGTGAAGGCGCACTAATCTTAGAGATTGAAAAAAATGTATCTATTGCAGTATTAAACGCAAGAACAACTGAATTGTTTCTCCTAGAATATAACTTAATAAAACACAAGCTTGTCGTTCCTAACTTCAGATTAGTTAAAACTAGTAACTCGTTCATGGGAAATTGTATAAAATTCTTTAATAATATACCACACAATCTTGTCGAATTGCCGGTTGATAAATTTAAGAAACACGTTAAAAACACGCTTATGTCTAAAGGCTGTTATAAGGTTCAAGACTATCTAAACGACACGAATGTGTGGTCCGTCCAGCCTGCACCAACTGATGTACTTACCTTTGATAAGTTTGATTTTACGGCAGCTAGTGGTGACTGAATTTGTTCCGGCGTTTTTTCTCAGCACTTGTAGGGCTGGTAGGGCCCAAAAGATAAGGAGACATGTTTCGCACATTTATTTTAATTTTTATATTTGACGTTCATAAGTGTCATTTCATGACCTAAATTGAAATAAAGATTTTAAATTTGAATATGAATTTAATAAAAATCCCTCAATAAATAAGTATTACAACGTTTTCACATAATCCAACAATCTAGTTTGGAGAGCAAGATTGAAATTTCGTTGGCAATATCAACTTTCCTGAGTGTTCTCGTTCCGTGAATGAAATTCAGCAACATAAGGCCATGCGTTCGTTCAAGGATGGTACATTTATTTGAAATTGGTTCAACAATAGCATATATATATTATACAATAACTATTATAAAGGCGAAAGTTTGTAAGTATGGATGTATGGATGTATGGATGTTTGTTACTCTTTCACGTAAAAACTACTGAATGGATTTGAATGAAACTTTACCACAATATAGCTTATACATCAGAATAACATATAGGCTACAATTTTTGAGGTTTCTAATGTGAGGTCGTAAAAAAACACATTTTTTGCGCTTACATTGCAAACGAACCTGAAGTCCACGCGAACGAAGTCGCGGGCAAAAGCTAGTACAATAATAATAGTAACATGTAATTGATTGTATTTTTTTTGTAACAAGGTACATATAACTAACTTTTTTTTACTTGTGCGTGCGTTAATTTATTTAATGTATCATGTCCACTGTCAATAAAACCTTTCTTTCTTTATTTCTGTTCTTCTACACATGCCAATTACAGGAATACACACACATCATAGACAGGAAAAATAGGTACAAGATTACACTAGTGCAAAAAATTACAATAAAATAATATGTTCTGATTTGAGTGACTTCTTGAAATAATACAAAACACAACTTTTTGTATCGATCTCAAAATTCACCTTTCCATACAAAATGATTAGATATAAAAAAAAACTGGATGACGAGATAAAACAGGGCATGATTTTCGATATTGACAAAAAGATGGTTCTTCTATCTAGCCCGTTCTGTGTTCTATGATAAGTAAATACCCACATTCCCTTAAAGACGCTTCTCTAAATTCTCATCATAAAGCAATTGTAACAATTACGAACATTAGTTGCTAAGTACTTAGCTTTTACATAATAACGGCTTAAGCCTGTAATTTAGTACCAAGTGTTGTGCTCGCGAACGCTGTGCCTAACTCAAAGCTTAAGGCCTAACGCACACGAAAAACTTTATAATTATGCGGTGCCTACAGAAACAGGCAACAAAAATAACCCAGCCATATGAACCACGTTCTTTTAGTTCATAGAATCTGTCCTAGAGGAATCACAGATCAAACCCCGGCCGGAACGTGA
This sequence comes from Pyrausta aurata, assembly GCA_963584085.1. NCBI lineage: Eukaryota > Metazoa > Arthropoda > Insecta > Lepidoptera > Crambidae > Pyrausta > Pyrausta aurata. Next base: position 9,804,251 of record OY757275.1, on the reverse strand, counting down.
GTATCAGGATTTTCCTCCGTTGCAATTATCAGACACATTCAATATTCATATATCTGTCTATAATATAAAAAACCGGCCAAGTGCGAGTCGGACTCGCGCACCGAGGGTTCCGTACAAACCTGCAAGACGCGTTCATGAGGAAAAAAGTAATAAGTTTATATTTATTAAAAAATAAATATTTTGTAATGTAACTAAAAATTTAAGGTTTGTGGTTTTTTTCCTTTATGTGTGCTATAAAACGTTGCTTCATGCCAAATTTCAAAATTCTAGGTCGACTAGTACCCTTTAGGTTTTGATTCCCTTGCGAGTACTTGCAAGTTTCAAAATATGCAGCTTAAATTGCTGTTTCTTTTAATTGCGTTAACATAGAAGTTTGATTTTGTTACAGCTTAAAGGTATTATAGACCTGAGTATTTGGTATGAATTTCAATTTAATACCTCTACGCGTTTATGAGGAAATGGGTAGTAAGTTTAAAATTATTAAAAAAATATATATTTTGTGATGTAACTAAAAATTTATGGTTTTCGTAATTTTTCCTTTATTTATGCTATAAGACGTTGCTTCGTACCAAATTTCAAGATTCTGAGTTCACGGGAAGCACCCTGTAGGTTTTGATTCCCTTGCAAGTGTCGAAAATTTGCGGCATAAACGGCTGTATTCTTTTGATTGCGTTGGCTTAGAAGTTTGATTTTTTTACAGCTTCAAGGGACAGTAGACCTAAGTAATTGATATAAATTTCAGCTTCATACCTCCACGCGTTCCTGAGAAAAAGGGTCTTGACAGACGGACGGACGGACGGACAGACGGACAACAAAGTGACAGAAAATTGTGTAGCTAAAACAAATAAAACGAAATGACTCAAATAATCTACGTGCTGTTTGCATAAATATGAAAGTTTAATGTGCTATATCTAATGTTTTTTTAAACACGATATCAAGAGAATCCTAAAATGGTGACATGACTTCTAAGCCAGTTACAAAAAGATCCCTACGTTTGCATCCAGCTTACGCTCATAGCGCGTTTACCTCCCGCCGAAAATTTGGAGCACATTAAAATTTGCCAGTTTGATTACCTAATGGCACCAAGCCAGGCGTAGTCCCAAGCAAATAACGACTTTAACTCTTCCCAATATGGTGCATTGAAAAAGTGTTTACACAGAACTGGTAGAGTGATTTGTATTGATGTTTTCTACGACTTGTCAACTGTGTAATTAATACTGCTCGTGTGAGAATGGGGAATGTGTACTACAGAATGGTTGGATCGTTAGCATGGAATGTAGTGTAGAAATATCGGAATGCCATGGTATATCTTTAGTTGTGCCTATCTATTCTTACATTAGCTTTAATTTAAAAATGGTTTATGTGTCTGATTTCGATCAATAAATGCGTATAACCTGAATAAATTAAGTTTTGAGGATCACCTGAACATTTAACATAACACATTGGTAAAAGTGAGTTGGTAACTAGTAACTAAAGTGGACTACGAGTAAAATTTAAATCAATTTAAGGAAAAAAACTTTTCTAGAATGAGTGAAAATATATAAAGATTTTGTTAAGGTTATATATTCTGTGGTTAAGGACCAAAAATAATATTTCAAAAATATACGTTTCCTTAACCAAAATTTTACAACAACAACCTTTGCCAAAAAAAAATGAGCTATAGAACCGAATTTTAAGTGCGTAAACAACAAGTGACGCTGGTATACAATACAACATAACATAAGTGAAACACGGAGAGTGCGAAATATTACGAAGTTGTCGACCTGAGTTCAAATGGAAGATCATTAGGAAACTTCCAAATACCTTGAATGCCTTCGCCGTCAGGAAACATTGATTTATATTTATCCGATTTCTATACACCTTTCAAGAAATTGATTTCTTGTAAGTAGATATTCTTGTAAAGTAAAGACTTATTAAATTTCTTGTTACCAATGAAATTGATCAATGTAAAAACTATTTACGCTGGATATTACATTTTGTACACGAATTTATCAATTTACCCAATCATAACTTTACAGTGAGTTTTCGATCAATGCTTATCAAATCTTTAGTAAGACAAATTGCTAGCAACTGTGTTAGAAAAGGATTCGAACCCTGTATCTTACGCTAAGTATTCGGCATATAGGCATGCGCCCGGATAGCGTAAGACACAAGGTTCGATTCCTAGTTTGACACGTTGCTTTTTACAAGTGCAGTTTATCATATTAAGTTTGTAAAGTGACAAAACACTAACAAATTAACTACAACTTTAGTACCTAGAACACTATAAACCTACAGTTTAAAATATACTATACAAATTGGCATTAAAGGAAAACGGGTTAATAACTAAGAAATGTAAAATCATCACGCAAATCACTTCAAATCTGCAAGTTATTTATTAACCCTTCCACGCTTAAGATAATTTCGTTTGATTAATAATTCGGTGCTTATTTGAAATTCCCTAAGAGATTCCTTAAGGTCGGTGAAGGGAGCTTATGAGTGCTGTGGAGTGATTGGTAGAAAATTACTCGGAAGTTCATAAAAAGAAGAAGCTAAAAATTTAATAATTGTAGGGCCCAAATCTGCCCAAATCTGGGTGGAATTTGTAAGCTAAATATAAATAAAAACTGAATTAAGAAGTAGTATTAAAGATAAAAAATACCGTATTGTCTATTTTATTAAGCTAACTATGTACTTTAAAAATAAACAAATAAAAATAAAATTTAATAAATGTAACAGCAATCGTAAAAGAAAAAAAATAATCAAAGTATTTTGTAAGTTTTGCGGGTTGATGTAGCAAGCTAGTGATGTGAAGTGATTGTAAGAGCCGGAGGCAGAGTGCAGCGTGAGTAGACGCAAGTGGGTTAACAATGCGACAGAGATAACTGGTAGGGTTGTGAAAAATCCGTAATAATTGCAATCGAAATAAAGGTAAAAAAGCATCAAAATAAAGTGTAAAGAGTTAAAAACCTATGCTTGCAATTGTTTAACATGCGAGAGGCTTTGCAAGCTTAAATGAAATGTGAAAATATATCCGCTGAATAAATATAGATTGTAGTTTTATCCTGAAACTCAACAAGTTAAAAAATGCAAATAAAATAAGAACCAACTCAAATTAACTAAGGTACTTACCTCCACCGCCAGCATCACTGAAACAGAAAAAAAACGATACATGATTTCACAGGATGATTATGAGCGGGTTATAAGCTAGAAAAATATCAGATTTCACCCGTGCCCCTCATATCTCTCTTTCTCTGTGTGGTGGAGATCAAAGCAGTTGTCTCAAAAATATTTTATATCAATATTTATGTAAATTTTTGAGGTTTTTTAACTTGCGAAGGGTGTTTTTTAAAATTAATAAATAAATTATATTAAAACGAGGTAGACATTTTGAAAATTTAAATTTATTCACCTGATCTTCCTGGGGCGAAGAAGACGCTTCTTGCAGGCAGGTTTGAGGGCTACTTGAGGAGATCCTAAAAAAAACAAGTTACAATTTAACTTTCGTTCAAATGATAACATCAGCAGAACTATATCGAACAGAAAATCTAGAACGCACCATTTTAATTTTAACTTCAATCGTGTCAAACTGTATAACTTGTGCAAGGGTTAAAGGTGTAGTAAGATTTATATAAAAAAGAAACTTTTTTTTTGACAACCCTTGTACCATATGGGTTACACCAGTTTGGTCTCAGTTAAAAAACGAAACAACTGCTATTGTTTCGTGTGTCGCTGGATTATTAAATAAACTCGTTTGTTTCGAGCAAGCGGGAGAATGAAATTCAAAATTGTGTACCATTTATTCCATATTTTCCTGCCTTTTTGCTATTTACTTTTGTACATTTTACTGTAACGTCAACCCTGTAACGATTTTATTTCTACATGATGCAGTTTTACTCTCACTGATGTGTTTAATTATATTCTATTGTGATTATTTTGTATATGCGACCGCCAGCGGCCTAGGTATCGATCCCTGAGCGTTCTAGAAATAAATCAGCATCTACTTTTTCATCTAGCAAATCGGCTAGCTGGAATAATGTTCTAAGCATAAAATCCACACATTGTGACAGATTTATTCGTCAAATTAAGTTTTAAAAGAAAAAAACCGGTTAAGTGCGTGTCGGACCCGCGCACTGAGGGTTCCGTGCCACCCTTAACTGAATTCAGGGTCCACTTACTGTCACTTAACGAAAACATCACAATATATTGCGACAACAAAAATAACTTTGTTTTTCATAGTGTTTGTATGAAAAACAAAGTTATATTTGCGGTTGATAAAAATGTGCAATATCTCAGAAACTACTGGTTCGATCTCCTTCAAACCAATTTTCGTTGCAAGTTTTTGTTGAGATCTACATCATATATTTTTTTCAAAATTTTCACTTTCTTAGTTCAAAAGTTAGAGGGGGGGGGACGCCCATTTTACCACTTTGGAAGCGTCTATATCTCAAACCTTACACTTTTAGAAAAAATGGTTTTAGGAACCTCAGCATCATTTTAAAAGACCTATCCATAGACACCCCACACGCATAGGTTTAAGTAAAAAAAAAATTTTAGGTTTTAGTTTCATGTATGGGAGCCCCCCCTTAAATATTATTTTTTCTTACTTTTTGTATCTGAATCGGAAAGCGGTGAACAAAATACACCTACCTACCAAGTTTCAGCTATGTGATGCTTATAGTTTCAGAATAAAGTGGCTGTGACATACGGACGGACAGACAGACAGACAGACAGACAGACAGACAGACAGACAGACAGACAGACAGACAGACTTGACGAAACTATAAGGGTTCCGTTTTTTGCCATTCGGCTACGGAACCCTAAAAAAGTACTTTCTACCTTACACACTCACACGTCAACCTATTTTTTAAAAGATAATTACAGAATACACACAGTTATTGTATTGATAAATTAATAACTAGTAGACTGTTTAGCTTCAGCTAAATCTATCCGTATTACACCTAAGTACATTTAACTACGATTACTGGCGTAAGTAACGGACATCGCAAACAAATTTCTTGCGCCATGATTTGACGCCACTTGGCATCAACAAATCCAAACGATTTCAAATTCGACATTCCAATTTCAAGAAATAGGTACATCTTGTTACCGAGTTGCGACACATTTTTTGCTTAGCATAGCGTAGCGCTTTAAACGTAGTAATAACAACTAACTGCTTAAGAAAAACAACCTCTCTATGAATCAAACATACGTTACATACCTGTTCAAACAGATTTTGTATGAGTATTCAAAATCTTGGTATCAATAAAGTCGCCATCTTCAATGCACAAGTTCAATCAACCAAATATCTTAATACAAAAACAACCTATTCACGGAATAATCGATACTTAAATACACTCCTAATTTAAAAGATTTTATGACTAAAAATATGCGTTACTCGCTTCGACCACATTGGGTTTGAAATAAAATATCCATTTAATAAAACTACTCGTCCACAGATTACTCGAAAGTTCTACCGTCAGATTAAAACAATCACGACATAACAGTTTGTACAAAACACCAATTTATAAAGATTCCTATACACACACGGAGTGAATACAAACTTCTAATTTTAAAACTTTAGACTAAGCAATTCTTACTACGATCTATAAATGCGTACGCGCACATCACAAGAAAACTCACTGATAAAGACTGAGCGCGCGATCGCACTCGGGGCGCGGCAAAAATTATTTTCTTACCGCCTTTTCTTGGATTTTTCTACAGAAACGTGTTAGCAAGGAAAATATACCATATAGCACTTATGATTTGATTATGTCTGGGTTTGTTCTAGAACTTTCGACTATTGTGGATGATTTTTTTGTTACAATTCAGATTTACCTTATAGAATGAGTGGTACACTTAATGACGTACGGAAAATAACTTATTATTACGGAAATATTTTACGTAATTATTTCGATAGGAATTTTTCGGGATGAATTCCAGACAATCTTTGAGTACAAGAAAACAATACTTTTCAATATTACCTGAGCTATAGTTACGTTGGTATAAGAACTTCAAGTGTTGCTATAGTAATAAAAAATATTACTTTGTAAATAAGACAAATTAATATTTTTACGTAATTTATTCGTCGACTGCCTCAGTGGCGCAGCAGTTAAAGGGTCGCATTGTAAAGCGACGGCTGCCACAGAGGTCCCGGGTTTGATTCCCGGGTCGGGCCAAAAATATGTCTGGGTTTTTCTGTTCAGAAATTCTCAGGGAAGCCGGGAGTGTGGAAGTTGGCGGTGTTTCACCCCCGTGCCTCGGAAAGCACGTTAAAGCCGTTGGTACTGCGCCTGATATCTCTTCGGTCGTGTCAGATTGCTGTCCCACCGGGCTATGAGAGTGAAAGGAAAAGAAAGTGCACCTGTGTTTGCACACACACTTGTGCACTATAATTTATATGTCCCGCGCAGTCGGTAAGTCGTTGTGACTGGCCACCGTAGTCGAAATCGGCTAGGGGAACTATTATTATTTGTTCGTATCGTCCACGTATCCGTATCCGACCACGGCGATCAATCTCAATTGAGAATGGCTATCGGCGCGGGACATTGTTAAAGTGCTCATATGCACAATACACAATGCCTAGAAGGGCACTCACTGTTCCTTCACTCTAATTATTCGGTGATACGGCAGATCCGACATGACCCATGAGAGATCAGTGGGGGTGTCATAACCACCAACTTCCTGACTCCGAGCTGTTTCCTAGTATTTTAAATTTAAAAAATCCAGAAAAATATTTCGGCCCTACTCGGGATTCGAATCTGGGACCTCTGGTAGCCAGCGAAGTAACCGCTCCACCAACGGGGCAGACATAACATAAAAATAATAATTGTCATAATTTTATCCTCACTTAAACGTTGTCTGGAGTTTGCTTCGAGCAATACCTCTACACCAAACAAAATAGGTCAACTATCAAAACTCATACCACCCTTCCTTCCTAAATATGTGCCTTCCCAAAATAAAACTTACTCCATAACCCGTACTTATCCCGGACGGCTCATTAGCCTGACGAGCCTGCCCAAGGGAGAGTTCGCTTTTTATTGTGTTTACGTACCAAACCCTCTGTTTGTTTGACCGTCTCATTTGAAAGCCAATGGTTTTTCGTGCGTCGGTTCAGGAAAGTAATTAGCAATTTACAAAATGTACATTTTTGTTACGATCAAAGTAACTTCGTGCAATGGAGACTACGCGTGGAAGTCTCGACAGTTTTACCTGTCAAACACTAGATGGCACTCGAATAACGCTGATTAAAATTCGTGTTTTCATGATTTTTACAAGTAAATATTATGTGTCGAGACTTCTATTACTAGCATTTATTTGTGAGACAGGTATTAAGAAAGCGTAATTGTGAAAATGACCAGCGGTTGTCTTCGATTTCACCTTTGCGAGTGTCGGATTTCCCGTTAACCCAATTTTCCCACCCAGATAATGACTGGAATCAAATTTAGGCTTTATCTGTCTCCAAAGGGTGGTTTCCCGCGGATACAACCCGTATTTTGCTGGTACTGTTATCTGCAGGATGCCGTTTTGTAGCAAACCTACGCGTTTAAATGCTAATAAATCACATAGACATCTTGTTTGCAGAGACCCGCGAAAAACCGGTACCTGTGTTAAAACACAGGTACCGATTTGACTTTACTGATCCTGTGTTTTACTGAAAATGGCAGAAGCACTAACACAGTTACCATGGCAACGCTGTGTAAGATAGGAATATACAGCGCGCCGCTGTATCGGTAAGTGCAAGCGAGATAGACTGTTGACAGGACTCAATTGACAACCGTCCCTTCAAAAAACTGCCGTGTGAACACACTAAACTTTACTGCGGAATCCAGTAATGTGGGATCACAACATTACTGGACGCACGCAAAACTGAACTGCCGTGGAAAACGGCCCATTACCCACTACAAAATACCGTGAGAAGGAACACTAGGAAACGTAGGAATGTTTCCTACCAATATTCAATTTAACGAGCAAAATGCATTGCCATTTTCAGTGCAAGTAAACTTCACCCAAGTTAAATTATTTTTTAATCGAATCTCATAACAATGCTTGTGTGTAAAACTCGACTGAAAATCGTTCAAATAATTAATGTTTCATTTGAATCGTTTACCCATGTCGAACCTATTAATTTGGCCAATTGCGATTAATCTTACCATTTTATCATAAAAGGATTTGGCTTGCGGCTGGTAAAATCTCTTGGGTACTTACGAACCTTATTTTGAAAAAACTCATATATAATTATGCTCATCATAACACCCTTCCGTATGCTTTTGAAGGATAGGGATCCGTAAGTTAAATATGTTGCAGCTATCTGGTTAAATTAGCCATCCAACTAGATGCCTAGGCCGTTAGTGAAAATCCGGCATCCAATGAAGCGGCTAGGCGGATGATTTGACTAGTCAAGTAATTAACAAGTAGCTCTTCAGCGTAGCTTTTTACGGGTGCAAATATACGCATATTACTGAAAAAAATATGTGACAGTTTATTTCTTTATCAGGTTTGAGGGTCATCGGACTACGCGCACTTACTTCGAATGTATTTGTTTCTCTTAATAGTCAAGTCAGTTTTTTTAGTTACAGTACTCCAATCACGAACATTTGACGTATTCGTCATGTAGTCGTAGCGAGTTTACGTCATTCGGCAGCACGAAGCACTCCCGTGTCGTCGTGAAGAAGCTCGAAAGCATTAGCACATATGACGTCATACTAAAGGAAATATGTCACGTCCCGAAACTAATTAAGTTTTAATGTGTATTTTATTCAAAAATACTTTACTGTATCGCCCACAACTTGTTTTTTTACTGTACTAAAATTCTCGGAAAAAAGCCTCAAAAGCCAATACAATGCCCAATAACTGCAAAAGCAACTGAGGTGGGTTTTTTCGCCAATGTACAGTCAGATCGAAGCTATAAATCACTGCCGATACTATTATCCCGATGGATATACGTTACGCAATACGCACATGCCAGATAGAAAGGGAAGGTTCTATGTTTCCGCACGATAGATAAGGGAGCAGTCTAAGACATCTTTGTCTGGACCTACATTTAGATATACGAGCAGTTAATTTATTTAATCATTCAAACCACTTTATAGGTCTAGTGGTATACCTATTGTGAAGGTGACGCTTAACGCAGCTGCTAACACTGAATCGGTTGTTATATTTGTATGAAAGACAGCATAAGATTTTCAAAATTTTGGCCTTCTCATGTGTCCGAACACCGTAATTTGTTCATGTAAGCACTAAAACTATGCGATTAGGAATGTTATTCTACTTATAGAACCTGTAAGAATCCTATGGTCTATTTTGTTACGGAATGCATCGTCAATCCGTAATTTGGGGTATAAAGTATAACGTCAGAAGTTTTATCAGTCAAGAAGAACTTCGTAAAAATATGGCCACCTTTTTGGGACTTGATGTTTAGCTAAATCTAATTTTTTTTCTGATACCCATAACACTTCTTTGGGATTAGTATTCATGTGAGGTTCATCATTCATCATCATCATTATCAGCCGAAGGACGTCCACTGCTGAACATAGGCCTCCCCCATGGCTATCCACAACGACCGGTTGTGAGCGGTCTGCATCCAGTGCGATCCTGCGATCTTCACAAGGTCGTCTGTGTCGGCGGATGTCCTACGCTGCGCCTTTGGTCGAAGGGTCTCCAATCTAGAACTTTTCTGCCCCAACTGTGAGGTTGTCCAACATTAATTGTAATTATTTATTTCGTCTTTTTCCAGAATATGACGAGCAGCACGCGTTTAGTGACCTTCGTTGTGATCCTGACCCTGGCCGCGTCAGCCGCCGGCATCAGGTGCTGGCAGTGCGGCCAGTACAGTGACGGCGTGGGCTCCATCACGCCTTGTAACAACCGCAGCGCGGCCAGACTTGAGGAGTGCCACGCGGGTGCCAAGTATTGCATTGTGAGTACTAACGCTTTACACAGGTAGCTACTTAAATGATAAAAGTAAAATTCATAAAAGTCGTTTATTTTTGCATATAGACCCACTGGGTCACTTATACACGTCCCAACATAGGTCCTACCACAGCTTCGGGACGAGTGTGGGCTAGTGCTGAGAAGAAGCTGCGCAACAAACTCAGTCACTATTGTCAATGCCTCTTTTCAAAAGTTTTACATGTTTTTGGTGATCATGCAAGTCCATGCATTAATCTTTTAAATAATTATCTACTTTATAATTAAATTTTGCAAAGGAACTTAACTTAAGGGACTCGGGGTCGATTGTTGATTTTTCTTTTCATGTTGTATATGGAAGGGCTATAATCACCACGCCTGCCACGGCGTGTTGGTAATCGCAGTACTACAACCGATTGCGCCAGGCACTTGTCGCTTATAGATGTTCCTTCTTTGGACGTTCTCCCCTACTAGAGGTCCGCCCGCATGAAGTGTGTTGGTTCTTCTGCCAGTGGTCCATCTCATGTTACTACGTCTGCAGTGACAGTCTGAAGCAGTCGAAATGTACAATTTTGACATTTCACTGTGATAAGTTCAGGCGTCTATTTTCTGCTGCATCAAATTATATCCTTATAACTTATGTATCTCTATCCTTACAATATCTAAAAATAAATTTGTATTTTTCACAATGTTATTATAAAATACCTTATAATGATCTAAAACATGAAAATACAAAGAACGATGGGCGTTAGCCAAATACCAGACCACATTATTGTGACTTAATCTCACGGTCCGTTGAACAGATGATGGCACTTCGTCTTTCACTTCGTGCTTGCTGCTCCCTTTCTACGGAAATGGTAACAAAACACACATCAATACAATCCCAAGACAGATTTAAGTCTTGTTGACTGCTCCCTTTTTGTTCTAAAATCTATAGAATCGGTCACTAATCTTAGATTGTCCATTGAAAAAAAGTGGAAGAAATAAAAAAAAATTCGTTATGATAGCTTATTATATTGTTATCATATTGTTCAAAGAGACATTAACGTATACTGTCCCTACTTCTCTCATTACTTGAACACCCCGAATGACATGAATATACATTTCGTGCCCAACTACCACAAGCGACCCAATTTGCGTTACCATACGAGAATAGCCATCATAACATAACCTCGCAAAATCATGGATACGACCCCCTTTAAGTTAACTGCTAGTATCTTAACAGCATCTTAACGGCACCGGCTAACGATAACGCTCCGCCATTTTGTATACACTCGGACCTTTCAAAATGGACGCCGTGGAATTCCGGTAACCGGAAATTGATCGCTTGACGCCTTATGATAAACTTTTACGTAATGTAGAAGAGTCAGGAGCTCTATTTTTGAATCAGTCGCGTCAAGATGGCGAGTAAGTCGAATTTTGGAATAAAAACCAGTTGTAATCTACACAAAAAGGATTTGAAAAATCATTGCTCAATTTTGTTAGTACTCACGTCTAGATTTTGAGTGATTTGAGTGAATTATTTGAAATCTGTAGTACTTAGGCATTTACGAAAAGACTTTTGATGAGTTTTATTTTAAACTAAATTATAATTAGCCGCTCATATAATGCTATTTTGATGTTTTAAATATTGTCAAAATATGTTTAGAAATAATTTAATACATTCTGACTTTGTCAATTTCCCGATACTTTCATGTCAACTGGCTGTGACTTTTCATTATTTTTGTATGATATCAACATCGTTATTGAATGAAAACGGACAGGGCAAATCCTACTACTATTATAAAGGCGAAAGTGTGTTAGTATGGATGTATGGATGTTTGTTACTCTTTCACGTAAAAACTACTGAATGGATTTGAATGAAACTTTACCACAATATAGCTTATACATCAGAATAACATATAGGCTACAATTTAGGGCTCTGCAGTGCTTAGTTACCGTATTTCTTACTTATTACTAGACTAGACGGGACGAACCTGAAGTCCACACGAACGAAGTCGCGGGCAAAAGCTAGTCCTTTATAAATGGAAAATGGAATTTCAGGATAATCCTGAAATTCCATTTTCCATAAATAATAAATTAATGAAAACCGAGGATTACTCAGTGAATTTATTGTTTACAGCTTCGACTTTCTGATTTAAAACTTTTTAAATAGTTTTAGTACTTTCAAGTTCTTAATGATTTTGTTTTCGCGATGTCGTCTCTTCGGCGATAGTTATAATCTATTTTGCTTCAAGTTTTTAAAAAGTTTTACAATTGTAAGTTATCTCATGTCTTCTTATACTCGTATTACGATCATCATCAACTATGTTTCCTGATAGTTTTTTATTTTAACTGCCTCGGTGGCGTAGCCGTAAGAGGGTTGCATTTTAAGGCGACGGCTGCGCCAGAGGTCCCGGTCCGATCCCCGGGTCGGGTCAAAAATATGTACCTAAGTTTTTCTGTTCAGAAATTCTCAGGGCAGAGTTCGGAAGTTGGCGGTGTTTCTGCCTCGTGCCTCGGAAAGCACGTAAAGCCGTTGGTCCTGCGCCTGATCTCTCTACGGTCGTGTCAGATTGCTGTCCCATCGGGCTATGAGAGTAAAAGGAATAGAAAGTGCATATATGTTCCGCGCAGTCGGTTAGTCCTTGTGACTGGCCACCTTAGTCGAAATCGGCTAGGGGGACTATAATTTTATTTTTAATATTACCCAGCCCAGGAACAAAAAAGGAAAAATGATGCTGATGTGAATAATAGTATAGCGTTTGGTGTATTAGTTAGCGCTGCTGACTATTACGCCAGCCGTCGCGGGTTCAAATCCCGCAAGGGGCAAATGTTTGTGTGATGAGTCATGGATGTTATTTATGTTTAAATATTTATGGGAGACGCCCCCGTCATAATCGTTGACTGGTATTTCGTAACACAAGGAAGATAATTCCTTACCACGAAAACAGACAATTGGTGTGTTGTCTGGCGCATATTTATTTATTTATTGTTTATGCCCATCTGTGACAGATAATTATACGAGGTCAGGTCATGCATTATACGAGGTCTATAGGACGCGTGTAGTTGATTTACAGTTTGCTTACAAAATGACAGAATCGGAAAGATTGTAAAGAGATGTTTACTTCTAAAAAAACATTATTATAAGCTTAACAAACAATACATAAAATAACTGTATTCATCTTCCCAAATTACATTAATACCAAGTGAATGCGTAAGAAATAAGTTATTTTTGCTCTTAAATAAATCAACCCTAGCCAGATTAGTATTCTGCGGGCGTTGCGAATAATTATTACTCCTAACAAAGTAAGGATTCTTGTGTTTTGTTTGATTTTAGCCGATTGTCGAAAAAGAGTATTATTTAGATAGCACTTCTATCGCTATTTTAGTTTACGAAAATTTTGATGCATAAATGCACATGGCACCACCTGTGGTTGACATGCTTTTTAAGGTCTATCAAAACTCAATCTCCTTTACAAGATATACAATTCAACACCGTCTAAGAATATTTTGTAATAGTTCTGATAAATGGGTTTTCAAAAATGTGTACATGTTGTATATTATTTAAAAAATAATAATTGAGTAAATCTAAGATATCCCTAGACAGTGTTGATGACCCTACTTGTAAGATTTTGTATGATTTCCTTCGTTATAGCGTCCTTTCTCTGTAGGATGAAATCAAATCAAATGTATATACTGTCCCAGCGAACTTTGTTTTGCTACGGACCCGTCCCGCCTGGCTCTGTTTTTTTGGTAAGTATCCTATGGGGGCCAATAAGAATCTAACAAAGTAAAAAATCATGGAAACCGTTCAATCCGTTCTCGAGTTATAAGTGGGGTAACTAACACGACTTTCGTAAAAAAAAAAGATGATTAATTATGACTTAATTGAGACCATTTAAACATTAAATTGAATTCATTGTGTTAGGTACCAATTTTTAAATGAGATTTTGTAAAGACAATTATTTTTTAATTATTTGTTAATGATAACATTATCTACATAATTGCGAGTAAAACATTTTTAAATTAACCGACGATTTCAAAATCCTTGTAGCGATTTATCAGCAGAATCAAAAGAATTTCAAATTACTCCAATTTAAGTGAGTAATTAATTAATTAATACAGAAGCGTAAAAAGGTCAAAAGGGTACGAAGAAATGAGAAAATAACGCAAATCACTCTTCATTTAGGATATTGCTTAAGTAATGAGTCGGCGGTATTCTTTGAACTCCTGCCTACTATGTATCTGAAGTATCAATTTGAGTACTTACATATTGGCCTTTTCAAATAATGGAAATATTTGCTCTGTTGTCATTGGATTGATCACGTGGCATAAAGCTCTGCATAAAGTTCAATGACGCAAACAAACAGTTAAAGTTTTTGCATATCGTCTGAACTCCTGAATCGTAATATTTGGTTCAAATAACGTCATCAACTTTGCCAATCCCGGCGGCCTGTTCCATCGGATTTATTACAAAAAACGACGTGGATTAAATCCGTTGTATAAAATGCGTCACAGCACAAATAAAGCAAACAAAAGACAATATTTTTTTTGAAACTTTTAACGTAATTAACATTAGAATCTATTATATTCTTTCGCCTATTATATCTCTAACTCAAGAACGGATGGATCGTTTTTCATTATTTCTACTTTTTTGGGTTGATCTTTGCACCGAGTAGATATAGGACAAATATGGCTGTTGGGAAATGACCGCTATTAGTTTCATACCACGATATACGTTTGCCTACAAAACTTACTTGCAAAATTTTAATTCAGAATTGCAGAGGGTTTAGCAGTTTTTTGATACAAGCTTCCATAAAATGTTTTACTGTATTACCGATCTGCTCATCACACATTATTCGATTTGTTATTCGCCTACTGTTTCTTTTCTACTGACGTTAACTTATCTCATTAGCATCACGATAAACCTCTGTGGTTTTTAGATGTTAATATTTCCTATATCCTGTTATTTTGTTAATACGATAAATAAATAAAATAAAAAAGTTACACTCCTATTCTTTTTTTTCCCAACTCAAAAATCTTGAGTTTTCGTCTAAATAGGTATTACAATAATAATAATTGGTACTAGAAGTTACCTAATTTTAGTGTGGTGAATGTTGTGACACTGCGATTTATAGCTCAAATTTTGACATTATCTCTCTCTTCTCTTTTTTCATAATACACTTTCCTTGTGTATAATGTATCAGTGTGTGTGTACACAATCAATAAAAACCAACAGAATTTTAATTTCAGATCAGATGGTTGTACTCAAAATTCCTGGCTGTATTATTTTTCATGTCATACATATATTTATGTACGCCGGAGGGAGATGAGAGCTGTGACAAATGACCTGTATTATCACAGGCAACAAACACCATGCCTTTTCGTCCGACAAAGCGACATCTACCGGGATACTGGGGATTTTTAAGGACACAATGGGATGTGCGTATCATTCAAATTGCAGCAGGATGATATAAGCCTCATAAGATCCTTCTTCATCACTTCCCTTACAAATACCCCGTCATAAATCAGCACCGAGCTCGCATGGTGGAGTATGGCTTACGTTAGTGGTTTTTTTTTTACACTAACAGTGTTATTTTGCTAACGAGATGGAAGGACGACCAGAAGAGATAGCGGACAGCAACTAGATTCAAAGAGAGAGAGAGAGTTAGACCAAGCGATTGGTAGACAGTGGCTGAAGAAGAAGAAGAATAACAGTATTATTTACGTTACGCGTAATGACGTATACATAAGAGACTAGAAATTTTGCGTGGAGGTCATCGGCACGATTGGTAAGAACGTTGACCCGGTTTGCCAGAGGTTGCTGGTTCAAATCCAGCCCTTGTGCAAGTTTTTGGTTTCTTACTCAATCTTATGGCTTGCTTCATCATTGGTTTAGAATGTTTTTAACACTCACAGTGTATTTTTGTATTCTAATGAGATGAAATAAGAAACCAAAAATTACGCACGGGCGGGAATCGAACTCGCAACTTCTGCCTAACCAGCCCAACACTCTTTCCAATTGAGCTACCGTGCGGTCGATTCAACCACGCGAAAATTCTGGTCCCTTGTGATACGGCAAAGGATTGGAACTCACTGCCCGCGTCGGTGTTTCATAGTGATTACAATCCGAATCTATTCAAAGTTAGAGTGAACAGGCTTCTTCTGGACGAGCTCGTTCCATCTTAGTCGTACTTGGCTTGCCCACACTAAAAAAAATCGTACTCGATTGTTTTAGCAACAGTCTCACCCGTTCGCAATGTTTGGTTTCTTATTTCATCTTATAAGATTTCCATCACGATTGGTATTCAGAAATAAGTAATACTCGCACAAACAATTTGAACATGACTTTTGCGTTGGATTATATACATCTAGCAAAACTCTACGGTGTGAAACGAAGATTTTTTCCCCTAAAATGGATTGGAGATAGATAGATAGATAGATAACTCTTTATTGCACACAAAAATAGTAAATTTACAAATTTGTTTAAAGGAAATGTACAATTTAGGCGGTCTTATCGCTATAAGCGATCTCTTCCAGACAACCTTTGGGTAAAGAAATTATAGGTTTATAGGAAGGGGTATTTTGTGCGTTGTAAATGGAGGTTCAATTTCCCGTTAAATTTTTAAGTATGATTAACGAGTCTGCCGCATCGTTAGAAAATACCCAAGCTTCGAGCTTCCCTGAGTAATTTAATTATTTATAGTTTGCTAAAAGCATCACCATCGCCCTAGATTTTGAAAGAACCTTATTTTTTAGCGCACTTATGTTAATATTTTTCAGGGTAAAACTCATAGTTGATGTCTTGTTAGGCAACATTTTATAAACCGTTAGGTCATCAGCATATTCTTGTTACTAACTAAATTCAGTTTTACACTAGAATGAA
Source organism: Pyrausta aurata (assembly GCA_963584085.1). NCBI lineage: Eukaryota > Metazoa > Arthropoda > Insecta > Lepidoptera > Crambidae > Pyrausta > Pyrausta aurata. The sequence continues at coordinate 9,787,495 of OY757275.1, read as the reverse complement.
TTTCTACGATTATTGGGAAAGTTTAGATTAGTTTCATCAAACATACAAATAAGTTAATTCCAAGGTAGTAAATGAAAAAGCTGGATGAGGACACACTGATCCTGGGTTTTTGCAAGTAAATAAAAATAAAATGTATACCTAAACAAAATAATGAAAAAAGCAGTTGCTATTTCTATTCTGACTGTAACCTTGCATATTCTTATCTGCTTTTTTTATTTTTATTTAATTTGAATGATTCGAGATTTGATTTATGGACATAATGGGAATACTGACTTAAAATGAAAGAAAAAAAGAAAGAAAATGAGTTAATTAATTTACGTACGTTACGTATCTTTTTTTTTAATATACATAAATGTTTTTGCCCAAGTTAATAACCATTACGGATATCTTTCCCAAATGACAAAAGATAACAAATAGAATAACTTTGGGCCAAAATTATGGGCCAAGAAAGTTTCCTCTTCTTCGTCAGCGAGGAACCAAACAAAACAAAACAATTTGATTTTATCGAACATATTAACGTATGAGGGATGGTGGGCCATGTTTTGTCGCATTTCAATGCTTTGCCCCAGTTTGGGAGGCTTTAATAATATAGCGGAATGTAGTATACCCACGTAATATTGCGAAAAGTAACAATGTATTATTTAATGTATGTATTCCGACTTTGGTAAAAAGGGGCATTTTGGAAGTTTATCCTCTAGGTAGGACAAAAAACAATTTGGTCCACAAATGACTTAGATATCATGTAACAAATATATAAAAAAGCGCAGTCGAATTGAAAACTTCCGTTCTTTTTGAAGTCGGTTAAAAACTGGTCACACTGTGTATTTTGTTACATATTTGTTTTTTTTCATAAGATAGATAGTATTTTTTTTTTAAAGGCAAATAAAGACATTTGGCATAACCTTTTAACAGGCAGGTTAACTTTCGAACTGCAGTATTAGTTGCATACTTGCTTCCATTGGTTCGGAAACACTTAAATAAAATATAATAATTGCACAATAATAAAATCTAAGTAAGCAATAATTAGTAATAAAGGATCCATGTTATTTTAATTAGGTTTATATTTTGTATTAAACCTACTGTTTCAGTCTGCAATATAATTTTATCTAAGAAGTGACTTAAAGTGTTTAGCTCAAGTTACGCTGTAAATCGTACTGGATACAGTAATAAATGTCTTTCTTTTTGTTTTTATGTGATGTATGAGTATGCGTTTAGTTTATAGATCTCTTACATTTTCAGACAGGTACATTACGTAACAAAATAGGACTGTTAATAGAGTCTAAATATTGACAGCAACCGGCAAGGGATTTTGATATTATTACCACTTTAGACTCACTGATTCTGTCTGTTATTCCATGCCTGCCTTTCACCACCTTAGGATTAAATTACTCACAGAATATTTATTCTTGAACGTTTGTCTATACAGACAAGGTATTTTTGAGTAATGTTTATAGTTAAAATAATATTTATATATTGAAAATAAATGACCCCTGTCTTAAAAAATTGTAAACATCCGTAACATTAAGCAAGGGGCAATAAAAATCGTATTCATTCACCAAAACCGTTCAGTGTATTTAAAGTAAAACGTGTGCACAAAGCTCGCAAACATCCGCTGAAACAAAGCTAAAAGCTCGCCGTAAAGAGGTCAACAGCTGAAAAAGCACCGGCAGAGCTTACTGTCTGCCTAATTAAAGTTATACCAGGTTAACACGTTCCGGGACAGTGAACGCCTATAGGCGTAAAAACAATAAAACATCTATTGTGTCTGGAGTAGTGTCCCGGAACGTGTTAAGGCTTTGAAGTTATACTTGGATGCTATTGTTATCGATTTTTTTTATAAATAAATGCATACCTACACTTAAATATTTAAATTAATTTATGAGCGTTGGCAGTTAATTTCCTTTTTTTTTGAGGCAGATGCGTGGATTTTATTTTTAGAGGATGTTGCTATATTATTTAATTTGGGTGGCTATTTTTAGAAAAAAATAATATTTTGATGAGTACAAATTATGAAATTACTTTTAACTCTAATAAAAAATAGACAGAAAAAAACCTCTAGTACATAATAAACATTATAGAAACCCTATAAATAATACGAGTCGAACTTAATACCATTCAACGTCATTCACTCACGCAACTGATATTATTCGTCCATAATCAAGCTGAAATATTTCTAATTCATTATTTATTACTAAGCTGTCAAGTCAGAAACAACATGCCCAAAATAGACAAATGACTGGCATAAACCAGAGTTAATTTTTGTAATATTCTTTCTCACAAACAGCTAAAGTTGAGAGTAGATGTTTTTCTTTTAGCCCTCAGGGCGTTTTAATTAGAAACACATTTCACGGCCTTATATTTTCAACTGCTTTATACTTTGTGTTTATTTTTTCCTTAGTTACTTAAATATTTTGTATGTTTTTTTATTATTTTGGAAAACTTAAAAAAATATATTTAGGTTCCAACTGGTGCTTAGATTTGATAATAGCAAAAATATTTTTGAATAATATTTTTATATGCACAAGTCTTGCCACTGCCTACTTACTCATGATTAATTAAGAAGTTATTCCGATGTAAGAGTATGAGCTACTGAAAAGATACATTACAATATTTTCAGTAGGTTTTTAGAAAAGCAACAAACATCTGCATATTATATCTAACTTTCGTATTAGTAGTAGGATAGAAGGAAGTAAAAATTAGTAATAATCTGAACAAGACTTCACTAATTACTTAATATGTAATACAAATTATAAGATTTAGAACGTATTCAATAGAATACTTTGTAAAACTGGTTGCTATTGGTTTAATTAATGAAAACCTTTACGCTATTGAAACCGTATGGACTGCCTATTGTGACAGCAATATTTCCTCTATAAGGCGAGATTTACCATTGTCATCTAAATTCATATAGTAGTATTATTGTATTTCTTTGTCGTTTTTGTCTCCCTTTTCCCTACCGTACACTCTATGAATATAAAACAGTGTGTGTGACAGAAATGTTTCATTTTGGTGAAACATGCGTTTTTGAGAAGGTGACTAGGTACTGAATTTTTTGGGCTTGTTATTATTGCGTTATTTATATAGATCTTACTTAAAGTATTATAATAATTTTCATCTTTATCGCACAGCACATATTTAATTTTAATTTTCACCTATGTCGCACAGCCTAAATTTTTTTCTGCTTTTCCTGAAGTTATGACTGGTAGATGTCATATATGGCACTATAATAAGGAAGCTACAATTAAACATATATGATTGCCTTTTCCTATAGTCCGGATATCCAAACTAAACTAACTAAAGAATATGCTTCTTCTTCATTTAAGAGCTATGCTCTTGCCGTTGTAGTTTTATCCATTTTTCTCCAATCCGAGCCATCTCCTTGACCTCTTGGTACGATTCGACGATTGATCCAAAGAACATACTTAATATGTTTTTTTTAACTAACCATAAGTTTGTAACTAACTGGCCTAATTTTTTTAATCAAATTGATAAAAATAGCTAAAATTAATCATAACCCCTATAGCGATGTACTTCGTTAGAGCCAGCCCTCCCCTAATCTTCTGTAATGTAATTTGATTCACCTGGTGACTAAACTAATGTTGATATCAATTCAAATTATGTTATTACAAGTTTGCTCATTATCAGATTAACACATAACAACTCCATTTTATTATCTACTCACATTAAATATTCAAAATATTCTTTCCTAATTTTTTTTCAGGTTTTTGGGATTCAATGCCAACTACAACATTAGTTAAAACACAAATGGATTCGATCCGTTGTTATAATGTGTCATCTTTGACCAACTTTGACATATGAGGTACATATTAAATGCTCAGCGACTTAAAATACTGGCTGTACCTAGTCATACACAAGCGCATTCATTTGAAGTGCTCAAATAAAATTAGTAGGTGGCAGGGATGCTGTTAACTAAGGGACCGATAGTGCTAACGAAGTCCCTATTATATTAGGGTCTGCGTTATGAATTCGGGCCTGTGTACACAGCTATGATTGGACTTAGTTAGCTTAGGTTATTTATTTACGACTTTTATTAGTAGGAAAGTAATAGCTTATAATTAAAAGTGACGACCGACGGTGACGTTTTTAAATAAAAATGTAACTTGATAAATAGTATAAGTAAGTACTAGCATTTCCTAGTCGTAATTTTCGTAAAAAACATAATCCCTTTTTTGTCTCTAAAAACTTAAAACTATGACATGCATCATAAAAAAAAACATTAAATTATCTATTAAAAACGGGACCAATTCCTTGTGGTAAGGAAACTGTGATGCTGGCTGCGTTGCCGCGTTGGTTACCTATGCTAATCCTTTATATGTTTTTGATTTATTTGTCCCATGGGTATACAATACATGCGGTTTAGTTGCAGCAATCCGTGTGAGACATTGTCAAACAAGCGCGGCTGCATTCTTAAATGTTTCCCTTAAATTATTTTGCAACTCTGTAAAATGTAATTAAATCCTTATTCCAGAACTTTCAAAATGCTGTCATAAAAATTGGGCAACGTAATGGCCTTGTCAAATGCCCAGTACAAAACGATATTAAACTTTAAACGTATATTTCGTTCAACGCATTTGTTCCGCACACGAGCATTATCAACAGTTTCTGGGCCGTAATTTTCATAAAACCCGGAACATCTGGCAACGTGCCGGCAACAGCCCAGTTTTATCGGCCCAAAACCGGTAATAACTGGTTCAAACCGGTTATATCAGCCGCGATCCGGATACCGCTGCATCGTTTGGCTTTGTTCAACCCTTTTACATGCGTACGATTTATTGAACAGATAACAAGTTTGGGCTAAATATTGGTAGTTGAGATTGTTAATCATGATATTAGTGATTTTTCATCTTTGTGAATCATGCCTGCAAATAGAAATAAATGTATGGCTAAGATACAATTTACATTATTTAATCGAATTGAAATATTGTATTTGACACTGAACGACTACGTTAAAACATGAGTGATAAGTACTTAATTTTAAGTAAGTATTTTACACGTTATGAGGTTCGCATAATATAATCACACATTAATACTCATGTGTTATTTCCCCTCTATTCATGATAGATTGACACCCTAGCACACAGCCTTAAAACACATTCAGTGTCTTTTATAACATCATTTAATTTTATGCGTTTTAGGATAATCATTATATAGGTCGTGTTTGGCACTAAAAGGGTTAAAGTAGTTTTGCATTTACATTGTTTTATTCATGTGTTAATTTATTGCATTCGGTAGTTTATGTCAGCTTGTTTTTACAAACCGAATGCGGTTTTGCAGGGCCATTCGTATTTTTCCGTTTCGATACAGTCATTTGTGCTTGGTCGACCGAATAACCTGGTTTTATTCGTTCGGTGGGTTTAAGCTTAAACTTTTTGGTTACTATTTTATTTGGCACGTGATTTATTATAGATTTATAAAAACTTTGTAGCTATTTTATACAAAGAATAAGGAAAAATCTATATGGAAAGAAATCTCAAATTAAGTCTAATAATAATAATATCGTCATTTGAGTTTGTACCATAGTTTGTACTATATTTCTTTTTTCATAGAATCGTTTTACCCTAAGATAACAAAATATTTCTCAAACTAAAGAAGAGTTTTCAAACAAGACCTCAAACAGTCAAATGCGCTTACTGGTATATACTATAGGTAGAGCAAATTCAACTTACAAGACGATGGACATAAACATGATAACATTAAAAGAAAGAACAGTCCAATCAATTAAATAAAAAATTTTGTGAAAAGAAATTTCGCTTAATGTCAAAGTTGGTAATGGTAATTTAATTTCTACCTCACCTTCGGGTAAATTACACGACGCCCTGAGTGGCTACTTATACCCCATTATTTTTAAGGGACTTTGCATAAACTTGGGCGGAAATTGAAAAAAATCAAAAGTTCTTTAAATTGCATCGTTTTGCATAAATTGTGATGGGGAAAGTTTCGACGCTTATGGGAAGCGGAATGTTGGTCATAATCACATTTTATGTGAACCAAGAGCGGTTCTTGGAAAAAGGTTTTGCGTGTTAAAATTGACGTTTGTAGGTATGCTTTTGTTTTGTTTCAGAAGTTTTAAAATTGCGTTTTGATGCCAAAGTGTGCATGTATGTAAGCATATATGCATACATACTTTTTAAGTTATAACGCATAAAAAGAGCAGCTGTTTTTACTTTTTTTTGTGGCGACGAATTAGTGTAGGTATAGCCGTGTAGCGCCGCCACAAAATTCCACCCAAAACACATGAGTAGTATGTACACAGTTACGCAAAATGATATAAACGGAGAAGAAAAAAATAGTATTCTAAGCCCACTTTATTAGATTTGAAATTGGTATTATTATTGCATGGTGAAAAGGGTTACAGTTAGGTTAAATTCCAAAAGCCATCCCATGAGCTTGTGAATGAAATTTTGAAATTAAATCCAAATATTAATGTGGAAGAAATTGCGTGATCTAACTTGTCTTCCATTTAACATATCCTCAGTTCCCACTGACCTCTGACCTTCATATTAGTGCCAATTTGATCAGCTGTCAATCCAAAAAAGGTAGCCCGCTATCGCCTATCTCCCCACCCAAACGTGCTACCCTCATGAATATGAACTCCACTTTCGACGTTCCATTTCACTGAAGAGGTCAGTTTGGCTGCAAAGGTTCACCTTATAATGGCGCCTCTCCTTTGACTTTGATTATTTTTGAGATTGAAAAAAAAAACGTTACGGAAATTGTTGATGATTCTAAAGATTACCGTAACAAAGTGCTATTTATATATACTCTTTTGTATAATGCTATGTTTTGATGGGTAGGTATCCTGGTAAAATTTTATAGAATATTGTTCTTTTAAAGGTTCCGTAACGGAACTACAGTTTCTTCAAGTCTGCCCGTCCATATGTCACCGACTATTTATTGTAAAAACTATTAGCATCACACAGTTGTAGCTGGAAAGGAGGTGTATCCTGTTAACAAAAAAAAAACAGGCACGGAACCCTCAATGCGCGAGTCCAACTTGCACTTAGCCGGTTTTTTTAAATACTGAATAGCTATAGGTACTTTGATCTAAACAAATGAATAATCATTAACAGTAATACTTTTATACAATATTTATCATTCTTATAGTCGCGTTTTTATAACTATAATATTTTTAACTAATATGTTTTTTATTTATTTTGTAGTTGTTGTTAATAATACGTCTTATCGTATTATCTTTTCAATAATTGTTTGCTCCTTTTTAAGCTTTCCACGTTACCATTAAATTTGCCCTAAGACACGTAACATAACTTCTTGTTCTTTTATTACATTCTTTTTTAATAGCAAACAAAGTAATTAAACACTGTACCATCGATGCATGCGCAATTCAGAGAATAAGCTATCAATACAATATCTGGAAATGCCTAACAAACTTTCTACTAGGGTTGTGATTGATAAAATAGAAAATTATATCGACAACACTGCTATCGATTTTAACAACGAAGAGACAAATTCAATGCTTTCTAGTTATAAATCATGAAAACTAAAAATATGTTTAAAAGTTATTATAAACCATTTACCAAACCAAAAGGTTTTAGTTTTATATATAGGAGCCCCCCCTTAAATAACATTTTTTTAATTTTTAGTATCTGAATCAGAAAGCGGTTAACAAGATACACCTACCTATCAAGTTTCAACGGTGTGATGCTTATAGTTTCAGAATAAAGTGGCTGTGACATACGGACGGACAGACAGAGAGACAGACTTGACGAAACTATAAGGGTTCCGTTTTTTGCCATTCGACTACGGAACCCTAAAAAGAACCTATCGATGTCTGCATACCTCCACATTCCTACTCCCAACTCGTAGTTGGACAACTTTCATACACACACAGATGTAGATAACACACGCTGTTTATCCGCTGTTGTATGAGTTCAACTGCAGCAGGAGATTAAAACATTCAAACTATATACTGTTTGAAGTTGGAATGGTACGAGTATATAGTTGGGATTTAAGGTAAGCTCAAGTGGCAGTGGGCAGGGCACAAAGCGCGAAGAACTGATGGCCGTTGGGGCAGAAAAGTTCTAGATTGGGGACCCTTCGATCAAAAGCGCAGCGTAGGATGTGACAAGATGGACAGACGACCTTGTGAAGATCGCAGGATCAAACTGGATGCAGACCGCTCACAATCGGTCGCTGTGGAAAACCGTGGGAGAGGCCTATGTTCAGCAGTGGACGTCCTTTGGACGTTAATGATGATGATGATGATAGTTGGAATTTACTTAAGGCCTCGCTTAACGCTCTTTTTAGGAACCAAGACCAACAACTTTTCTTCAAATAATTGAAATAAAATACATTTCACATCATTTAGAAAACCCCTAAATAACAAGAAACCTAAAACCAGAAACATCATGTCAATTGCGCAAAATACCTTTTCACGTGCATTAACTATTCAGCAGCTAAAAACATAAAAAGCCCGAAGGTAATTACAAGTGAAACCTCTTTTGTTCAGTTCAGACGCGGAGTCAGCTGCCTCCCAAGGGATTTGTGAATGTGTGATCGATCGGTATAGCTGAGGAGTATGAAAGTAGCTTTGATGTTAAGCTAATCAAATATGAAACCTTCAAAGATGAAATAAGAAACCAAAATTGCGTACGGGTGGGAATGGAACCTGCAACTGTCTGTTTAATAATACCAACTAGTAAAAAGTTAGCCTAGAGGGCTGATTTTAAATTGACATAAAATTAGGTTACATAGGATATTTTAGCGGTTAAAGATATGACGGTAGTATAGTTTTTTGTGTCTTAGTTGAATGGAACTCAAGTTTAACATGACTAGAGAGAAAATAAACGCAAGTGTCTCAAAATGTATGATTAATTCTTTTTAAGAGTTATGATTTTAGTTAAAATAGGGTAAATATAAAAAGCAAAATCACCGCTAAAAATATTGAATTACACAGTTACTTAGCGTCTTTTTACTATCGACTTGTTCACATCATTATCATGACAAGTATCATGATACTCTTGCCTTGTTACCAGTTTATCTGCACAAGTTTCTCGTCCTAAGCAGTTTTTTTATGTCAAAATCCATCATACATAATACAATCATACTTATTTTATGATAAAAAGTTTCATAATATTTATAATACAAATAGTCTATAGCCTTAAAACCCACGGAACTTTTCTATAGTGTGCAAGATACGCCTACCTCATACGGAAAAGTCGTAAAAAACTAAGGATTCGGAATACACTCAGCTACAGTGGTTGAGAGCCGATTGTTTTATTATTTTTAAAAATATCTAATAACCAGTGGACGAGTGGCTTTTCATGGGGTTTCCATCTAAGTACGAGTTAACAGATTCAATTCTGTTAAAAACATATTAACTATTCTTCTTTCTGCATTCCCAAGCGGTTGATTAGAAAATGGAAAAGGCGCACTGACACACATTTGCACATTTGGATCACCAAATCATCAATGCGTCACCTTAAGCCGGCCTATGGTCAACTCACTGTTCACACAATTTCGAATAAATAAATAAATAACGCATTCGTCTTCTATTTAGGAGAAACAAATTCTTTGAGAGTCGGTGCATGATGTGTTAAGTTCAACTCTTAGTGTAAGCTTGACATATTTGTTAAATTATTTTGTTGTTTTATGATTTTTAGTTATTTACTTATATCTCAAAAACCGACCGATTTTGATGAATCTTACACTGTACCCCAAGTTGAACTATACCTAATTCAACTAAAAAAAAATCATCTCGATATGACTTCTCGATTTGAGAAATCCTGAGACAAACATACAAATATACAAACATACATACACTTACGAACTTTTGCAGACGTGTTTGGAAGCCTTTATAGATCAACATACTCAAATTTTATCCAATTCTAACGATATCATCCAATTCTAAGCAATAAACAGTGTGACCCTAGCAATACAAAGTGTATTCCCGAAAGGAGATGAAAGTAGACCTAAAGTAACTTTAAAAGATAAGCATTGCTGTATGGTCTAAATACATGCAATTTTTGCAGAATCACAAGACGATACCGGTTATTAGAAGCAGTTGAGAAACAAAATTAGCTAAGGCATTTAAGTGCCCTGTTCCTTTTTATCCCCAGAAATGACATTACCCACAAATTAAAATATGTAAAGTATTCCCTTATCATCCTGTGTTTTACATTATAATAACGCATATGTAAGGCCTGTAGGGTTTATTCAAATGTCTGTGTGGTTTTACTCCTAATGATTATGCAAGAATTTGCCTAAATGACTGTACAAGGGAACATACTGAAGCTTTATATGTTAATTTGACTTAAAATTAGGCAAGGATACTACATAGGTATGACAGTTGTAGCATTTTTTTACGTGTGCTTATTGAAGTTAAGTTTTAAGTGAAATATATTTTAATTTTTATTAAAGGTACACTTTCGAAGCAAGTTTATTAAGAACAAGTCATTATTAACTTAATGAATAACACCGTAACATTATTTTCATATTTAGGAAGTTACACTGCAAGGCCATTTCTTAATTCATATACGAATTCGAGCATCCTTTTCAACCTGTTTATGGCTAAACGTGAAGGTTTAGAAGATTTTGTCTCATAATATTTTATTTGTAAACTAATGCAGGAATCGATTCTTTAGGGTTTTATTGATGGCCGCTACTTCTGAATAAAATTAAAATGGCGGACCTGCAAGTGAGACAAAAATTTCATACGCCTTTATTAATTAGAACTAGACTTGTATTTTGTATGTGCCTATCTATCTGAAATAAATTTAATTGAATTGATGTTGTGTAATGAAGAGTCATTTATCTATCGTCCCACTAACAGACTAACTGACAACGTATAACTTAAAATAGTCCTATCTACATAATTCTGCAATGGAACCCTAAAACTCATTCACAAACAACACACCTCGAGCACTGAAAAGTAAAACAAAGGAAAGGTTAAGACAACAATTACCGGCGGAAGTATCTTGTAAATGTAATTAAAACTTTGCACAACTTCGACAGACGGAATGATCTCCGAAAACGAACAGTCTACAGCCAAAAAAGAACAGACAGTACATTAGCTTAGGAAGAGAAAAATATATTTTTTTTATTTTCTCTGTATAGACCTATGTTTGAGTGGTAGAGAATGCTTTTAGCATTAAGTCTGCCATATGTACCTTTTGTTAGTGCATGAAATGTTTGAAAATTATAAATAAATTATATTAAATTAAACTCATTGAGCGATGGAAAGGGCTTTAAAGTAAATAAAAATAAAGAGACCTGTAAACATAACACAGCTGGGCAAAGGCCTTACCTCACGTATGAGGTGGTATGAGCCATACTCCCACCACACAGGCTCAGTATGGAGAGAGCTATGCTCGGTGTTTCGAATTAGAAATGAGGAGATAGAAGAACTAAGGTAACAAACATAGCCCTGAGAATTAGTAAGCATAAGTGGCAATGGCAATAGCCTGCCCATGTACTATGTAATGTACCCTGGTACATAACATAGTACATGGTGAAAGGTAAAGATTTGATGGTACAACGCTTTAAAGGTCCGATATAGATATTATGATAAATCTATCTTTATTTTATGACATTTGCCAATCAATACAAGAAAAAACTAAACTGTTTGACATGTTTGTGCTATGTACAACTCGAACAGGCCTGTTGTTGACAAAGGCCCAGATGAACGGGCTATAATTATGTAAATTGTCTGTTCTCGCATATCTATTGCATACCTTATAAAATCGAATGGCTGAATAAATATGAAGTCTTGATCATTTATCTCTTTGAAAAAAGGGCTTCATATAAAATTATTGCAGCGATTTACTCGTAGACAACATTAGGGCTTTGAAAATACTTCGTATATTAATGATTCAGTAGCAATATTAAATAAAGTTTGTTTCTTTAAGATTTAGTACGAGCTTTGAAAGTGACGAAGCAGAAATCAAAATAAATTATCTTTATCGTTCGATATATTCTGTTTATATTATCAATATTGATAAAAAAATATTTTTTTTTACTACATATATCTTTAAGTTGGTATGGGAAAAAAGGAGACGAGAAACATGTTGTTCAAATCGCTCTAAACCTGCCTGAATAAAAGAAAGGCAGAGGCCGCCCACCTCTGACCTGGTGGTCTCAGATTAAGAGAGACCTCGAGGAAGCCCAAATGCCAGAGAAGACAACCCAGGATAGAATATCCTGGCGCTGATGTGTGAGGAGACCCGACCCCAGATGATGGGAAAAGGGAAGGAAGAAGAAGAATATCTTTTATTTATTTTCATTAACTAGAAGTGGCAGTAAATATTGTTTGCGAGTATGTGAGTGTGAGTTTCCCCTTAAGACTATTGAACATGAAGCCCTGCACCATTTGCTTAGCAGGCGTGACATTAAAATTCTAGAACTCTGTTGTAATATTATTCGAAATTAGCCTTCTCTATCACTCATGCTGGCACGACCTACCAAGTATCCCGAAGCAGTAGACTTAGGGTTAATATGAGACGTGTATGCGTGGGTGTCAGTGGATTTTAATAATAAATAAATTACTTTTTAGTAAAAGAGGAGGTCATATCATAAAACACGGTAACATTAATTGGCGTAAAAATTCTGTCCCAAAACAATTTTCTCCCCCAATTCCGATAGTCCCAATCTCAGAGACTTGGGTACGACAACCGACGACTGACAGCCGAAACTGGCCTGAATCGGTCGAGTGCCTACAGCTTTCGTCGTTTCGTTTTCACTTCCATCGTTATCGGATAGGGTTGTCACCATTAAGAGCCATATGACAGTTTGGAGATTCTCAGATTTTACCTAATTTATCAATGTGTGTGTGCGATTTTATATGTCCGGGACACAAAAAAATGTTAACTGTAATTAAACAATTTTGATACTTTATCTCTAGGTAGTATGCGTATGATGAACACAGAAAATGATGGTCTTAAAAAGTCGATGTGATAAATTAATGTTATACCAGTTTTTTTTTAATTTGAAATACCTATTACGAATACAGTGAATACAGTTCGGAATCAGGGCTCGCGTCAATTCCGTTCGCGAACATTTTCCTTTTGATAAGTATATAACTAAATTCACAGATTTAAACACAAACGTACAGTTATAATAACGTAAAAAACTTACAGCATAGAAAAAACGAAATGCATCCAAAGGGTGAAGACATTTAAAGGCGGGTAACACGCACTGACCTGCAACGACTAACCAGTGTTGTGCCGTGTTAGTGTTGTGCTATATTGTACACTCAAAATACGCAAATAAACACATTTGTATTTGTATTTGTATTTGTGTTGGCTATTTTATGGAATTGAAATGCTTTATAGAGACTTTTCCGACTCAAGTCTTGATTTGAATCTTGTTTTAATCGGTCAGGTATCAAACGACTGCCGGGAGTCGCATAATAATGGAATTTCTATTGTGTCTCGTTCACACATACTTGACGAGTTAAAACAATTTTCTAGTGTCAGTCGGTCCTTATTTGGATTGTTGTAACGAATTTCTTAAATATTTCGAGATTAAAAATAGATGACTTGGCACATCACTAGTCAGTCGGTACAGGTTGGTACCGGTTATCTGCCTCTTTATGTCTTCACCCAAATCGTGACTTCTCAGAGTAGGTATTTTTTTACGAATGTAAACTCCACGAGAAACGGGGACTAAGGGTTATTGGTGGATGATGCCATTGGTTCTGGGCTTGATCTACCACTTGTCATACCAGCTGGATGCTATGAGGATTTATTTACACATAAATGCTTTTTAGTGTAACGCTGTTCTTTGATATGATTTGTATTTTGATATATGAAATATGTCACAAGTTATTATAGCTAACATTCAGAAAATATAGTTAAGAAAATTTCGATCAATATTTCAAGTATTTCATGTATAACAGATGATAAACAAGATAATTTTTATTTAATTATTTGGTTTACACCGGTATTATATCATTTTGTCCATATACATTTTTCAATAATGAAATATTATATGAATATGGACTTGAATAGAACCATGGAACTTCATGGCATTTGAGTACAATTTGAATACAGGTTCATATTAACTACATACACATCACATGAAACGCTTCTATTTAAACAAGCGTTTTTATACAAGTTTATAGTTAGGTTGTGGTTGTAGATTGTGGTAGAAAGAAAAGTAATGTTAAATAAGCAAAATATTGTCCTATTTATTTAGGTTTAAACCATTGAAACACTGTTACTAGCGTATGGAATTAATGCCATGAACAAGTCCCACACAGTATGGAATTGACGCCAATGGCCAATGGTATGTACGCACAAGAGCGTATCAAAGGTTGTGGAACTAAATAACGCCTATATAAGGTCTATATTAAGAAAAACTGACCTTTTAATTTTTGTCGTCCGTTTATTCTTATTCAAAATCCAAAGCACGAATGATGTAAGAAAATTTATAAACTTACTTGTTTACTACTCAAAGTAGAATACTTAAAACAAAAGCCCTTATTTGTCTTCAATTTTGTTGGGTTAACACTTCACCACCATACTATTTCAATAAAACCGACTTTAGACTTTTTAGTGAAAAAAAAACTTCGACCACAGAAAACTTTGCTTCATATCCAGCCTCGGCGCGCCCCAGCCCTGTTTTATAATAACTTAAGAGGTAAGAGGTAAATACCAATTCAACAAAGTAAATATCATGATAATCGGTCTACCGTTGTTGAACTATAAAGTAGTGTTACTGATATTACTTTATTTTATATAAATAAGGTTATTATTTGCAACCCCATACATATGCAATAGAATTGATACTATTGCCTATTCTTGGCCTTATTAATTCAGTATTTGTCTAAAATTGACATTTAACTGTTTGGTGATAGAAACAGTTTGCTCATCATATACCACAATTTTATTTTGTAGACAATTTTTTATTATTATTATTTTTGTCGATAATTTTGGTCCTAGTATCTGCACATTTTGTTTAATCAAGTTTCGAAAATACAAATTGTATTTGATAAAAGATCTTCGTTATAACTCATAAACCTCTTGAAATAGTCGCCATACATATAAATCTTTCTTGTTTATAGTATTAATAAGGATTTCTTTCTATGCAAGTTTACATAACATTGATTAATCATTTAAATACAACTACTAATCGATACAAAAGAACGAATACTTTTTTGTTATAATTAGAGACCATCGACGATCCAAATGCACTATGGCTTTATGCCTGTTGCTTAAATCCTCAAAGCGAATTGGTCGCCGTATAAAAATTGTGCAAAACGTGATATTTTCAAATTTGGAATTAGTATCATACACGAAATAAAAGAGTAGCAACGAAGACAACGAGCGACACACCCCTTCCCCTCCGAGCGCTCGGCGCTGTCTGTCAAATTTCGATCGAAGATGAACGTCCGTGACAGCTCCAAATCTCAAATTTATAGGTTACTTTAGTAAGATATTTTGAATATAGTGCACAAGATAAAATTAAGAATTTAGATGCTAAGTCAAAGATAGGAACCTCTATAACATTGTTTTATCAAATAACACACAATAAGTGCAATGTATCTCAGAGATAATCGCCTGCCTTTAGATGCGTATTTTATGCCAAAACATGGTTTCAATTTTGTCTTCATTTGGAATAACCAGAGCAATAAATAAAAAAAACAGAGTCAACACCTTGTAGACGAGCGCAATGCCCTTCAAGTTTATGTTATTTCGAAAGCTTATGACAACTGATCTAGAAAAGTGCACCAGAAAAACCGTCAATTTGGCTTCTATGATTGCAAATTACAGGCATTTTAAAGATTGAATCAAAAATTCAGAGCTTACATCTTATGTAGATAGCTTATTTCTACACAAATCAGTCAAAACAAGTTGTCAGTTAGTCATTTTTGGGAAGAAAACTGCACTTGAACTTTGTTAGAAGGTAGGTGACAGCAGCCTTAAGGGATGAGCAGGTAGTTTGAAAGTTTAATTTTATTGAAATGTATTTTTTTTTCAATGGTACAATAATTTTTAGATCTTAGGTATTATTAAAAAAGATACAGTGTCATTTGTTTTATGACAACAAGTCTACTTATCATTGATTTTTGTTCATTTATTCTTGGAGACTGAGTATGTTGCAATTATTCAGCCTCCCGAGGTCTCTCTCAAAAGCTATATTTATCTAAACACATTTTTTTAATTACATAAAATAAGTATATAAAACCATATATGTATAACATTGAAACGTATTGAATATTTCAAATCATTCTTTTTTGCTTTTTTCTTAAGAATAAAAAATCCTATTTTTGCTTATGCCTACAGGCTCTTAATCAGTCAGGTATCAAACGAATGCCGGGAGTCGCATAATAATGGGATTTCTATTGTGTCTCGTTCACACATACTTGACGAGTTAAAATACGTGAAACGTATGTCATTTCATAAGTCCTTAATTCTAGAACATATTTAATTTTATTCAGATTTTATGTTCGAATTTCCGTGCACATAAAATATTTGAACAAGTAACTGACACTAAGGTCTATGGTAGAGGGAGCGCTTGTTTTTTTATACCAATTAATATTTTCAAAAAGAGAGCGGCCCTGAATCAATCCAACGGGTCATCGCGTCGAAGCCTTCGTAGACGGAATGGCGTTTAACGGCGAAAGGTTTTCTCCTGTTTCGCTCACCGCAGATTTATGCACGAATTTCATGGTCCACGTAATTTGGGTGGGGAAAAAAACAAAGAATTTCATCAAGGCTTAATTTGGAGGAGATGACTAAAAAAATCAACTGTAGTTATCTGGTAACTTTATGAATTACTCCACCAAACTAACCGCTGAACTGATTTGAAAAATCAATTTTTATTTTAGTGTTTTTGTCGAGAAAGATTTTTAGCTATAAAACATCGAGCAAACTTAAAACGCGCGGAAACAGTAGCGGGTCCCTCACGTCCCACGGCAGAAACTGACTTAAAGAAATTATAGTAACAAATATTTACATTGTCTCATTAATTTTCAAATCCTTTTACATGGTACATCGTTATCAAGGTCCTTCTGTCAATCTTGTTTGTATGCTTTGGGTCTCCAAATTTATGTCAGATCACTAAATTTAGCCGCTCTGAGAATGCTATTTTGACGTTATTAATTTTTCATAGAAAAATTGTCAAAATGAGGAAGTTTAAAATTCATACATTTTGTGTCAAAATTTAGCACAAATAGCATTCTCAGAGACGTACATCATCTTAAGTTATGTTATAAGTTATATGAATTCATTTTAAGTACTTCCGTAATACGACACAAGGTCTAATCCGTTTTATACTAGTAAACTTAAAGGTGCAATTGATCAGTTTCGTTCATTCCCCCTCACTATTCCTGTACGCTCATCATAAATATCTTTGTTTCAGAAATACGTCAGTGAGCTAACAGTTGTTCGAGACTGCGTGCCCACTTGCAAAGAGAAAGGTATGCCATTATTCCAGTAGTTAAGCAATACTTATTGCTTTAAAATAATAACTTTCTTTTCAAGGGAAAAGCTTTTAATATGCTTAAGACGGTGGGTTGGTTTGACTACAAACGAACAAAGCTCAGCGCTTTCGGTCGCTGTAGAAAACTGTAGGTAAAGCTTATTTTCAGCAGTCAACGTCCTTTGCCTGATAATGATCATAATGATGATGAAACCTTTCTTCATCTTCATCAGCAGTATCAAATTTAAGAGCTAGGCTTTTGCCGGTAGAGATTTTCCATATAAACTGCAAATTAGGAAAGATAGTAGGTATGGTGGTTTTCTTCCTGCCTTCTACAACGCAGATTAAGAACTGGGGATTTCCCCGCCTCTTAATACCCATTTAAAAGTCATTTTCTTTCCCCAGTCTTAGATTGATACTCTTTCACGATTATGATACATAAATAATACTATTATCTCCGTATTATATTTTTTTTAACAGTTGAATAAACAGTTAATCGATCAACGATCTCTTTCAAAATCAAACTGCGTCCAACCAAATATTAGCGCTAGATTCATTGATTCTAATCTCTACCGTTGATCAAAACACGCCTTTGTTTCATCGCAAACAGTGTACAAACCATAAAGGCTGTGAAACGGAAACTTTAATACAGGGTGTCAGCATCTAATCAATCAATCTTCAATCATATTAATTTTAGCGGAAGGTCCCCACGATCCAAACGCAAACACAATCACTTGCAAATGAGACGTACTTTGTTACTTTTATTTTATTAAATGATAGATAGTCACATCCTTTTACTTATCTATGTATTTTATATGTGTCTGGATGTGTGCACCCGTGAATTAGGAATTTGCTTTAAGAAATAACAAATTTAACTATGTTATATATGTGCCATCCATTAGCAAAAGATTCAAATTTTTGTAAAATGCTTACAAAAGTATCATTCGGTCGGTGTCAACTTTTATGACGGTTTTAAATTTGAAAACATTCTACGAAGGGTCTTAGTAAAAAATGTTTTTTGTGCAATTACAACTTAACTTTTTTTAACGGCCTCAAACCAGGTGCCACACTGTATAAATAGATCACAAATTTCACAAATTAGAACCTGGCTCTAACGAACTGAATTGTTTGCTGAGCGAATGGGATTGACTGAATAGGCACAGTGTTGGTTTGGGATTAGCCACTATTTAAAATGGTTTTGTTTGGGTGGACATTGTGAAATAGACCTCATTTTGTATGCAAATGAAAAAAGGTCAATTAAGTAAGACACAGTTTATATAAAAAAACGGATCCTTCAACAATGTTTGAAACAAATTCAAGAGGTTAGTTGACACCACAAATCATTGACATACTTTTGGTAAAAATATTTTTTTAGATAGTTATCACGTCATGTCGTAGTGATAACAATATTTTCATATCACACGTTATACGAAGGCTATTTCTTTACCAATAAATAAATACAAGCATCTAACTTGTTACAAAATAGGTTGAAAGTACGTTTATAGCAGGTATTTATTGTGAGGGTAAAAAAACAAGTTTTGAATTACATTATATATGTTACTATGTACTAGTTGTGGATAAAACAAAGAAAAATTTTCGCTCCCCTATTTTCCTTAGGCTCCGCAGATCAATAAAAGTGATTAAACTTCGACGTTCAAAACTTGCATAATCCATGAGGTATAGTCTAGAATAGATACCCAAAACTGAACCAAGTGCTCTCGACCTGCGTCAATTAGGAGTTGAAACAAACGAGACTAGAACTTTAATGTCGTTTCTCTTATGCGTTACTGTTATTATTGTAATACCCAAAAGTTATTGCACAGAAGATAACAAGAAAACGAACTTCTGGGCTTTTATTAAAATTTTGTGTTACCTACATAAGTTATGTTATGTATTAATTATTGTGGATAACATGTCGGATTGGCCAGTTTTAAACAGTATTTTAAAATTAATTGGTGAGTTTATACACCGTGCTTTTTTAACCGTCTTACAGCCGAAGGCCACTTAAAGTATCCAATAACTACATGTCATTCGTTAAATAAAACTTGGTTATTATTAAGATTTAAAAGCCTAAGACATTAAAGAAGATATCAGCACAATTTAGTACGAAACATCCTGTAACGAGCACTACGCGCGGGTCATTCACTCGGCTGTCTAGCACTACTGACCTTATTTTACGCACGAATAGAAAGGGGCGAGGCGGTGGGCGTCACAAAGGATTGCGCTAGCGCATGATTGGTTAGAGATCCACGTGGACTGTCTTAGATTGGCTACGGTGCGGAACGCGTGGAGGCGGCAAGGTCAAGGAATGCATTGTTGAAAACGTAAACATTATGAACAGGATGATACATTACGTAACATTACTATTTGATATTTTTGACACCAAAATTATGTGGAGTGTAATAAAAAAAAATAACATGTCCTAGAGATTTATTAAGATGGTTACATTACGTGGGCTTCGGGTGTAAGACGGTTAAAAAAGCACGGTGTATATGGATTATAAAGATCAAATTATTAAATTGAGAATACTACAATGGAATGCTCAAAGTTTAAGACCAAAATTAATTGCTCTAGAAAACATTCTATTACGGGAAAAAATACATATTGCTATTGTTTCAGAAACTTGGCTTGAGCCCGAAAGTATTTTAAAAATTGGGTCATATTTCATTTATAGGCAAGATCGCGATGACGCCTATGGAGGTATCGCGATTGTAATTCACAAATCGATAAAAGCACAAGTGTGTAACATTTCGCTGAGTAATCAAAATATACAGGTTTTACACGTTAAAATATTTAACTGTAACTACTTGGAAATATAAACACGAAAGTTTGTGAGGATGGATGTACGTTTGTAACTTTTTCACGCAAAAACTACTGGATTGATTTTTATAAAACTTTACAAAAATATAGCTCGATATTTTTTTGAGATCCGACATTTACGCGGGTGCACCGCGGGGAATCTTTTAATATAAAGGGGCCAACATCAAGTGAAATTAGCCAACATAGGAAATGAGGAGAGGACGCTATACAGAATGTATTCTTCGTCAATGGCATCTCTCTGTTCCTTCACTCTCCTATGCTGTTGAGACGGCAATCCACTACAATATCATATGACACTTACATGGATACGTCCACACAACAGCCCCTTTGAGCAGTATAATTCCCCATAACTCGGTTACAGTGTCATGCATTCGACATAATGACCCGCGGGGCTTTTACCTAACTCAATCGCTATTGCAAGTTTGACGTCATAACAGGACTGCAACTAAAGCGTTAAGATTAATCAAGTCAATAACAGACATTTTCGAAACGAATTGTAGAGTTTGAAAATTCAAAACATATTTCAAAATAAGCGCCAAAAACAGCAGTTTTCTTTGGTAACATGCCCTGTATGACAGCGAGCTGTTGATGTAAGAATGGTTCCGGACCTGTCACTGTCACTGCGCGGTGAGAAAAGTGTTCGAAAATGAACTGTATTGACGCAAAATGGAGAAGCGCAGGTGTGTAAGCGGAGAAGTGGGAGAAACGTGACATTTTTGATAGACCTACTCTTATGATAAACGGGTTATTAGCTCAGACATCGATAATATGCAGCACTGGCGTCGACATTCTGTTATGTGTCATCGACGTCAATACCATTAATAGCGGTTGACGTGCCATGCCGTTGACGACATCAAGTCTCAGATGAACATCATCGCGATCATCTCAACTTACATAATACCCCCGCCAAAGCATACAGCATGTTCTCTGTCTCTGCAAGAGATTGACTCGCGGCTGCCCGCAAGATGGCGGAATGGTTAAGTGGGCGGCTGGATCAAATGTATTGTTTAATTTAGAAGGAAACTGTGAACGTTAACAACTGAACAGTTCCGGGGACAGTTAATTTCTTGGTTGATTTATATAATTGGTTGTCATATATTACCGTTAGTTAAATTAGCTTAATGTAACTTAAGGTTTTTTTAACGACTGTCTAAGCAAAGGATGTGGAGTTTAATTTTCCAGCTCAGAATCCCGATGGATTAATGAAGATTGATTTTTTTACTTGTACATGGACTAAGGAGATTTCATAAGTCAGAACAAGACATACAAATCTGTAAATTTTCTTGTGTTAAATTGGAGTTTACACTATTGTCCACTTAAAAAAAATTGACTATTATTGTGTGCCACAAGTACAAAATGTGGAATTCCATGAAACTAAAACCTTGTTCCATTAAAAGCACCTGGCCATTTAACCTGGGATATTAAATGATAGATTTGCCACTTAGGCAAATTGCCATTTTAGCGCTTAGACCCCAATAGATGACTGTTTCGCTATCCGTAATGGGTAGCATTAACTTTCGTCCGTGTCATAGTGTAGGAAGACATGGTATACCTTATCCTATGAATATTACCTACAAAGACAATACTTATAAGATTTCTTTAGGGCGTCGATTTACAAGTGAGATTATCTTCAGCTTTGATACGTAAGTCAAATTTTAGAAATAACACTTTATGTTGAGGCAAACTGAAATGCCGCCACAAGCCGACATAGTTATAAAAATTACTTGCCTCTTTGGCGGACGAGTATAACCACCCCATTTGCCATATTTACTAAACATGACGTCGAAGCCCAATCAAACAGTAATTAAAAGGAATATAGCAAGAAAATACTTTAAAGATTTCTTTAGGGCGTCGATTCACGAGTGATATAATGTCGACACCTCCCTCGCAAAACTCTGTAACTGTTAGTTATCGAGAAATACGATTTTTGTGTTCTCCGAGGTCGGTTTTATAAGGTGGAATTAATTTTTTTTTAAGATTCTCATTAATATTAGTAGTTTACAGTTGTATATGTGTCTATCTAGAAAAAGTGTTCCCTGCATATCTGCCTAGCTGTTAGTTAACCGCGTATGCGCGGGGCGTATTGAAGCGGACCGGGGGGGATATCTGTCACTTCGTCAGTATCGCACCGGAAAGCCTACGATGCAAGTGTGCACTCAAGTGTAATGTGATTAAAAGAAAAAAACGGCTAGGCAGTGAATACAAACATGTGCTCAAAAAGTATACAATTCAAAGATGATCTAAAAAACACTTGTTTGGTCCAAAAGACAATAAATACAAATGTGGGGGGTTCCAGTTAAATACAAAATCCGAGTAAGTTTAATGAGATGATTTATTATAATATTTTTCCCCTGTATTAATATTGTACTAACATAAAGTTTTGTACACTGCTTGTTTTTTGTGGTATTTAGAGGTAAAACTTACGGCAATCTATTAAATTCTACTAATCCGACGCAAATACACGTAACTAGACCAGTTACAGAGTTATGTTTCGTAATTCATAATGACGCTTGTCACTTAAAGAGTTTTGCTACGGAAGATTTATAATGTTTTTTGCTTTAACTGACACTTACAGACTTATGCGCCGATGGCTTTACTATACTTTTGGTTCTAATTGCCGCTTATACACTTATGCATTGGAGGTTTATTTAAAAAATATTATTTAAGTATCACTTAGGTTGTTTTGCTTCGGTTAAGTTAATTCGATATATTTTGTATCTGACACTTAAGTATACTTACGTGGTAAAACAAATTTTAGCTTGCCCCCTAAGTGTTATTACTTTTTCAGAGTCACCTGTTCCACACTTCTCAGAAAAAGAGAAAATATTTATAATAAATGATGGTGTCAATGTTACGGAAGATCAGTTAGCTTCTGCTAGTGAGATCTTCTGATCTCACTCAAAACTCAACATGTGTACCCACTAAAAACTAGTCAGTGTTTTTCGATGCCATTTATGAGGGGGAAGCTACGGGTAATTCTTAGCTCAGCTTCATTCTTTGCAGCCTCGCCTTTGATTGTGACTCGTAGTTTGCAAGCTCCACCTGTATTCAGGAGAAAATTATTTATCCTGTTATCCAGCTGACGGCGTATGGGACACACACACCACCGTCATGGGTCTCCTTTAGCGAGCAGCAAACATGACCTTGTCGACCTCTCGAGACCCATCTAGGAGTTACAGGTGAAGAGCTTCAAACCTTATTCGGTTCCCAGGAAGTCGGCGACGAATCATCGGTGCGTTGGCTGAAGCCTTTCGCTACCTCTCGCCGCCTCTTTCTGGGAGATTGGTTCTGGATCACTGTTGATGCGGTGCAGGTATTTGCCAAATCAGTCGTGGCCTGTTAAACTCTGATTAGTAGCTTGGTGTGTAAGGCGTTCATGTTGGCGCTTCACACATCCCTCGAGCAAAGTATAGCAGCGAGCAAATATACATAGTGAGGTCATTAGTTCTGTCACACAATAAAAGCTTTTGATTTTAGAATGCTGGCCACAAAAAAGTTTATTGAATTCAAATTTAAATATTTCATGATAATAAATTGTGTACTTTTTAGAATTTTCCTGATTTTTAAATAGGAGTGGACACTTAAAAAAGACCGTGTCGCGGTTTTTGCGTAGCATCGTTGCGGTTACGCGCCAATTCAGATTTTCGACTTACTGAAAAATTTGAATATAACCAAAAGATTCGTTTATCGTACCATAAAACGATACAATGGTCTTCAATGTATCGTAGTATAGTGTATATTGTAGATGACAGGTCAAGAACTGGTCGCCCTCGCTCTTTTAGCACTCCAGCAGTGATAAAAACTGTGAAGGCGCGAATTCAAAGAAATCCCATAGGTAAGCAGAAACTGTTGGCCCTTCAGATGGGGTTAAGCAGAACTACGGTGAAAAGGGTGTTAAATGAAGACTTAGGGTTTAGGGAATATCGAAAACATTAGAACATCATTTGGACGCACGTTTATTGGACCTGAGAATGAAGCGATGCCGCGCTTTGTTGAAGCGGTACGCGGGAAAAAAGCATCGGGAAATGATTTTTTCGGATGAAAAAAAATTTCACCGTGGAAGAGAGCTACAACAAACAAAATGATAAAGTGTACGTACACAACAGTGAAGTAGCGAGCAACCGTATTCCGCGTGTCCAACGAGGTCATTTTCCATTCTCGCTCATGGTTTGGTAGGGAGTCGAGTCTCTTATTAGGGCTTAACTGAAGTGCATTTTTGTGAGAAAGGCGTAAAAACTAATGCAGTTGTGTACAAAATACAGTCCTTAAAAATCTTGTGGAACCTGTTTCTCATTCCATGTTTAATAACAGGCACTGGGTATTCCAACAAGTTTCTGCGCCAGCTCATAGAGTGAAAAGCACACAAGACTGGCTGGTGGCGCGTGAAATCGACTTCATCCGGCACGAAGACTGGCCCTCCTCCAGTCCAGATTTGAGTCCGTTAGATTACAAGATATGACAACACTTAGAGGAAAGGGCCTGCTCAAAGCCTCATCCTGATTTGGAGTCACTCAAGACATCCTTGATTAAGGCAGCCGCCGATATATACATGGACCTCGTTCGAGCTGCGATAGACGACTGGCCGCGCAGATCGAAGGCCTGTATTCAAAATCGCGGGGGTCATTTTGAATAAACTTTATTACCATATGAATCTATGTTTTAATAAGTTCATTTAGCTATGTAAATGGTTACATAAATAATAAACATGCCTAAAGAATTTTATATAACACATGTAACAGAACCTATGACCTGTCTATGTGTAATGCGGTGCCCACGTTACAATTGATTAGCTGTAGGTCCCAGATCTGCAGAGCCTTGTCCTTCAATTTGAGGCGCTCCACCTCAACTTTTCGGGATTCTGGCCTTAAGTCCAGAGACTTTTGTTTCTCGCGCCACTCAAAGACGGTGGCTAAAACCTCGGCATCGAGGGCTAAACTTACAAAACGGCCATGGCAGCAGCTGTATTTTCCGCTACTGTACGATATTACTCTCAGCGCTACAATGCGCTGTACTTTACGCAAGAGCATTTTGCTGTCCTTGTGAATAGGGGCATGTTTAACGTTATGGACCGCAGAGCACCCATATTGGCAAAAAAGCGCCTACTAGCACGCAGCAGTCCCACCAATGTTCGGCATTAGTCTGCTCAGTGCCCCAGCAGCTTACTTTCAAAATGGGCGGTGAACTTCCAGCGTCCATCAAGCCGAAATACTTAAGCGGTTTTCCTTTCTTAATCTTGACCCCAATTACCACTATGTGTGATCTCGCTGGTGTCGCTCGTCTTAGTCTATAAAAACTTTTATTGCGTTCCAGTACTTGATATGAGTACCCACGTAGTCTTTGATAATTTCAGTGTCACCATCCAGTCCTACAGAGTTTCTAATAGGTCCATTCTAGACCACATTGATAAAACCACAAGACTCCCACGCAGCCCTCAATTAGGTCGGAAACCCTTCTTCATAGTCCAGACTTCAAAGTTCATACTAACAAAACTATGTATCTATAAGTATAAAAATATCTCGTTCTATTCATAAAGCATTAAGTACCACTTACAAAATAAAATACGTCCATACTTCCATTACAAACCTACCTATTTGCCACTTACTAACTTTATCAGATATTTTTTTACGAAGCAAAACTCTGTAACTGACACTTGAATAAAAAAAAACTTTTTAAATCCGACGCATAATTCTTTAAGTGTGATATCTTAATATCTGTAAATAATTCAATAAAACCAACACAAAAATCTGAATACAGTCGTCAAAAACAGCCCATATGCCAAATTTCAAGGTGATAGTTTCAAGGGTAAGAGCACAGTGCGCATTTGAAGTTTCTATCGGCTCTCCTGTAAAATTTGCGATTTCAAGTTAGCGACTTTTGCGTTGGAGGTGTCGATGTAATAAAATGTAATAAAAACCGCTTATGTTGAGGCAAACCGCCGGCACAAGCCAACATAGTCATAAAAATGACAAAATTGACTGGCCTCTTTAGTGTACGAGTAGAACCACAACCACTCCATTCCACATATTTGCTTATCATGACGTCTCAGCCCAATCAAACAGTAATTAAAGGAGGACAACAACTTTCGTTCATGCCATCAGAATAGCTAAGATCTCAATGCAAAATAAAATAAATAACATAGAGATATCGAGAGTCAACTGTCAACAACGCCATCTAGTGACAAGCGACTGAAAGATTTGTTAACACGTTCCGGGACACTATTCCAGACACAATAGATGTTTTATTGTTTTCACGCCTGTAGGCGTTTACTGTCCCGGAACGTGTTAAAGAAGTTAAAATCCTACTGCACCCCCATACATTTCGTTCGCGTTATATCCTGACACGACACAGTAATTTATGAACCGGCATTGACAAACGGCGACGGGCCATGTGCTGCAATGAGCTATAGCTGCTGTTAATTGCCGCTAACGCTTGGTTATGTCCGTTAAACGAATAGTTCGCAGTAAAGATTAAACCTCAGTTTAATTACGCTATTAAAAAGTTACGTCCGTTATTGGTTTAGACGCTTAGAGCGAGCCATCAAATCGTTGCTTAAAAAGTAGCTGTGACACGTTAGATACGTTATATTTTGTATATTTGATGCGCATCTGTTAAACTGCCTTTGAGACCGTCAATTCGTAATAATAATCATCTATCAGGCGCAGGATATCTACGGCAAAAAATAAGCGTATTTCGGTCTTTATCGCCATCAAAGTAATTGACAGCAACATAGTGGTTGACGTATGAGTCCAATTTAAAAGAAAACCCCCAAATCGTTGTACAGTTAAGCCGTTTGGCACACGCATACTAGAGGTCAGAACTACATTTTTGTTGATCCAAAAGTACCTTTAAAAAATTATTGGTAAGAGAGTAGTGCTGAGTCATCAAATATTTTGTATGAGAAATTTTAAAATCCATGTTCAGAAACCTATCGTGTGATTTAGCCCAGATTTTTTTTTATAAGAATTTATTGCACAAATATTTTTTACAAAGATACGCTACGCTAGTAGCGAGCCTCATTGATATTTACCGCCGTAGTCGGATTTGTCTCGAAAAACATTTTAATAAATACAAAATTGGCACTTACGTCTGCAAGTTAAATGTCACGGCTTATTCCGCGAAAGCCTTCAAAAGCTTCGGCGGCTTAGACGGATTGATAAACAACGCTAATCGTCCTCGCAAAACAGATGGTATTGAATTTTACTAACTTTGATTAATGACAAGACAAATAGGATAATCGAATCAATTTACGTAAATCGTCAGTGTTTGTAAATTAAAACAAAACCTTTCCGATTTTTTCTGAGTAATTACAGAGATTTTTGAAACTTGTGTAAAGTACCATATAAAACAACATAAAATACCATTTATGACGTTATTGATAACCATAATAATTAATTCCTTAATTTTGAATTATTGAGTAAAACTAAAATTAACTTTTTGAAAAAATTCATTATACTCAGTAATACTTTCTGATGAGTACATAAATAAAGAGATCACTTTACCCATTTATTGTGATCCGTACAGTTTTATTTATCGAATACTTTTTGAGATCGTGAAATAAAACATTTTATGAATAATCAACTTATTATTAGTCGTTAACATTATTTATTCTTCCTTGAAAGTGCATTAAAATATAAAGAGGATACTTGAAGTATTAAATGTGTGTTAAAGATACAGATAACAATATAAAATAATATCGTAAAGAACGTAAAGTTCTCTATGATACCTTGGTTTTATTTTTTTTACTCTATTTTAATCATTTTATTCCTATATTTATCTATTTTATTCCTAAGTAGGGAGCCTAGATGTGCTAGACAAGTTAAGTTAGAATATAAGAATAAGTATTTACTTCTGCTTTTAATGAACTACAATTTATTTACGAACAACGTTAGTTAACTTATTCCTCGTAGTACGAAAGCACCGTACGCTACGGCGTAGCACGCCCGCTATTCTGTGCTACGCCGTAGTAAGCTACGATACGTCGTATCTCGTAGTCAGATAAAACGGTCAGTATGTATAAACTTGCAGAAAATAATGTATATCGTTGCACCTTTGTGATAATTTTCAAGTTATTATAATATATGCTATGCAATCTTAGATGAAACCTATTGGATGTCTGTTTCAATTTAATGTTTCATGTGAAGTATTAAATAGATATCTTTTATGGAAATTACAGTAAAAAGCACCAGTACCTAATTAAAAGTTTAATAATGGATATAAGTAAGTTATGTATTTAATTTTGTA
Source organism: Pyrausta aurata (assembly GCA_963584085.1). NCBI lineage: Eukaryota > Metazoa > Arthropoda > Insecta > Lepidoptera > Crambidae > Pyrausta > Pyrausta aurata. The sequence goes on along the minus strand of OY757275.1, from coordinate 9,759,034 downwards.
TCATTACCCTTCGATTTTTACCCAAGTTCATTGTTCCGACAAATTACCGACTTAATAAACACTATTCGAAGGTATGATTCTGTAATAAAGAACTAACTATACTTAAAAAAGTTCAACAATATTATGGATCAGAAAAATCGCTTGTATAGCGCGAGTCAAGTGCCGGTCAGCGCCATCTGTTGGTGAAAGGTAAAATCTCGCCGTCATTCATTTACTTTCAAAACTCTTACTCATTCTTTGCGAAATATTACTAATACATCCACATCTTTATAGTACATAACAAATAAAAAAAGCCTTACACTCCCGTCTCAATTATCATAAACAGCCGAACGACCGCTAAGTCGTTTTATGTGGGCAAACAGTTTGTTTTACGAGGCCTGCAGCCCCGTGAGGTTGTTATGTACTTTGAAGGCAATAGCCATATGATTATACAGAGTGACTTTGTGAATATTGGCATCCATTATAATTTAAGACTCTAATGATGAATCTAAACATCTTTGACGACGCATTTGGTGTATTGGTTAGCGCTCCTGACTATCATGCCGGCCGTCGCGTGTTCGAATCCCGCAAGCACGGGCATTTGTACCTAAGTCATGGATGTTATATGTATTCAAGTATTTATGGGAGAAGCCCCCGTCATAATCGTTGCCTTCGTAACACAAGGAAGATAATTCCTTACCACGAAACCAGACAATTGGTGTGTTGTCTGGCGCGTATTTATTTAAAAAAAAACAAAAACAACTTTTATTATAGGACCAACAGTGAAATCAAGAAAAAATATCAAAAGCTCCATTCGTTTTAAATCGCGCACTAATTTAACTTTTGAATGGCACAACAATTTTTGTTCTTGCTTGAGTCTAACCAAACTATAGTTATACAAAATAGTATGGGTTATGTAATACCCCTGCAGACGGCATTTTAGTGAGGATAAATGTTTTGGCGTGGTTGACATGAAGTGTTGGTGTGTTTGTCATTTGATGCCATTTTGGCCCGAAATCTGACTTGTAAAGGTAACATAGTTTAGCCTTACAAAATAAGGTAGAAACTAAACAATATGATATAAAGTTTATTTTTGTTTTTATAGTGTTTTGTCACCATACACACTTAATAAAATAAATTGCACTTGTAAAAAGCACGCAGCCTACGCGTTTAAAAGCACTTGCAAAGATGCAACAGGCTTCTTAATGTGACGGTGACCGAGTGGTATAGGCACACGCCCGGATTGCGTGAGACACGGGGTTCAATTCCTCGTCTGTCACAGAGTCACAGTTGCTTTTTACAAATGCAATTTATAATATTATATAAATCTCCTAATTTCAGTCTTCGTATTCATATTTTATGTGTAGATTCAATCAGTCAGGTATCAAACGACTGCCGGGAGTCGCATAATAATGGAATTTCTATTTTGTCTCGTTCACACATACTTGACGAGTTAAAACTTAAAAAATCAGAAAAGTTATTTACCTCATCTGTAATGTTAATTACTGCCATTCTGGAACAAAATACACAATAATTAAGATAAGAATTTACATATATTGACTCGATTGATGGTAGAATGTTTTAACTGTCATATTTGTATTCTTAAAAGATGAAATAAAGTCCCACCCATGCGCAATTTTTGGTTTCTTATTTCATCTTTATTAATAATTATTATTATTATTCATCTTTATTATCTATATTTAAGAAACCAAAATTGTGATTATTTTTTATATTTTTTTATTCAAGCGATGCATGCCTTTATATCATGTTAAACACCAAAGTGCTATTAAATAAATGGGTTCCTGCAAAATAAATTATTAACCCGGTGATATGATACTGCATAACGTTATTAAGTGATATAACATAAACGAGCAATGCACGTCATTCTATGGAAATGTTTGAGTCATTTTAACAGATTGTAAACATGCAAAGCAACTTTAATTTTACAATTTTCATTTTATAACTTGTGCGTTTTTATTTTATTACAGTTTCTTTTACAATCGTTTAATAACATATTTTACACACTAATTCCAACTATAGTAGTAGAAAGTAGTAGGAAGGTTAGGAAGTATCACTAAATTTATACCATCAACATCAGCAAAAATAAAATTTTGAGTAAAATGTTTGAGCTTTAAAATATTCTAACGACTATTGTCCATAAACAAACATGTATAAAGTCTTATTAATGAGTAAGAAAACAAGTTGATCAGCCTTTAGTACGTCATTATCGTAACATAAACAGATAAATTAGTATTGCAATGAGTTGTAACGATACTCATACAAAACAAGAAACGGCTCGCATGTGTAAAACGAGCAGATTACTGGCCATCACGCGATTTTTTATGGGATCTCGTCACGCAAAAGTTGTGTCGTAGGTCGTAGGGACACCGATTGAAACCACACAACTGATCAAATGATTAAAAAAACGCTATAGATAAAGCTATTGCATTTGAAAAAAAACACTGTGAACTGTACAATTCTTGGACTTAATGCCTTCTCTACCAGTCAGAAAATCTGTAGATCATCTAACTGTGATTTGTCCTATTATTAAAGTTACAGTATTATATTCCTAAAAATGCGCATAATGTAATAAATAATACTTTTCCTTGATGACAGTTCGGTTTTTCTATAAACGTTCATACAATATACACTATCATATAGCTCGCAACCGCTCTGACCGCTTGGTGTAATGCTGAAATTAATGGAGCGAGTTCATAACGAAAAAATGTGCAGTAGAACTATCATATATTGTACAGCGGAAATTGGGACTTAAATATTGGGAATTAAATAAAAATATCGCTTGATAGCCAGTAGGAGTGGGCGTTAATTAAAAAAACTGTTTTTATAAACAACTTTTGTAATGTTAACGAATTAACAGCTTTTCGTTCACCGCAAAACCAGTTAAATTTATCAACTGTTTTATTCAACGATTTCCAAACGCAACGCGTGGATTAACTCAACGAACATTCAACGCGCAATCGCTTGACATTATCCGAAGCTGCTTTTTCTGAACCAGTTAAATTTTTTAGCTGTTTCTCATAAAGACTTATCTCAACTCCTTTTTAAAATTTTAACTGTTTCGTCTAATAAACTGCTACGTCCAAATAATTATGTTGACACTGCAAACCAGTTAATAACGTTAACTGCTTTTTTAACAGGTTATTCGTTTGTAATTAACAGTTTCATTTCGTTAACGCAAAAACCGTCAACGACCCACCTCTAATAGCCAGTAAGTTTTTAAGTAAATGCATTTGTTTGTATTATTCAAAAGTAACCGTCAAACATAATTCTTTGCCTATGCTCATTACTATAGCATTTGAAACGCTTACTCTTTTATTAGTCAGCTAAAATAATATCATATTTTTTTATGAACCGTTCTATTTATTATTATTACGAGGCAATAGCCTCGTTTCATGTGCTTTTAAAATTGAGGAATGAAAATAGGCGAGCATGTATTTTATTAGTTTTTGGTATTCAATAAATTAATCAATAAAATGAATAAAGACTTTGTTTCTTGGTTGTTAGTTTGTTCGATGATCGTGTGAAAAACCCAGTTTCCATATAACTTAATTCAAGTACATAACATGTCACGGATTAAATATTTCTTTCTTCTTCATATTTTCCCCTGATATAAGCTTTGCTAAATTAAGGTACTTTAACCAATACATTAGAAGCCAATCTAATTGGAGTGAGTCTTCTAAGCCACTCGCCATTACATCTAAAGCCTGTCGAGCCAACACAGACATCAGTCACACGGGAAATAAATGTTCTATGTCAGCGATTAACTTCACAACTGCGTAGAGGCCGCCCGGACACCACAGCCATTCGGACGTTTGATATGTGTCGTAATAAAGTATTGACGTTTCACTGATACTGTTGGTGTTGCGAATATAGCTAAAATCATTGGGTAAAATATAGTAAACAGTCACATTGTTTTGAACGCTGAAAAGAATTTAATTCATCATGTCAAAATTGTATAGTAATTTCACTAGGAGCGCTTATGATATGATACTAACATTTAGAATAAAATAAAAAAAATAAAAAAATTTAGGCAAACACTCTGATAGCAATATAAGTATACATATTATGCTACCCTAATAACGCCTATATTCGTTTTTGGACCCGTTATAACTAGAACTCATTGATAACATCAGTGATCATTCTCATTGACATTAAATTTCTGCATCTTTTATATTATATTTATAAATATGTAATGTAGTATGTATCTTTATCATCGTATTGTAGTGAATTTATATGTAGCTGTACTCTGTCCTTTTCCTGCCTCTATAATTTATTTGCGCCGCCTGTATTTTCTCTGATCAGACCTATAGCGTACTGGTAGAAAATGCTTTTGGAATTAAATCCGCCAAATGTATTTTTTGTGGCTAATATATCAACTGTTTCACTAGCAAACTACTCACCATATTTCACCGTATTGTCTGTGGTAAATTACACTAATTATCTCGATCACGAGCGCCACTGATAAGATTCTATTAACGTCCATGTTCTATTGCATTGGAGAAAGTTATTATTAGGTGAGTTATGGTTCGCGTTAGGGAGGCGATAAAATTATTGTTTTGGCGTATTGACATATACGAGTAATAGGCACCTATCAGCATCCACCCATACTAGTTCACATAATGCACGTTGAAGTTTTTTTTTTAATTTAAGCGCTTTTAGACTTTTAAGTGGGTTTTTGAAGGTGGTTTATTAAATTACTTTTTTATTTCGTAATTTGTACCCATATCTCAAAAATGACTGAACTGACTTTGGTGAAACATGTATTCAACTTCGGTGTGTAGGGTTCCTTGTAAAAAAAATACAGCTATCCAACGCGGTGACGTAGCTAGCGTCCTCGCCTTTTTGTCTCAAGAAAATAGTTCAGTTTTTTTATAGGTTTCACATTTATTGATTTGTATTTCCTTGTTAAAATAAAAATATAACTGCGATGTCCTTATGCAATTTTAATAACAGCAATTGTGGTGACATTGACTCTACATATTCTTGCAGTATCATAACAACTTCCTTTGTCCTCAGAATGGTGGGGAGCCAGAACCTTTTGTTGCGACGTGGACGATTGCAACAGTGCCTTTTCCCGGAGTCCTGTAGCCTTCATCCTGGCTGCGTGCGCACTGATAGCCTTCCTTGCGCGCTGACCGATGAGGAACTAATGATTTTGTTCTTCCGTAACGTATTCTTTAGGTTATGTTCACGTGGGCAGCTTGTTACGGACTATAGCAGGCGCGTTAGCAACTGAGTCGTGAGGCTATAATATCAATACATATAGTAATATGCAGCGCGCCGTTTTATCGATAAGTCAAACAACTCAGTTGATAAGACCCAGACTATAGTGTCGATACTCAAAAAAGTAGTCACTTCAGTTAGTAGTGTGCTGTAAAAGCACAATTTTTCCTTGTTATCTAACGACTACCCAAATGTCTTTAACTTCAAAGTAAACAAAAAGTCCTAAATGCTTAGAAATGATGGCAGTTGGTAGCAGCAAGCTTTCTACGTGAATACAGTTTTAATTTGTACCTGAAGGATTTTTTATCTTTCTTTTTTGCTTCTGTTTTCAATATTTTAAATCGAGTTTTAATAACAGCTGATAGATAAACGCCTTAACTCGTCAAGTATGTGTAAACGAGACACAATAAAAATGCCATTGTTATGCGACTCTCGGCATTCGTTTGATACCTGACTGATTACATACGCATTTCTATACGTAATTCAGTTTTTATTGTCCTTAAACATAAATGTTGAAAAGGTCATGATTATGTGGTCAGCTGACAAAAAATTAAGAAAAAAAAATGATTTAAAATAAATTTCATTTTTCAAACAACTAAATCTTGTATTTAATTAAAAGTATTTTGATCTCGATATTGATTATTTTTCCAATTATTTTATCAAATAATGTTAAACTACACCGTTGTTTTCGACAAATTACTGAAGCGACAAATAACTATGGAATATTCCCTGCCAATTAAGAAGTCCAATTTTAGAATGAAAATTTCAAAACATGATCCAGATATGGTGTGCTTTAATTGACAACCGTAAATAATAATAAAAATTTATATAAAATGAATTAAAATATACTTGCATCTTTATCAAAATCTTTGTCCTCTTTGTATATTTTCTTACAGTTCAAAGCAACGTAGTGTAGTCGTTATAAACGGTACACAAAGACACAGAGAATAATTGGCCCTTATAAAAGACGTGACTTCACTGCGCCCAGCTAGAACTTCATTAACACGTTCCGGGACACTATTCTAGACACAATAGATGTTTTATTGTTTTCACGCCTGTAGGCGTTCACTATCCCGGAACGTGTTAAGCGACTAATGTGAAGCACCCTGTCTTTAGGAATCTTAGAAAACAGTTTCTAACTAGAAAAATTATGTGAAATTGAAATTTTTTTTAAGTTTCTCGTAAGTAAAATGTATTTTCGATTGAGAAATAAATAATCTTTAACCATAAAAATCAGTCTCCGTGATCATGGCGCTTGCAACAGTGCATGTAAATGGTAGCAATCCCGTATCTAACTATTCTAATGTTAGTGACCATGAAAGTTTAAAACAATAAACTTATTGAACACTAAACGTTGAAAATGGAACACGTGTAGCACCTATAAACAAATAAGAAAATGGAAGTAAAAGCACGTTAAACTAGGAAATTCCTGTAATACTTACCCATGTTACACAAACATCGACTTAAACACTTTAATTTAAAATTACTGAAACTGAGTGTAAAGAACAGTAAGAACATTTACTATCTATTTCGAGAATGTTAGTAAGAATATACCAACAACGTTGCAGAAACATTTAAATGCATACTTAGAATATTGCAATTGCTGTATCATGTTTTGCTGAAGGCTTTCGGTTCACAGACGCTACGAATTTCAGTGAGCCGCATCTTAACCAAAGAGAAAGGAAGAAAAGAATATCCACTTGTGATAAAAGTAAAACAGAACACTAGCGCAATGGCGTTAAATTACCTAATCTAACTAAATCATTGGCTTAAGTCTAAAATGGGAAGGAAAACGCAAAGTTGAATTAAAATAAAAGATTTGATAGGTATAGAGTATTTAGACACATCTTGTCTAATTCTTATTGTACAACAAAGATGGAATAAAATCATTTCAAAAATAAATTTCAAGATTCAAACGTCGCTGTTTTTATTTATAAACTTTTTGCGAGTTAAAATACGTCACACTCATAATCTAAATAATTAGGTGTCGAAGGATTTCAAATTCAAATTCAAAATCTTTATTTAAATTTAGGTCATGAACACCCTGAACCCTCACCTGAAAATAAATGACCTTAATGTTATGAATGTTATGAACGTCAAATATACAGTGAAAAACACTTTGCGACATTCTGCGTAGGTACCTACTGTCTATTCTTTGACCAGAAATTCAGCAAACTCGCATACTGTTGGTGTTTATTGTTGCAATAATAATCTGCATAGCTTCAGACTTAATGCTATGAAATTGTTAGCTTATGACAAAGTCATTATTTAAAAACAAATATCGAACACTTCACTTTAAAAAATAAAAAAGAGCCTACAAGTAAAAAAGGTTCCCGATGTAAATGAAGTAACTTTAAATCAATCTTAGATTGTAAGCAGTTGAGGTGAGGCCTTTGTCCTTTGTCTTTGAGCAAAGGCCTCACCTCAAATTAAAGTGGTATGGCCCATGCTCCACCACGCGGGCTTATTGTGTATCAGTGGAGGGGTGTTTGCAAGGCAAGCGACCAACCTTACTGTCAGATGTTATCAACCCGGCCTCTGACTCTTAACGACTAACAAAATACTGTAAAAGTTAAATATTTAAATTAAAATGCTCCCCATAGAGGTTTTCAAGTCAATCTGAAGGGTCAATTTGTAATCGTAAAAACATTTTCATTTGCAATTCCCTTGAACAAATTGGATAGGTGAATTATACTTAAATCCCCCTGAATGTTAAGCACGTTATCTGGATCATTAGTTCTCATATTCAAAATGGATTCTAAGACACATCGATTGAATACCATTCGCTCAAATGGATATCTGGTATTAAGGTATGGACACAACTGGTTTAATCGAAATCATATCGTTAGTGTGTCAAGACCTTTTAAGTAAAGTAAAGTTAGCCTGTAAACATCCCCAAAGGCAAACCTTACCTTACCTCAATTATGAATTAGTAAAACCTTTAAGTTAAACATATAGTTATTTCATTTTGCCTTTTGATGACTAATTGACTATAATATACTAGTCTTATAATTTGAGACACGTTGTTGAAAAAGGATTTAACATCTGTATTTTATTTTTCATGATGACGTCAATAATAAAGCTGCTAATGAAACTTGATTTATTATTATTGAATTTCTTTTAAAGGATTTTCCAAAATATTTTGGTGACTAATTTAGTTAATTTTGAATCTAATATCTTGTTTCATTTTTTTATTATTATGAATGTGGTGAATAAATAAATAAAATAGATTTAAAAAAGTATATTTTACATTATTTATTCACACAAAAGCCTATAATAAAGTTACTGTAAATAGGATAGTTATTATATCATTCACAATTTAACGCTTTATTATCACGATCAAACTCTTTATAATAATAGTTAATAATGTAGGATATATAGGGTGTACTCATAAAAGTAAAATATGTTTGTTACATTTCAAGGAAAATAGTTTTATCAAGCTTAAAGAACTTTATGTGACAGTGTGACTCAATTCAATAAGTTTTATTGAATGATTAAGTATAGGTACTCGAAAAATTCATTTTCTACAATAAAATGAGTATATGTTTGCAGTAACTTCCTTTTTTAACCATGGATATTTTCACACAAAGCTTCTACCTTCAAAACAAAAGAAAACTCATATTATCATCCCTGAGTCGCTCATCGCTGACCAAAACACATGTTCATAATGGCATGTTTTACCAATTGTATAGCTAAATAAAACAATCAAATTAACAGACAAGTCTGGCACCGCAGTATACCCTATTCTGTTATTTTAATATTTTAAATAATGTAAACAAAGTTACGAGTCGATGCTAGTTCAATTGAAAATACCTATTTTCAATTCAATTCAATTTGCACCTGCAAATGCACTATTCTGATGAAGCTGCGATGGTTTGTATGCAGTGCACTTCGTGTGTGATGCATCCAGGCACTGGGCATAAAATAGATTGGATTTAAGGGATAGGCTCTCCTTTAAAAAGGATGTGCATCTAAAAAGGTAACAGTTATCAAGTTACTTGTGATGTATTATTATTGCTACTTATTGAATAGGTGCTTGGGAAACGGCATATTAATATTCTACCACAAATTGCGATAAATTGTGGTTATATCAAAATATATTAGCCAAGTGCACAGGGTATATAATAGTGCACAGGTATGTTTGTGCTCAATACAAAAGTGCACTCTCTACCCTAAAACTATCATAGATCAGTGAGATGGTTTTGCGCATGATCCCTTGCCATACATGAAAGCAGAGATAAATCGTACTTCTTATTCGATGACTTCGTGTGAAAACATCCCATTTTAAAACAAAGGCCAGTGACCTGCTTATTAAAAATTACAAGTTCACAAGTTACAGGTTGTAACCTTACCAGGAAGTTTTGACTAGTGCATGTAAATTGCGCTTATCAAAATTAATCTACAGGGCTAGTAAAGTTGCATACTTGTAGAATCCACGTGTAATTACTAAAATCAAAAATGTGTACAATAACATGTAAAAATATGTTTGTGACATTAATAATAACACTTGTTATTTCATTTTTTTATTGATAAACACGACAAATTACTGTCTAGAAATATAAAACATTTCAAATTATCTATTATAGTGGTGCAGGACAATAATTCTAAACCATGTGTACACAAATTCATTAATTAACGTAATCAGTCAGGTATCAAACGACTGCCGGGAGTCGCATAACAATGGAATTTCTATTGTGTCTCGTTCACATATACTTGACGAGTTAAGTGGAGATATGCAATGCCAAACGGAAAAAAATGCAGGTGAAAAAAAATATACATTCAATTAAAAATTCAAAACCATTGTTACTTGTAATTTACTCGTGTACTTGTAATAATGTTTTTTACAAGAAAATTGCTTAATACAAGACTTGTAACTTTTGATACAGGCCACTGTACAGAAGTGTCACATACTCTTTTCTAAATGGTCGTGAAGGAAGATAAGAAAAAAATTACATAGCCTTATTATTTGTAACTGAATTGACGCATTTTAATGTATGGTAGATCTTAGAGTTAATATTATTTGCTAAATGTATTTTAGATTTAGAATTTCCTTTTGTAGTAATACATTTATTCTGTATCGTTACAGTTTTTATTATGTAAAGAATATATTGATTATTGTGCACACGATAAAATTGCGTTACAGTGACTTTCTTTCCAGGGTGCGTTTTTTTATTCATTAACGACAAATTTAGAATACTATTACCATTAATATAAAATGCTGTTAAAATAGTGACTTGTACTTTACGAATAAGCTAAAAATTGATTTCCAAAAAAACACCCTGTATGGAAGTGAAGCCACTGTGGCGACTTTCTATCGGTTATTTTATGACATAGACAAGATGTACTATCGTAATAAGTTACTTTTCTCTTTCAACGGAGAAGAATAGAGTTACTAACAATAACGCTTTACGATATTTTATCAAATACGGACTTAAAAAGCTGAAATATTCTAAATTACGGTAATGTTATATTTAATTAGCTGTAAGATAAATTTAGGATACTCATATGTATAAAAATAAATATCACTTCAAATAAATAGGTACATGGATTTTCAAGCTATGAAATGACGAAAAAAATATTTAAAAATTAAATTAATAATTATAATTAAAAAAGCAAACTACTTAATGACTTGCAATTCATTATTTTTAATCAAGGGCATTAGGTCTAGCTACCTTTCATAGCAGTTTATGTAATTCAGGGACAACCTGTATATTGATTTATTTGTCATATAAGAATATTTTAATGTTTCTTTCCGATTATTCCGATACCGCGAGAATACTTTTAAATTGTTAAGTTCAGAGTGATTTTATTCATTAGATTACTTACTATTTTAGTCAGATTTTTTTTGATGTTTTCACTAAGAATCTATTACTATAGCAGAAAAATAAGCCTTTGTCGAAGTTTGTTTATGAACAAGGAAAATAGTTTATAATATGTATGCACTTTGTTAATTTTAAACAGCTCTATGTTTCATTGAACTTTAAAGTTTGAATTCTATTATTGTAGTAAGAATTTTAATACTCAACCACTTTCTAACACTGCTACTATCTAATTTTTATTTAATCCATTTGCACCAAATTCATGCAATATTGAGTTAAAGCTATTTAAAAATATATTTTTTAATTAAATAGTGACATCCATATAAAAGTGGCATTTTAGTTTTAGAAATCTTTTGGAATTGATTTTGAAATTGGAATCTAAAAAAAATCTTGAATAGCTAAAAAAGATGTTTGGTGCAAATGGAAACAATTAAAAATAATAGAAATAGAAAATAAGTACGACAAACAAGATATAGAGTTATTGTACCGTTTTACAATACGACGCTGTTTTAAATTCTGTTCCTAGTTAAATAAAGACCAATTTAACGTTCTGTTGGAGTGATAATCATTATGACTAATTTTTTTTTTACTCCTCTTAGTGTATTCCTTTAATATGGTAAGTTGAATGCAACGCAATGCTCATAAAACAGCTCATGGTGTGATTATAATTGAATGGGTGACCACAGGAATCATATTAGTGACGTATAAGTATCACATGGATCTGCAAAAACAATAAAAATGATTAAGTATATGCTTTGTTTGGAGACTCTCAAGCAGATTGACAGATAACGTTTGACAGTAAGGTCCTATGCATCTCTTAATCAATGACAGCAGGTTTGTTCGATTATAAATAAACAAGACAAGGAAAGAAGACTCGCCTGCATGCAAAAGAAAAAGACAACACACCGAAAAATTTGAATCAGTCTTTGATTAAAGTAAAATAGCGGAAGATAGGTGACGCGCCACTCGAAAGTGGACCGCTAAAATCAGGCCCCCGTCGCCTAATTTCCATGGGATTGCGTGCGCGGGTGACATTTATAAGACGTGTGACGTAAGGAATGTGCAGTGCCATTTTTTAGCTGACAATTAGTATGACATGCCGTATCTTCCGCTATTTTACTTTAATCAAAGGAATCAGTATTTGTGCTTTATTCTTCACAAAGATAAGAACAGAAGAGCTGCCTTGATAAAAGAGCGAATAGAACAACAGTAAGTGGGTACTATCACGTCGCCAAGACAAGGACAGAAGACTGCCAGCACGCAAGAGGGAAGAAGACAGCACGTCGTCGGCATTAGAATCAGTACGCTTTGTCGTCACTTGCGTGTGAGTTCACAAAACGAACTGATTCTTTAGTCGGCGCGTGCTTATCTCATCCGAAGAAGACTCAAGTTTGAAGATTTGTTTAGATTCGGTTGCACCATGCATGACATCTGATACCCTGATTGGTCAGTACCCCAATCACGAAAAACTATCGACTGCGTGAACATATCGAGAAATGCCAATTCGTATGGAAATGACACTAGCGCCCCGGGCGGTGCGTAAAGAAATTATATTTTTAACATCGATTTTGACATTTCTCGATACGCTTACGCAATCGATAGTTTTTCGTGATTGGGGTACGGAATGATCCATAGTGCCATGATAGCCGCATACTAAGAGCCGGTCGCATTGCTCGGTAATCCAACTTCTACAACGTTTACGTAGGGCGTTTGACATCTTTTTAAAGTACGATAGTGCACTACCTATATAAAGTTATTTTTGTTAGTTTGTTGTGTTTATGTAAGTCACTTACACATTTCAGTGACAGAAGCTCTATGTAATGAAATGAAATGTTTATTTGGCGAACCATAGAGATCCATTTTAGTGTCAGCAATAAAAGTCATCATCATCTTATTTAACACGTCCCGGGACACTATTCCAGACACAATAGATGTTTTATTGTTTTCACGCCTGTAGGCGTTCACTGTCCCGGAACGTGTTAAGAGCCAAGGTCTTGTCGGTGGAGTTTTTTCCATTCTTTACGCTCTTCCGCCATTCTCTTGACCTCTTCTCGTAACCAGCAGCCGTCGGGTGTCGCCTCAGAGCAAACAATATGTGTAGTGTGTGTACACAATATGCGTGTATGTAAGTATACTTTTATCTGACTGTACCCGTTTTCGAGCTACGAACAATCCCTTTATCTAGCAACTTCTTTGTCTCAAGACTGATGGCTCTATTTTATACGTGACTACTATCAACATTGTCTTCTAAACAATAATGTATAGTTAATAAAGTATTTAGGTACTTTAGGCTATAAATCGCAGATCAAGTGACTTGTGCGATGAAAAAAAAAATGATCTAAAGGTATCACTTCAAGACCATTGATTTGAAAAAGGAGGTTCTTCTTCATAGTGCTGAAGAAATATGAGAACAAACTCGGTCAAATCCACTCCGGTTATTATTTACGCCATGTAGGTACTACGAGTACGTATAGTATTTTGATACTCCTTAGGGTCAGTTTTGTCATCGATACTTAACTCAAAGAATGGTTAAAAGTTGTTACCATTGGTTAAATAATTGTCCGTGGTCATGCAAATAGCCATTCCGATATTTTTGATTAAGGATATATTTTTTTCAAAGTCACTATTCTTTTCGCAGCCTACACATAAAGTACTAATAATGTCAGATGTTAAATATAAAATCATTTTATTTGTATACTCTTAGATATAATAATAATACTTTGATAAGAAAAAAACGGTTTTAGCTGAAAGAAAGAAAATACGCAAAATGTGGATTATAGTAGCGGTTCAAAGTTACAATTCCAATTTCATGGCTATTAATATTTACAATTAATTCGATCACAAACTTGACCAAAGTGTTGTTGAAAGTGATTAGAGTTTTCTAACTTTAATAAAAAGATGCTGTGACTTCATACTGTACTATCATATGTTGCCATAAAGAGGTACGCTAGTACGTAATAACTTTATGAATTTACCCAAGAAAATACTGTTTATTTTGTCAGGTAATTTACAGATAGGCCCAGTTGCGATATCGATAGTTATAGGTAGACCGCGAAAATGAGACCTCGCCTGCGGGGGTCACACGGAGGGGCCCACAGGGGTGCGGGGGGAGACGAAAGCGCGGTTAGTGAGCGGCGCGGGCGGGTGATTTCGCGCCGCCCGCATCCCTCGCACGACCCGCTATCGCCTCCCCCCACGCCCCTGTGCCCCGTGGGCGAAGTCTCAATGAAGCGGTTTACCTATAACTGAACTTATGGTTAAATTTCGTTACCAGCGGTTGAATGTATACGATAAAACATATCTTCCCCAATATCATACTTACGAGCAAAGATTTATTACGTGTGCATTACAATCTACTATATAAAAATAAGTCAGGCTTTCCTTCCTGACGCTATAACTCTAGTACGCACGAACCGATTTCCACGGTTTTGCATTCGTTGGAAAGGTCTTGGGCTCCGTGAGGTTTAAAGCAAAGAAAATTCCGATAAAATGGGGCCGGAGCGGGATGGGACTGGGGGCGAAACGAAGTTCGCTGGGACCGCTAGTAAATTTATAAAAAGCGGAACCGCTTTCATTTCTTTTCAGCACTGTTCTTTCCATCGCACGAAACCCATTCATACACAAGCACAAGTATAAAAAAAGATAACGAGATTCGGACATCAACTAACCGAGTTTCAAGTTATGTTCTCCATAATCAGAAAACTCTTTCACTGGCATCTCCACCACAAGTCAGTGTAGTTGCTGTACCTGTAACTAAATCATTATATCGTCGTCAGTACGGACAGCCGGGTCCTTATCTAACTCGCTCTGATCATGAAATCCAACGTATACTCAGCGAGGCCAGAAACATGGCCCAAAAATCCCATGCAGAACATGGCCACCGTCCCAATTACCCAGGCGAATACAATCATCAAAATCAACAGAATGTTTTTATGCCAAAAAGAGTATACTCAGAAAGATTTCACGCAGAAAAAGGCCCATTGCACAACAGCCCAGGATCGATGGATTTTATGGTGATGAATGAGGCTGATCGTCAACGTGCTATCCGCCAGCGAACCTCTTCGGGAGAGATACAAAGTGAGTATAGACCATAGGATCATCTGACCTCATTTGAAGACCTCCACAGTCTAGTGGCTAAACACGCGGGGTTAGAGCGCTTTCACATTTAGGCGACTTTAGCGGCGCGGCAGCAGCGCGACATACGCGCGAAAACGGCGCGTAAGTCGCGCGGGTCCGTCCCTCTATACCCATTACCCATCGCAGTGGTAATACTATCGCCGTATTAGCACTGCAAATGGGTAATGGGTGTATTAAGAACGACCCAGTCGCGTGACAGACGCGCTGCTAATGTGAAGGCATCCACTGCTGCCGCACTGCTGTCGCGCTGCTGTCGCTCTAATGTGAAGGCACGCTTATAAGGCGTCCGCCACTCTGATGTCCAGTGTTCAATTCCCGGTCCAGTCAGCTTAGAAATCATAATTTACTACATTGTCTAGGGCTTGTTGTGGTATTGATACAACCGGTGTTTCTGATTTTTAATTTAGATGGTTTGTTTGAGTGACGGAAACAATGATGGGTAAAAAAAACAAAATTCATATTATGTTATTATGACTTATGCCATTGGATAGAACAATGCCAAGTTTTTTTATACATAACAATTAGTTACTAGAGATTTTATCAACTAGCTGGCTGGTTCGGTGTCTATTTAGAGTCTTTTACTATAAACGGTTACGAATGGGGTAAAGTGCTGAGCCTACATTATCGTACCTCCTTCTTGGCACTTGTAACACTAGCGCGATATTTCAAGGTCATAATAACGTACCAAATTATTTACATGATAGTATGCTAGAATTTCTATATTATAGTGTTTGTTTTTTCTGAGTATTCCAAGTTATTTTTTTTTTACAGCTACAACTTCTTTTTCTTTTACCTTTCCTAAAACGAAGCCACCTACTCTCGAGAATGGCGACTACGACTACTCTGCGATAGGAATCACGAAGCCTACCAAGGGGAGCGGAGCACTTGGAGCAGCCGATAGGCAAGTTCTCGGTTTATCAAAGAAAGAAAGAAAATGAATTTATTAATTTAGGACATCACAAACACACACACACACATTTAAACGAGTTCACAAAATAATAACATACACAATCACATGACAAATTTACATAATACAAAAAAGCAATCAAAAAACAAAAACAGAAAAAAAACAACCATGCAGTGCGTGTCACGGTGTGCCGTGTGTCGGTGATGTCCAAATCAAGAGGACCTCACTCAGCATAAGCCATGTCCCCGGGAGGCCCTGGCGCTGGTTTTCAGCGGACCCTTGCTGAGTGAGGTACACGGAAAATATCATTGTCATCATTAACAGTACTGTTACTACTGTCTCCTACTATGGAGGCCCCTCTCAACAGTGATAGGCCAGGTACGCGGGAGATATTTTAGTGCCCAGATGTGTGCGCAATACACAAGTGCATTCTCTGTTTCTTCACTCTTATTAATCCGACATGACCGATGAGAGATCAGGCGCAGGACCAACGGCTTAACATGCTTTCCGACTTCCTGACTCCTGTTTCCGAGTATATACAAGACAGACAAACCCAGAAACAAATTTCGCCCAACCAGGGATTCAAGTAGTACTTGGGTAGTTCCTGACTCCTCTTTCCGAGTATTTTCAGGACAGACGAACCTGGCAACAAATTTCGGTGCCTTCGGACCCAAAAGGTAGTGACCAGCGTACTAACTGCCAAAAGCCACTGTGACTGCTTGCATTTAGTGTGATCCTGCGATCTTTACAAAGTCATCCGTTCAATTTACCAGTGGACGTTCTACGCTACGCCTTTGATCAAAAGGTTTTCTGCCCCAATGGCCGTCAGTTCTTTGAGCTTTACGCTCTGCCCGTTGCCCTAAGCTTTTGATTCGCAGGGCTATGTCTGTTATTTACATAAAAATAATTCGTTTGGTCTCTATATAAGGTCACCTCGTTTTAAGTGATAATATTTAAAGAGCTGATTCAGCACAATAAAATCATTTTTTGTAGAAAACACATTGGGGTTTTATCCGCTATTTTTTGAGAAAATTGGAGACTAAGGTAATATTTTTTTTTATATTTTATTTTTTTATTCATTAAGGTTAAATTTAGAGAAAAATAAGGTTTGGACATTGAATTGAGAGAGCGAAGCCGATGACGTAGATAACTTTTTTAAATTGACAGGGTGCTGTTTTGAAAAAAATGAATAGTGTCTTTGCTAAAAAAAAACGATTTTCCAAAAAATAATGAACGTGTTCTGTTTCTATGATGTATACAAAGATACTGTAAAAATATTATCACTTAAAACGATTTGACCTTATATATGACGATATAATAATAATAATAATTTGATAAATAGTATTTTAATGATAAGATTCGTAAGACCAAATGGAATAAACTATGAATTTTTTCTGTGGTCAGGTTTACCACAAAAAGTGCAAAATACGTCCGCATTTTTCGCACAACACCGTACCGGCACTCCTTGTTCGAAGATTGTGACTATCTGGCGTATTACTGCATGAAAGTTTACGAGTGCGTACACAATTTTTACTATTTACCGTATTTTACGTATAAAAAAAAAGTGAGGGTGCTTTGCGCCGTCGATTCACCTACGCACTTGAATGGGCAAGCGTGAATGAGCAATGCGGTAATGCAGATAAATATATGGCGAAACGTATGAGCACTGACTATTACGCGTTTGTTTGCCGAACGAAACCTAAGAATGCATATTATAGATAGATGATAGAGCAAGACATCATAATATATGCGAAATTTTTCCAAACATTTAAGGATTTTCTACAGTTACTCATTTCACATGCAAATGCAGCGGTATACTGACTAACGGATGTCTATTTTTAAATTTTATTTTTCATTTATTAAAGGCAAAGCAGATATTTCACCTTGATCGTACCTTATGGCAGGTATGGATGAGCTTTAAGCAATGAGCTCTGGGGTTTTTGCATCTGCCATTAAACAATTGAGAATCGAATATGCATCGGATGATTGTCAATGCACTTTCACGAATTGATTTTTAATTTTTTATTACTATTTTTTTTCAGTACCGGAAGTGTTTGCGGAAAGAGCGGTCACTTTATTTACCATACTTTCGAAAACTACTGTGTGCTTGATTACATCAATTGCATTGAGAGATATTCAGGTATATAAAGATATTTGTTTTTTTTTCTATCATATACAGGGTGTAACAGAAAGGTGCAGTGAAAATTTAGAAATATGATATACCTATGGTTAAAGAAAAGTATTTTGTTTCAGACGTCATGTAATTTAATTTTATTCATGCTTAGTTATTGTTATTGATATTTATCTAAATCTGAAAAATTGTATTTTATATATTTGGCTTGTAAGGAACATATGTATGATGTATAATTATATTGTAAAAGTACCTATTTTGAAAAAGCAATTGTTGTGCGAAGTAGTGCTCTCTCTGTCTGGGTGTTCACGGAAGACCAGCGTCATGGCATTCCTTAGATACTATGACACATGCTGAGGGGCCCAGTTTTTCAGTATCTTGTGTAATGTGCATTTAAATATAATTATTTTTCTATTTTGGAAATTATGTGATACTGAATAAACATATTTCTTTCTTTCTTTCTGTCTAATTAATAAGACTTTACTATCCGCCTGTCTATAACAAGGCTGTAGCCCATAAGCCCAAATAGCTAGATACTTGAAGTTTTCATTGATGATGTACCTATTTCTGTTGCCGCTTAACAAAAAAAATGTAAAAAAATACATATTAAAAAATTGAGTGAAATTTACATTTGACGTACGGAACTGTTCTGGGATGAGTCCGACTCGCACTTGCCCAATTTTTATATATTTAGAGATGTTTTTATCTTTCAGTTTGGACTGTAAAACATATGGGTGATTGTATGGATCTGAAGCGATTGACTGAATACAGGAGTAAGTCGTTTAGGAATATTATTAGATTGATAACTTAGATTAATAACTGGATGACCCGTCGAACTTCCTACTCCCCTCCTAATATTCATATATTTTTGGGCCAATGATGAGTGGAGGAAATGAGAGATCTGGGTATCACGGTTGATAGGCAGCTTAATTTCACATCTCACACCAATAACGTTGTTAAGAAATCTTACAAAATGTTAGGATTTGGTTTTTACAATATTTTTTTAACACTTACAGTGTCATATTTTATTCTTAAAAGATGAAAATATGAAACCAAAAATTGCGCACGGGCGGGATTCGAACCAGCATCTTTCTGGCAATCCGGGCCAACTGCTCTTCCAATTGAGCTACCGTGCTGTCGGTCCGACCGCGCGAAATTCTTGGTCTCATTGATACGTCATTGCGTCATTGCGTCATTTGGCAGCTGGCCCGGATTGCCAGAAAGATGCTGGTTCGAATCCCGCCCGTGCGCAATTTTTGGTTTCATATTTTCATCTTTTATGTTAGGATTTATAAGAAGGATCAGTTCAGGTTTCCAACTTAGTTCTACTCGCATAACACTGTTCAATGCTCTTGTTCGTAGCAACTTGGAGTATGCGAGCGTCGTATGGAGTCCCGTGTATGCCGTTCATTCACAGCGTTTGGAGGGTATCCAACGTGTACTCACCAGACATCTTGCGTTCATCGCAAGGGGCATTTCCCATAGATCGCCATACGACGAGCGACTTAAGTTTTTTTAAATGAACACCCTGTCAAGCACAGTCAGATATTTTATTCTTGCACGGTCTTATTAATGGCAAAATGAAATGCCCTGATCTCGTTGAACGTATCAAACTAACAGTGCCAGCCCGTCTGCCCCGTTACCCCATAAAAAAGACCTTTGCTTTGCCTCCTACTCGAAATAACCTAGGCCGTCACGCTTCCCTCGTCAGATGTTGCTCACAATACAACGATTTCTGCACTAGACATTTCCCATGATACCTTGCCTAAATTTAAGAAGAAGCTGTCTGAGCTGCTGAATGAGTAATGCGTTTCAATATTTTTTGTAAGCAGTGTTTCTCAACTATGCATAATAGTTATTGTCAAAATTTTGGATTAAGGCTGTTTAATATGAAAACGAAAAAAAATACTCGATTTTTTTTGCACTTACTTTAGTACTTACGTTATTTCTGTTGTAAACTGGGACTTGTTACAAAAACAACATGTTTTCGCAAAATGTGTACAAAATAAGGAAATTCTAATGGTAGCACTGAATTCTCAGATAATTTTAACTGCAAATTAATCACCTTTCCACAAGTTTTGTTATAAAGTTAACAATACACTAGCACTTAACACGTTACTTTAGTTAAGTGTGTACAAATGTAAACTGTTGGTGTGCCTTTTCAATAAAATAAAATAAATTCAACCAACTAGAAAACCATAAGAATCGGTCCATCCATTCTTGAGCTCTAAATATTGTACCTAGCGCGACTTTATTTTATACCTACATACAATGAAGATGAATGTTGCTCGCTTCTTTTTTCTTGTCTGACAAACAAGTTGTATTTTTAAACCTTTTTCAGGCCGCTCATATCAAGATCAATCCTGGTTGGAAAGTTATTTCATCGTAGAAGATGTGCGAAAATAAAATATTAATGTTGAATACTTATTTTTTTACTTCGCCGAAAGACCAAATAACCTTAAAACCATTTAAAAAAAATATAAGTTTGTCCTGAGTTTTCGCCATACTAGTATCAATAGTAATGTATAAAATATCTAAGGTCGATTAACAGTATTATACAGTGTGTCCCTGGATATTGTACACTTCAGTTAAAGGTGGGTAAAAGTAAAACTTAAAATGAATAAAAAAAGTGAAATGAAATTTTCATTTTGTACTGGGACGCTACGCGCAAAAATGATGAAATAAAATAATATGATAAGCCAAAAACGTGACAATGAAGATGATATCGCATTTTTCGTTTGCCTTTTTTGTTTAATTTTAGGTCTATTTTTACCTCCTATTCGGATTTCACATTATCCAGAGACACACTATACACCGTGCTTTTTTAACCGTCTTACAGCCGAAGGCCACTTAAAGTATCCAATAACTACATGTCATTCGTTAAATAAAACTTGGTTATTATTAAGATTTCAAAGCCTAAGACATTAAAGAAGATATCAGCACAATTTAGTACGAAACATCCTGTAACGAGCACTACGCGCGGGTCATTCACTCGGCTGTCTAGCACTACTGACCTAGTTTTACGCACGAATAGAAAGGGGCGAGGCGGTAGGCGTCAAAAAGGATTGCGCTAGCGCATGATTGGTTAGAGATCCACGTGGACTGTCTTAGATTGGCTAACGGTGCGGAACGCGTGGAGGCGGCAAGGTCAAGGAATGCATTGTTGAAAACGTAAACATTATGAACAGGATGATACATTACGTAACATTACTATTAGATATTTTTTACACCAAAATTATGTGGAGTGTAATAAAAAAAATAACATGTCCTAGAGGTTTATTAAGATGGTTACATTACGTGGGCTTCGGGTGTAAGACGGTTAAAAAAGCACGGTGTATAGGTATATGTCGCAGAGAATTTATACGATTCTACTGGCGTTATTTAGTTTCACGCTAGCATTTAATATGCAAAAACAAAGTCATTCAATTTACCCGAAATACATGCACAAAAAATCTGATAAATCTATAAATAAAGTCACATGTACAGGGGGCGAACGGAAAAAACAAATTTTGCAGTCGGGGCAAACTGGAGTGGATAAAAAAGGACTCCATTCTAAAAATTAGGGGATGTAACTAGACTATCGATATCCTACCAAACGATGATTCGGAGCATATTTTCATGGTATAGTATCGTATAATTTTGACTAGTCCCCGGGATTTATCTGGTATTAATGATACCAGATAATTATCTTCTTAAATTTTTCTCAGGAGAGCATTCAACCAAACAAACTCAATGTTTTGGTTATAAACAAATACAGCTGAAAGCAATCTAAAAGGTTAAAATGCAGAGATTAAAGTTAAGAGTTTACACCAACGTAAGATTTCAATTTCATGGCAATAATATTTTTATTTTTCTCGATACTCCAAAAAGTAATGATTTTCTTACTATATTAGTAGTAAACGCAGTGACTTTATAATTTACTATCAGAAATATTGTGTTAAAAATGACATAGTCAACTTTATGCATTTTATCCAGAAAATCTTGATAATTTTATCAGGTAACCTTGATTTAATGTCATTAAATTTCAGTTCAGTTTGAAAATCAGTCTGTTACTATTACTTGTCTTTCGATATTGGCAAAGGAATTCAGGTACATTAATGTATTCACATAGGATTGTGGTTCATTCAGTATGCGTGACTTACTATAATTAATTGCAACAAACATATGTTTGCAATATACTTAAATCCCCTTTTTTATTCGTTCCAGCACTGTTCTTGCCATCGCTTGAAACAGAATACTCATACACAACCACAACCCAAAAAGAGGACGAATATCAAACATCTACTTTTCGAGTTTTAGATGATGCGCCTATTGTTCAAGAATCTCTTCCACCGACTTTACCACAAGCCAGTGTAAATACTGTAACAAAAAATATTGAAAACACTGGCCTATCACATCGGAGACAGTATGGCCAATCGGGACCATATCTAACTCGCTCTGATCTTGAAATCAAACGATTGATGAGTCAATACAAAAACATGGTCCAGAGATTCCGCGCAGATAAACAAGGAGGATATGGTCCAAACTATAGTTTCCGTCCCAATCACTATGAGAACTTTCGGCAAAATAAAAAATATCTTTTTCACACAAACAACTCAAATTCAAATCGATTTAACGCAGAAAGAGGGCCATTACGTAACGATCCAAGATCGACAAATTTCATGATTAAGAAGGCGATCGGTCGTCAACGTACTATTTTTGAAGAGATAACACAACGTGAGTAGACCATATAAAGTAAATTGCTTTGGTGAAACCAATGATTTTTAAAAAGAATAGATACGTTATACAAAACAAACGAAAAATCCGAAAAACTTGTAAAAATAACAATTTACTTTCTCTTTCACCTTTGTAACCGTATTGTGAAATGGATTTTAAGAAAAAATATTTAAAATTTAATGATTTATGCGCATTTTTTGTTTACCTACATGTCATACAAGATCTCCTGAGCTTATTTTACTTCCTTAACATAAGACTTTGGTCTCATTCGTTTTCATATATCTTAAACTAAGTTTGTATGACTATAACTATAGATCTAATAGGCAACTACACATACATTACATAAATACTAATAAACTATTGATTTACAGCCACAACTTATTCGTATACTTTTCCTAAAACAAAGCCACCTACCCTCGAGAATGGTGATTACGACTATTCCGCGATAGGAATTACAAGACCTCCCAACAAGGCGCAGGCGGCAGCAGATAAGCAAGTTTATTTTTCCCTTACATTATTTCCTTACTTATATCAACGTCGTAATTATATTAACAGCCTCGGTGGCGTAGCGGTGAGAGGGTCGCAATTTAAAGTGACGGCTGCGCCAGAGGTCCCGGGTTCGATTCCCGGGTCGGGCCAAAAATATATACATGGGTTTTTCTGTTTAGATAATCTCAGGGTAGACTGGAGTTTGGAAGTTGGCGGTGTTTCACCCCCGTGCCTATGGCCTACTACGAAAAACGAAATCCGTCAAAACGGTAATCGTTTTGCGGATCCGAAGCATGTCGTAATGAGGATTTCATACTAAAAATGTTTCAGATCCGAAAAACGATAATCGTATTGACGTATTTCGATTTTCGTAGTAGACCTCCTGTGCCTTGCCCGTGTGCCGTCTTGCGCCTGATCTCTCTCCGATCTGTCAATCTGTGCCAATCTGTGCTGTCCCATCGGGCTTTGAGAGTGAATTAAATTGAGAGTGCACCTGTGTTTGCGCACACACTTGTGCACTATAATATGTCTCGCGCAGTCGGTTAGTCGTTGTGACTGGCCACCGAAGTCGAAATCGGCTAGGGGGACTATTATTTTATTATTATATAAACGTCATGCGCATCATTTAACCAAGAAATCTCAACATTGAACAATTCTAAAAATTATATCTATAAAATGGTCAAATCAAGCATGAATATTATAAACCGCAAATATCTCAATTAACTGTGGCGGAGTTGTGAGTAGAGCAATGGCACAACACAATATGGTTTAGGTTCAAATCCCGCTCGTAGCTCTCATTAACATAGTTCGATACATAACAAAAGCACACTTATGCCATTGAGTAGGTGGAATAATATAATAGTCTTCCTATTTTCGGTACTGGCAGCCCCTCTCAATATTAATAGGCCAAGTACGGGATAGATAGATGAAGTGCCCAGATGTGTGCGCAATACACAAGCTCATTTATTGGGTGAGTGAGACAGCAGGCCGACATGACCGTTGAGAGATCAGGCGCAGCACCAACGGCTAAACGTGCTTTCCGAGGCACGGGGGTCTCATCACCCCCAGTTTCGTGACTCCAAGCTGTTTCCGGGTATTTTCAAGAAGACCTGGGATTCGGACCAGAAAACTGACCACTATACCTACGGCACAGTCAGTCTTAATTAGTATAATCTTTTCCAGGTTCACTACAAGAGTAACGTGGGCGAAGACTCGGAGACGAACGACTCCTGAATTCGTGAAATTTGATGAGAACTGCGACTACATAGCCTATTACTGCCTAAGAACGCATGAGTATGTGATATGACTGTTTTTCTTCTTATATGACTTTAAACATCGCATTGCATTGCAATAAGTATAAGGCCTCGTCCTGGACGCCAGCGGGCGGAGCGGGCGGCGCGGGCGACGGCGCGCGTGTCTTGATGAAAGTTCATAGATTTGTGTGAAGCTGTTCTCGACGACAGCGGTGCGGGCGGAGCGGGCGGCGAGCGTTGAGCTGTATTACCGCCCATACCGCCCGCTTCGCCCGCTGGCATCCAGGACGAGGCCTAAGACATAATGGGTCTACACGCAAATTAATTATGAGTAATTTTATTACACGCTGATGGCACCGGCC
The DNA here is from genome assembly GCA_963584085.1 of Pyrausta aurata. Classification (NCBI taxonomy): domain Eukaryota; kingdom Metazoa; phylum Arthropoda; class Insecta; order Lepidoptera; family Crambidae; genus Pyrausta; species Pyrausta aurata. The sequence goes on along the minus strand of OY757275.1, from coordinate 9,733,997 downwards.
GTGGTCATGAGCCATCCCCCCTTATTCACGTATTTTCGGCATTTACTGCTGGACTATAGTCTGTTTCTTTTTGCTAGTCCAATATTGTAAACATTCCTTTTAGAACTCTTAAAATAATATCAATTTATAAAATTAATTAACCATTCGTTTTAAAAAGATCTTAGTTTTCAATGACGAATCACATTAAGTAGTTCGTGAATTATACTTCGTCGCTGCATCCTTGAGATTTTCAAATTCACAATTCACAGTCCACTCCTCAACGTACCAGGCATCGTATCGAATATTTTAGAGCCTACCAAATTTAAAAAGAAATAAAGTTATCGCATTTCCGCTGTAGGTGGCGCGCCCGCGCACCTCCGCTCCATCTGACAGGTCGCCATTCGCTTCTTACGTTCGGGCATCGAAACATCGGAATTTCTCGTTCGTGCTTTTTGCGGTAGAAAGTGTTATTATAGTTTCAAAAGTGCTTGAGTGTAAAAATGGGCAAAAGAAAACACAAAAGTAAGGACCCAGAAAAGATACGCAGAAAAATACGGCGCTTGGAACGCTGTTTGGAATCAGAGGAAAGTGACTATCGAAGTAAGTTATATTTTGTTCATAACATAGTAAATATGCTACACTAGATACCTATACCTATATTGTTTACGACTGACTTATTGTGATGTGTATTATCACATATCGGAAAAGATTTTGCATTGCAATTGTATGTTTTCTTTTGTTCGTCGTAGTATTACCTATCTACCCACATTTTTACTGTTTTTTCTTACGAAGCATAAACTCACAATAACAATAAGTTATTCATTCTTAATTAACCTTTAATAAGTGTAATTAACGTTTTTTTGCGTGGTGGTGTTCAAAAGATTTGGTAAATAATTATTTTCTTTGTACGAAATATTGTTAACGTGATACAGAATCGCGGTTGAGATTGTGTTTTTAGATGTACCATTAGTTTACATCAAACAGTATGGATATTTTCCAATCGAAAAAGTGATCTTAAATAATATTTATACACATTATATATTAATGAGTCGTGATGCGATTACGACCATTGTGGCTAGGCCATTTAATTTATTTTATAACGAAGAACCTCGATGCGATTGAGGTCATACAATTAGCTTATGTATTTCTTAGAGTAGTGATGCGATTACTACCGAAATACTATTTCTTAACGGCATTAACATCCTTGCAGATTACGAATCGGAGGATTCATATTCGTCGGAGCACTCTTATATTCGATCAGTCGTCTCGGTTGAGGATGATACATGTCAAACATTAAACAATGATAATGCACCACCAGTTGATCTCGCCCAATCAGACAGTGCCGAGAACCCCGCGCTGTCCACTGATATTTTGCAGGCCTTGGGTGAACCCAAGAGCAAAGCCGAAGTATATGCTCCTAAAATTAGAGAAGAGGTATCTGAACGGTGGGGGAAAATCGTGGTTGACGGTTTAAGCAGAGAATCGATATTGAAATTAACGGAAAACATTCACATACCCGAAAATTTCAAACTGCTAAAGGCCCCTATCCTGAACCCGGAAATTTCTGCGGTTTTGTCCGAATCCACAAAAAATAGAGACAAACGCTTGGAAAAGGCACAGAATCACCTTGGTTTGGGTATTGCAGCAATCACCAATTTAATGACTAGTCTAATAAAAGACGACATGGATAAGACAAATATAATTAAGAAGTTGTCAGAAGCTGGCCAGTTGCTTTTGGACTTACATTGCCAAAATACTTCAGCAAGGAAAAAGCTCATAATGTATAGCCTCGACAAAAAGTTTTCACATATTGTACAAGATGTTAAAAGAGACTCTTTTTTGTTCGGTGAAAACTTGGGGGAAAAAATTAAGGCGAATAAAACAGCAGAGAAGTCCGGCCTTCAAATTAAAAGGACTTTTGAACCTCAACCTTCCACATCTTCTTTTCGGCAAAATCAACCGCCTGCCCGTCAGGGAAACTGGAAGGGCCCACCCAGGACACAAGCTTCGAGAGGCAGACGTGGGACGGCCAGGACTCAAGCCTCTTCACAACCAATGAGACGGCCAGCAGCGACCAGCGACAGATATACCAACCTAACCCGGGCGAACAACCAACGCGACAAGCCGTCACGCAGAACGTAGAGGTAAAACATCACGCTGGACGATTACGTCACTATGTTAAGGCTTGGGAACAGATTACTAATGACCCTATTATATTAGAATATGTCACTGGATACAAAATTCCATTTAATCAACCGGTTATCCAAAATTTTATACCAACGGAACCTTTGTTTTCTCCTGTAGAAATTCAACATATGCATCTAGAGATAGCAAAATTACTCAAATGTGGTGCTGTTAGAAAATGTGAAGATCTAGCTGGTCAATTTATTTCAAACATATTTCTAATTCCTAAAAATGATGGTACCTTTCGCTTTATACTTAATCTAAAAAAGTTAAACAAGTTTATAGAAACAAGTCACTTTAAAATGGAGGACATTAGAACTGCCTCAAAACTTATAACTAAATCAGATTTTATGGCAAACATTGACCTTAAGGATGCTTACTTCGTTGTTCCCATACATTCCTCATACAAAAAGTACCTCAGGTTCAAATTTGATGGTCAAACATACGAGTTCCAATGTCTACCTTTTGGGCTTTGTTCCGCACCATTTTTATTTACAAAACTAATGAAACCTGTCACCACATACTTAAGAAATTATGGCTACAAAATTGTTATATATTTGGATGATCTGTTATGTATAAATAGTACTTCTTTAGGTTGCTCCCATCAGGTAAATGAGGTCCTTGATCTGTTAACAAGTCTTGGTTTTGTGATAAACTACGAAAAAAGTGATATTTATCCCAGTCAACAAAAACCTTACCTTGGTTTTCTGCTTGATTCCTCTAAAATGGCTCTTTTGTTAACCCAATCTAAACGTCAGAAGATTTTAAATCTGGTTGATAGTGTTTATAAGAAACAAAGTTTGGTTATTAGAGATTTTGCCCAGTTCTTGGGAGTTCTCACTTCCGCCTGCCCAGCTGTAGATTACGGTTGGGTTTATACAAAATTATTCGAGAGAGAAAAATTTCTGGCCCTTCAAAAGTCCAACGATGACTATGACTCGAAAATGAATTTAGGACGTCACCTTAAGGATGATTTTATTTGGTGGCGCCATAATATAATGGATTCTATCAGACCTTTACGCAATGGTCAATACGCTCTAGAAATTTTTTCAGACGCTTCTCTAACTGGCTGGGGCATTTATTGTGATGGTGAAACATCAAACGGGCTTTGGAGTCTATCTGAGACTAAAAATCACATTAATTATTTAGAATTGCTTGCGGCTTTTATCGGGCTTCAATGTTTTGCTAAAAATGTTACCAACAGAGAAATCCTTTTAAGAATTGACAATATGACGGCAATTTCTTATATTAATCGTATGGGAGGGGTTCAATTTAAACATCTCAATGATATAACGCGCAAAATTTGGCAGTGGTGTGAAACCCGCAAAATATTTGTCTACGCATCTTACATTAAGTCAAAAGAAAATGTTGAAGCTGACCGCGAATCCAGGTGTGCAAACGTGGATATTGAATGGGAGCTGTCTCCTGTAGCATTTAATGAAATCGTAAATCAATTCGGGATGCCGGATATTGATTTGTTTGCATCTCGGCTAAATGCAAAGTGCCCTCGATACATATCTTGGCAAAGAGATCCGGACGCTTTTAATATTGACGCATTTACTGTAAATTGGTCAAAATATTTTTTCTACTGTTTTCCTCCATTTTCTTTAATTTTAAAATGTTTGCGAAAAATAATAGTCGATGAGGCTGCAGGTATAATCATTGTTCCATATTGGCCGAGTCAACCTTGGTTCCCTCTGTTTAGAGAACTACAAACTTCAAATCCAATTTACTTCTCGCCTAGAATTGACCTTTTGCAATCTCCTTCCAGGAACCAGCACCCTCTATGGCGAAGCCTTACCCTGGTGTCCTGCCGCTTATCAGGGAAGCGTTCGCTCGACAGTGTTTAACATCAGACACAGTAGATATTATGATTGCATCGCTTTCTCGTAGTACGCTGAAGCAATATGATACAGCGTATAGGAAATTTTGGACATACTGTCAAAATAATAGCATTGTTGATTGTTTTTGTATATCAAATCCGAAAGCCCTAGATTTTTTAACAATTCAATTTAAGTCAGGTGCTAGCTATTCCACTGTCAATACAATACGATCAGCACTTTCTCTCATTTTAGGTAAACAATTTAGTTCAGACGCGAACGTTAGTCGCTTACTTAAGGGGATTTTCAAAACTCGTCCATCGTTCCCAAAATATCATGATACTTGGGACACGAACATTGTACTCGATTTTGTCAGTAATTTCTACCCAAATGAAGGCCTTCCTTTACTTTCTTTGACCAAAAAATTAGTAGCTCTCCTTATGTTGTCGACGGGACAACGAGTGCAGACGCTATCTATCATTAGCTTATCTAATATTCGGGTTAATGATTCAGATATTGTAATAATAATTGACAACTTGATCAAGACTTCTGGCCCCGGGCGATCTCAACCAAATCTTAGGATTCCTTTTTTCAATAATAGAGTTGAGATCTGTCCAGCTAAAACACTGATTGCATATATCAATGCCACCAGCTCACTTAGAGAGGGAGCTGAAACACAAAAACTGATTTTAACTTGTAAGAAACCGCATCATAATGCGACTGCCTCTACGATTGGCCGTTGGATAAAACTTGTACTGCATGAGAGTGGAATAGATACTGTACAACGCATAGTCAATAGTGGTTCTAAGCTCAGTAGATTATAAGTCACTTTTAGTTCACCAATGTGTTCATAGATGGCGCTGTACCCGGTTAAACCGCGCTGAACAAGTTTTCAACTGTTTACTTATAAGTCTAAATATTCCTTGTGATAAATAACTATCCTATTGCGGTTACTGACTTTGTCGTGACGTAATAAACCCGTTGTGTACTACGTTGGGCTTTTATTTATAAGCTAGTACACCCTCGATTCCGACCAAAACTCATAGGGAGTTATACATGGTCCATCGAGACCGGATAGGAAGTGCTCAGGCCTATTCCGGAAGTCGTCCCGACGGGGGCGCTTTTTTTGAGGATTAGAGGTGGTGAGGGTTCCTGGTAGAGGAACAGAACAGCTCCTGAGGGTTGGAGCTGCTGCAGCAGGAGTTCGAGCTTGGTGGTGAATCCAGCTTTGAACTTCGAGACGGTGCTGATGAGGAGGTGGTGCCGTCAGGATCGGGAACCAAGGTAGTGGTGCGAGACAAGGACGGCGCATGGTGTGGTGACGTCAGAGCGAGTGTGTGAAAAGGACACTGCGTAAGGTGACGACACAGCAAGTGAGTGAAAAGGACAAACTGTGAGTGCATTTAATTTCATTTATTCAAGCAAATTGGACCTTATGTCGTGAGAAAAATTAACTTTAACATTTAGTGAATTGTGCAGTAAGAAGATTTGGACTTAAATTTTTTTTATAATAATTAAGGACTTAGAATAATTTTAAGGAAATTTGGTTCACACGGGGAACCTATGCCCGATTTCAGACAGAGTCATTTTATTTTAAACACTTAGAATATTTTTGTATCATTTTGCATGGACTTAGAATATTTTAGTTGAGTTTGTTGTATAGATATTTTATTTACACTTGATAGTTTTATTGACTTTAAGAAGTTTATTAGTAACTTAGTCTTTGGTCTTTATTTTAATCAATATAAATTTATTTGATTAAAACATTCGATATGGAGGCAGAATTAGCTGTACAGATGGACAATCAAGAGCGAATAGTCAAAGCTTTTGCAAATTTTAAAAAATCACCAAAGACTAGGATTACTGAAATGTACTGTGAAACAAGACTAGAAAGCTTAGAAAGTTTATGGTCTGAATTTGCGAAAATGCATAAAATGTTTTTAAGAAATTATAGCGAGGAGATACAGGATGAGGATTATATTAAGAATGATATTTATGATGCAACTGAAGAAATATATATTGAGTATAAAACTATTCTAAAAACTACTTTACAAACATTTATAAAAGTTAAAGAACAATGGTCGGACGCTAGAGAAAAATCTACACACGAAAGTTCAGTCAAAGATTCATTTAAATTACCGAAAATAGTCATTCCCAATTTTTCGGGTAAATATTCTGAATGGGTGACATTTAGGGACTTATTCATGTCATTGATTCATAACAATTCAAAATTGGATAATGTGCAAAAAATGCACTATCTCAAGAGTTCATTATCAGGCGAGGCCGAACAATTGTTGCGACAAATACCAATATCCGAAAGTAATTATCAGAGATGTTGGACTCAGTTGGAGTCTCGATATAATAATAAGCGGTACCTATCACATTTTATTTTGAAAAGACTCCTTAGTCAGAAAAATATTGTATCTGAATCTGCCAACAGTTTAAAAGAATTGATTGACACTACTAACGATTGTTTAAGTGGATTATCTAATTTGGGTATAAATACTAACAATTGGGATATTATAGTGATCCACATTTTGTGTTTGAAATTAGATAGTGAATCTCGCAAGCAATGGGAGTTTAGCGTCACTGATACTACCTCGTCGGAGGAACTCCCGACATTTAAACAATTCACAGAGTTTCTGACAAATCGTTATAGAGCTCTTGAGTTTTTAGATACAAAGGCAGGGTCAAGTAAACCTAACTATAGCAATAATTACTCTTATCAAAACCAAAATAGTATGAAGTTCAAAACGCTACATGTAACTAAAACGCAATGTGAATTTTGTTCCGATAGTCATAAAATAAGTTTGTGTCGAAAGTTCTCAAATCAAGATGTCAGCCAGCGTCGTAATTTTATCATGACCAGTGGATTGTGCTACAATTGTTTGGGAGCCAATCATGGGGCAAAGGTTTGTCAGACTAAGATAAAATGTAAGTTGTGCCATCGCCATCATCACACACTTCTACATCCTACGGGTAAAGAAAAATACAGTCCACAAGCTAATAACGTTGAGGTGGAATCGGACGGGAAGGATAGTTCAAATGGATCTGGGCCTAGTAATGAGGCAGGAAAAAAGGAAAACGCTACAGCCTTCGTAGCATGCAATTTCTCGACAGGAAATGTGAAGCAGGTATTGCTGGCAACGGCGCTAGTCAATGCCGAGTCGAGGAATGGCAATAATTACGTTTTAAGGGCTTTATTAGATCAAGGTTCTCAGTGTAATTTTGTGACTGAGTCAACTGCGAATGATCTCAAATTAAAGAGGACGCCAATTCAGGGCAAAATTTCAGGCGTAGGTGGAGATAAAGGTCTAGTCGCCAAAGCAGTTGTAACTTTTAAAATTAAATCTAGATCGAATCCTAATACTTGTGTTTCCGTACAGGCATATGTGTTGAAGTCTATTACTTCTTTCCTTCCCAATAGGAAATTAGCTAAATTAGATTTTTCAGCACTTCAAGGGATTGAGTTAGCGGACCTTGAATACAACCGACCTAATAAAATCGATGTTTTATTAGGGGCGGAAGTATATAGTCAAGTAATACAAGAAGGTATCCACAAGGCTCCTGATGGTTCACTAGTCGCTCAGGCCACAAGTCTCGGCTGGATTCTCTCGGGTACTACAAACTCATCGACTAACCAATCAGGAGAGATACTGGCATTCCACTGCCAAATACAAGAAGGAGATGAAATGCTTAAAAAGTTTTGGGAACTAGAGTCGGGAACGCCATTAACAAAAGAACAAATGTATACAGAAGATGAGAGAAAATGCGAGGAGATCTTTAGTAAGACCACTACTAGAGATACAGAAGGCAGGTATGTGGTGAAATTACCTTTCAAAACTGAAGACCCTGACTGTAAAAGGGGAGAAACTAGAGATATAGCAGAGAAAAGACTTAAGAGCTTGGAAAATAGATTTAAAAAGAATGAAAACTTTTATGAAAGTTACAAAGCGGTAATTGAAGAATATATAGAGATGGGACATATAGCAGAAGTCGAGGAACCGGACGCTAAGCGAGAAGAAGCCGTTTATCTACCCCACCACGCCGTTATTAGAGAAGACAAAGATACAACCAAGGTGAGGGTTGTGTTCAACGCGTCTCAGGCAGGCAGAAACGGAGTTTCTCTTAACGATGACCTTTTAGTTGGACCGACAATCCAACCAGACTTAAGGCATCTCATAATACAGTGGAGATTATCACGTATTTGTTTGACAGCAGATATTATTAAAATGTATCGTCAGGTCAAAATTCATGAAGATGATACGCATTTTCAGAGACTGCTGTGGAGAGACGAACAAAGCGGCAAAATTAAAGATTACCGCCATCTGAGAGTTACCTTTGGTACAGCTTCAGCTCCATTCTTGGCGGTGAGAGCACTGCAACAAGTCGCAGTAGATGAAGGATCTAAATACCCCATTGCGGCTGAACTTGTAGCTAGCAAGTTTTATATGGACGACCTCATGTGTGGCTGCCAGGAAATTACACAAGGCTTAGAAATTTACAAGCAAATGAAAGGTTTACTAGGTGAAGCCGGTTTTGAATTACAGAAATGGGCTAGTAATGATGATGGATTAATGGAATTAATTAAGGAAGAAGAAAATACGGACAGTAATGGGGATGAAAAACAGAAAACAGATAAACGGAAGGATGGGATAAACATAAAAATGGATGATATTATGAAAATACTAGGACTTACGTGGGAAAGAGGCGTTGATTGTTTCCGCTACAAAGTTAATCTTCCTGAGCTGCAACCTCCTGTAACTAAACGAAAAATCATTGCTGATATATCGCGCTTATTTGATCCATTGGGATGGATTACCCCATGCATCATACTTGCCAAGGTAATGATACAAAAGCTCTGGATCGCAGGTATAGGTTGGGACGAAGAAGCTCCTAAGGAAATAATAAAAGAATGGTGTACTTACCGAGAAGATCTTCGTAGCGTGGCTGAAGTAAAGATTCCTAGATGGACTGAAACAAAATCAAATGATGTGAAACGAGAGCTACATGGGTTTTGTGATGCCTCCAAAACAGCATATGCTGCGGTCATATACCTTCGTGTTACAGACTCGCATGGTGACATACATGTAACTTTAATTACGGCAAAAAGTAAAGTAGCACCAATTAAACAGGTTTCCATTCCAAGATTGGAACTTTGTGGAGCTGTGGAACTGACGAGGCTGCTGATTGATGTTGGTAGAATACTAAACATAGAAAGTGCAAATATACACGCATGGACCGACTCGACTATCGTTTTATCTTGGCTTAACAGCTTGCCTAGTCGATGGAAAGTGTTCGTAGCGAATCGTGTCTCGGAAATACTCACCTCTATGAATCCTCAGCAATGGTCTCACGTGAGAACCGACGAGAACCCAGCAGATTGTGCCTCCAGAGGCGTAACTCCCTCTGAACTTATAAACCAATCGTTATGGTTCCATGGGCCTAATTTTTTATGGTCAAAGGAGATAGAATATAAAAAACGTTTTAGCGAACAAACGGAATTGGAAGCAATAAAAGTCCTCACAACCACTACCGAGGAGTCCATTTTGGATATTTGGGACAGATTCTCATCACTTACAAAATTAATTAGAGTTTTGTCGTATTGCCAAAGATTTTTACAATTGAGGAAAGGCACAAAGGTTATTTCTAAAGGCTACTTGAAATCAAAAGAATTGAAAGAAACGTTAGAGTTATGCATAAGAAGAGATCAAGAAGTGTATTTCGGAGAAGAAATAAAATTAATCAAAAAACAAGATGAGGTCAATAAAGGTACTTTGAAATCACTGAATCCTATGTTAGACGACAACAATATACTCAGAGTGGGTGGAAGACTAGAAGAAACTAGTTTGAATGCAAATAGAAAGCATCCAATTATTATGGCGAAGAGTTCAAAACTTACAGCGTTAATAATAGCAAACGCTCACAAACAAACAATGCACGGAGGACCACAACTGACATTGAACTATTTACGAAACAAGTATTTTATAATTGGTGCAAAACAACTGGTAAAAAGTCATGTCAGGAAGTGCCTGGAATGTGTTAAAAATAATGGACGCACTAGTCAGTTACTTATGGGCCAACTTCCATCAGTGCGAGTAACTCCATCTCGTCCATTCCTACATAGCGGGGTAGATTTTGCAGGCCCTATACAAATGCGTACGTCTAAAGGTCGTGGACATAAATCTTACAAAGGTTACATATGTCTTTTTGTATGTATGTCCACGAAAGCCGTTCATATAGAGGCTGTCAGTGACCTCACGGCTCAGGGATTTTTGCAGGCATTTAAACGGTTTGTCGCGAGGAGAGGTCGTTGTGAGGATGTTTGGAGCGACAACGGTACGAATTTTGTAGGTGCGGCTGCTGAAATAAAAAGACTATTTGCCTATGAGAAAAATGGTTTTCTAACTGAAATAGCTGAAAATTTAGCTAATAATGACACAACGTGGCACTTTATACCATCGCACGCACCGAACTTTGGAGGACTGTGGGAGGCTGGTATAAAAGCAGTAAAACACCACTTAAAACGTGTTGTTGGGACGTCGACGTTGACATACGAGGAGATGTCTACTGTGCTGGCACAAGTTGAAGCGTGCCTTAACTCCAGACCTTTGGCTAGACTGGATGGAGATCAAAACATGGAGGTACTCACTCCTGGTCATTTTTTGGTTGGAGAAGCTATAGTTACTGCTCCCGATTATAATTACGAGGACTCAAATGTAAGCTCACTTAGAAGATGGCAATACACACAGCGAATGAGCCAAGAATTTTGGAGGAAATGGTCACAAGATTATTTAAATCAGTATTTCCACAGATATCGATGGTCAACTCGAGCACCTCAACCTAAAGTTGGAGATGTCGTTATAATTAAGGAAGACGGTCTCCCCCCATGTCGCTGGCTTTACGGTAAAATCATTCAAGAACATCCTGGTCGTGATGGAATTACGAGGGTTGTGACCTTGAAAACTAAAAATGCTGATATCAAAAGACCTGTTAATAAATTATGTATTTTACCCATAGCTGAATAATGTAGATCAGTAAAGCAGTAATTTCTAAAAAAAAAAACTGTTATTTTTTTATGTTTTATTTTATAATATTTTAATAGTATAGTTCTATTGTATATAGGTGAAGCATGTACTTTATACCGAATGAGCTGAATTTGTATTTTAAACAAGTAAACAAGTGTTATTGTTTACTTGTCTGTTTTCATTTTAACATGTGAAGATGTTGTTAGGTTTAATCACAAAAAGGTTTATCGTATTTAATCATAGCTTTTATTGTAAATTATAAAGTGTTGATTTGTTCCTAAAGTTAATAAGTATTTGTCAAGACACACTAGAATATTACCATTGTTAAAGGACACAATCTCAATGTGTCCTTAGTGGGCGGTATGTACAACGCATAGTCAATAGTGGTTCTAAGCTCAGTAGATTATAAGTCACTTTTAGTTCACCAATGTGTTCATAGATGGCGCTGTACCCGGTTAAACCGCGCTGAACAAGTTTTCAACTGTTTACTTATAAGTCTAAATATTCCTTGTGATAAATAACTATCCTATTGCGGTTACTGACTTTGTCGTGACGTAATAAACCCGTTGTGTACTACGTTGGGCTTTTATTTATAAGCTAGTACACCCTCGATTCCGACCAAAACTCATAGGGAGTTATACAGATACTAACATTTATTCAGCGCATAGTGTTCGTCATGCAGCGACTTCAGCGGCTGGTCGGAGAGGGGTCTCTATTGAGTTAATTAAAAAGGCAGCAGGCTGGTCTGGAAATACTTTGGTTTTTAGTAAATTTTACAACAGACCTGTTGCAGTTAGTGATGAAGATGTTTTTGCTAATGCTGTTTTGGATAATGTGTAAATAAATGTTGATTTAATATGGACTATATTATGTTGATATAATAGTCATTTAATTCATCTTATAACGATTTCCCTAAAACTCTAAACATCTACTTAGTGAATTTGAAAATCTCAAGGATGCAGCGACGAAGTATAATTGAAGGTTAAACAAACTTACCTTAAGTGAAGTTTGACCGTAATTATACGAGTCGCTGCATCCGCGGAGATTTTCAGTCCCACCCTACCCATAAGTTTAATAAACTTACCCGTTTTTTGGTATTTAGTGAAATCGTACGGTACTCTGAAAGGAATGGCGACCTGTCAGATGGAGCGGAGGTGCGCGGGCGCGCCACCTACAGCGGAAATGCGATAACTTTATTTCTTTTTAAATTTGGTAGGCTCTAAAATATTCGATACGATGCCTGGTACGTTGAGGAGTGGACTACTTAGTGAATTTGAAAATCTCCGCGGATGCAGCGACTCGTATAATTACGGTCAAACTTCACTTAAGGTAAGTTTGTTTAACCTTCAATTTCTTATTTATCTTATTTTAAAATAAATAACATAGATACTAGCGACCTTCTTTAGGTCATCGGTCCATCTGGCAGGCAGGGGGACGGCCAACACTACGTTTGCCGAGACGTGGTCTCCATTCAAGAACCCGTCTACTCCAACGTTCATCGGTTCTGCGACAGATATCGATAGATAGTCGCTGGTAGTGACTGGATGAGGAAAGCAGGGGATCGTGCACTTTGGCGTGCCCTTGGGGAGGCCTACGTCCAGCAGTGGCCTGCAACAGGCTGATTGATTGATTGATGAACTTAGATAACAACGAATGTCAAGATTATTTACAATATTTGACTAGCAAAGAAAAATTGACTTTACAGTAGTAATTCAGTAGTGCTATTATAACACATCGTGTGCTTAAAGTCAGCAGCGTTGAAAGGTGGCACGCCGCTGTCTTGTCATATAAGCGAGGTATATCTGTCACCCACTAACAAAATATTACTTTAACATTGTGAAAAGGTCCTTAGAGTAACTAACAATAGGCTCGATTCAGTGGTATGTATGTAACGGATTAGAAATGTAATGCCTCCTTTACTTATAACAAAATGAAAGAGATAGGCTACAGTTATTGATTAACTCGTCAAGTATGTGTAAACGAGACACAATAAAAATTCCATTGTTATGCGACTCTCGGCATTCGTTTGATACCTGTCTGATTAAAGCCTATTAAAGCTCTTAATAACGGATGTATTTCGTGCACATATATTTGAGTTTTTAGTGTCCTAACATTTGAATGATTTACAGCATTGCCCTGGTCACAGGTGGACTAAGATGTTTTTTGTCATTACATAAATTACGTTTCATAATTAATTGTGTAACGTTTCTTAATAAGAGTAGTCTATTTCTTTTCATTTATTTAGAATTCTACATCTCTTCTAAATTCTGAAAGATTAAAATCTCAATCGAGGAAAATTTATGCATTTTTCTTATTTAGGTAAGTGTTTTAAAAAATACATAGAAATATACGAGGTGTTTCATAACAATGAGTGAAGAATGAAGGGACCTACTCAGAATCAGTAACTGAACATCTTTCTCGTAGAAACACAGGTCGAATAACGCCAAAAATATTTTGACTTCCCATACTAAATCGGTCATGTGACCCGTCTGATTTCTATGGAGAGTCAATTAATTTTTGGCATAATTCGACCCATGTTTCTACGAGAAAGTTGTTCAGTTACTGATTCTGTGTAACTTCCTTCATTCTTTACTCGTTTTTTTTAAACACCTTGTCTTTCCATAAATTATACTTTTTTTCTGAAAAGATGAAATAAGAAACCAAAAATTGCGCACGGACGAGACTCGACCCAGCATCTTTCTGGCTAACCGGGCCAACTGCTCTTCCAATTGAGCTACCGTGCCGTCGGTCCGACCGCACGTACATATTTTTTATTTTATATATTTTTTATTTTAAAGCACTGGAAAAATATGCGCAAGAACCTTGTACATGAACCGAATGACATTTGAGAACTATTGCATGGTGGATTACGTCAACTGCATGGAGAGATATGACGGTAAGTAATACAGGTCTCAGCAGAGACGAGCCAAGTATGTAAAAGTTATAGAAATCATTGTTCTTTCACAAGCTCTTAATTCAGTGAGGCTGGAAAAAGGTCTGATGAAAGCCAACTTGGCATGCATGACTACGAAACAGAACTAAAATTATGTAATTTCAAGCTAGTAACAAATAAAAGCAATTTTAAAAATATAAATATAATACGCCCAGTATTACCAAACACCGGCTATTTCCATTTGATACATAAAATATTATTATGGCAGACCATTTTTATCATACATTTTTCGATGATAGCGAGAAATTTCAATTATTTTTAAGTATAAGAGGTAGAGAATGCCACTCGGCGTTAATTCCACCTTATTTTGTGTAATAAAGTTGAATAAATATATGTTTTTCTTTGTCATCATGTAGTTACGACAAATATTGAAAAAGCCAGGAGTGCAATGTTTATAGTTTATTTTTGTTTTTATAGTGTTTTGTCACCAGACATGGGGTTCAATTCCTCGTCTGTCACAGGTTCACAGTTGTCTTTTTACAAGTGCAATTTATATGTGCAATGTTTATTTTTATAAAAAGCGGCAACTTTTTACAATAGTGGCGCCATGCTGTCATTTTTCAGAATAACACTGAATAATAATTATGTTATTTTAATTGAATGGGAATTTTGTAATAAACATATTCACAAAATTAGATTTATTTTATTACCTACATGTATGGTGGAAATACCTATGCTCAGCAGTGGACGTCCTTTGGCTGATAATGATGATGATGTGGGAAATAGAGCCAAACAGCGATAGGTACTCTTCTTTACTACTCTCGTATTTTATTCAGCAAACTCTTTTTCTCTCTCTACTACGTTTAGACCGCCATTAATGTTTTGACTCAGGAGTTTTTCTGTTTTTAGTTTGGCAAATCGCATACATGGGAGAATGCTACAGAATTCAATTACTTTCGGAATACATGCGTAAGTCATTATTTATTTATATATTCTAATATAATATTATAAAGCTAAAAAGTTTGTTTGTTTGAACGCGCTAATATCAGGAACTACTGGACCGATTAAGATAAATCTTTTGGTGTTGGAGAGCTATTTATCTAGGAAGGCATTAGGTAATGAAACATCACGCTGCGACGCGAGGGGAGGGAGGAAACTCAAAACGCGCGGACGTAGTCGCGGGGGACCTCTAGTCTACTATATAAAAATAAGTCGGGTTTTCCTCCCTGACGCTATAACTCCAGAACACATGAACCGATTTCCACGGTTTTGCATTCGTTGGAAAGGTCTCGGGCTCCGTGAGGCTTACAGCAAAGAAAATTCCCATAAAACGGGGCCAGGGTGGGACGGGGCTGGGGGCGAAACGAAGTTCGCTGGGACCGCTAGTTGCGTATAAATTGTGCCAACTACAACACTCTACTAAAATATACTAAAGAAAGACTAATGTATCATTGTTTCTTTCAGATTACCCTTATTTGGACGACTATTTCTTGGACAATTACTATGTCATTAATGACATGTAAAACGTGCTACGAAGATCAAAATAAACAAAAAAATAAGAATTAAACTGAATTTATTATGAACTTATTGCATGCTGTTTTTCTGTCTGAATTAATTTGCCTTAAAACAAAAGAGATTTGTTTATCCTTGTTAACAAATAACTTTTTTCCAGAATAGTCCCCCCTAGCCGATTTCGACTACGGTGGCCAGTCACAACGACCAATCGACTGCGCGGGACATATTATAGTGCACAAGTGTGTGCGCAAACACAAGTGCACTCTCTATTCCTTTCACTCTCATAGCCCAATGGGACAGCAATCTGACACGACCGGAGAGAGATCAGGCGCAGGACCAACGGTTTTACGTGAATTTCTGAACAGAAAAACTCCGGTACATATTTTTGGCCCGACCCGGGAATTGAACCTGGGACCTCCGGCGCAGTCGTCGCTTTAAAATGCGACCCTCTCACCGCTGCGCCACCGAGGCAGTTAAGTTAAGTTAGTTTCCAGAATAACCAATGCATGTATAACATCATAAATATTCATCTTTAAAGTTTTTCACACTGCATCGTACCATACCTTGACCATTCTAGAAACGTGTCAGGCATGAAAAGCAACACGATACGCTCTACCTTGCCCACTGAACGGATTGACAGCGCAGCAGCGTTGTGTCTCACCGTTATAAGCATTCTCTGCCAGTCAAACCTTTAGGTCATGCAGAAAGACGGCAATGGGTGCAGTGAAAAAACAACTAATGAAAGTAGTAATACATATATACTCAAATAAATAGTACATATATACTTAGTATACATATATATTATATATATTTGTTCATTACAATAATTTGATTGAAACCTGTGTTGCCATCCTAATCTTGCGGCGCGCGCTCCTACGCACATCATTTTGAGTACTTACCTATTTTTGCTTGTATGAGAACCCCGTAAAGTAGTTGCTTTCGAGACGTTGTTCCCATCACACTGAACTGACCTACCAGGGCTCAATTTTCGCGTGTGCTTTCCCTTAAACTTATCTGAAGACCTGTGTGACTGTGCCTGTGTCCTCGGTGATCACCTGCAACCTGGAAACCATCTACTAGCGGATAATAGGTGAGTCCTGACAGACAAAACCTCCCTTATATTTTTTGCCTACCACGTTGAATCCACTGCCGATCTCGAACATCTTTTGGTAGCAGAGCGTAGTTTATTTTGGACCTTTGCCTAAATAATAATTTTAAAATTAACGTAATTAATAAGCTTCCACCCTTTACATAAAACGTCTCATTCTATCTTAGTAATTATTGTGAAATCTGCATTCCCCCTTTGCACGCGGTAGCCATCTTAGTTCCATTCATTTCTAGTAGTTACATAATGACGATAAATAAATAAATATCCAAATTCATCATTGTGTTACGGGGTGCGCGAGCGCATTTTAATTACTTGCATTCCTGCCTATTGTTGTGCTATTGATAACGTTCGCCGTCCCTCCGCCACGTGTGTGTTTATACGAGCTATTTAGGAGTTACGATTATTCCTTACCTATTTTATTCATTACACCTTCACCGAGTCGTCCTGCATTCCTTTGCCTTTTTGAAAATTACGTGTTGATAAATTACCATTGATTTTGGTGTAAGTAAGTACATATACCTACTTCAAACATGCCTGATTCTGAATCGAGTAACGAGACCGTGAGGGCCCTACTTTACACGGACACGGCTGAATACCATGAGGCTATAGGTGAAATTCGTTATGTGAGTGATTGGGTTGATGATTCCCATCGCGTCCTTGAGACCTTCTCCGTTAATCGCATGCGTGCGCGTCTTTCTGACCTCCCACTTATGTGTGATAAGTTTAGAGCTGCCTGTTCTAAGTTGTTAGGAAACCTTGACCCTGCTATTTATGAACAAGAATATGTTCAAATTAAAACCGAGATGCGCGTTGTGAGGGACAAGGTAGATGACCTAAAAATAAGATTGGAGGAAATAAAACCCCACCAGTTCGAGTCTCCCCCTACTAGTACCCCCTTGAAGGAAAATAAGTCCATGATTGTTGACACCCCGGCTAGTAAATTACCTGACCTACCTATACCTAGATTTGACGGCCGTCCCGACGGATGGATTAGTTTTATAGACCAGTTTGATAGTGTGGTCGACAATCAGCCGACTTTGACCCCTACCTTAAAGCTTCATTACCTAGTCGGTGCCTTGTCTGACGAGCCCCGTAGGTTGATTCAGCACCTTAAGATTGAAGCGGGCAATTATACTGTGGCTCGTGACCTTTTTAAGCGTAGGTATCACAACCTTCGCGTCCAGGCAGATACGCATATCGCGCAGATAATGATGCTACCTAATATTTCACCTAAGTTGTCCGGCTTACGTGTATCGTTTCTTAACCCTCTTCTCTCAACTTACCGTTGTTTAGAACGATTAGACCTGCCTGTTAATCATTGGTCATATTTACTGGTACACCTATGCCTTGCGAAGTTGCCTTCTGAATTAAAATCCCGTTTTGAGCGTCGTTTTGGTGATGACCCTAATAAACTTCCAACCTTTGATCAACTTATTACCTTCTTAGAGGATGAATGTAGGCATCACGACAATGTAGGTAGTGCTTCGGTCGTCGACACTACTGCCTCACTTAGTACGAGCTCCACTCGATTCCCGAAATCTAACGCGCGGTCTCCGCCTCCTACGAAGACATTTGTTACGTTTGCACCCACACCGAAGTGTCACGTTTGTAATAGTACGTCGCATTACGTACGCGAATGCCCCGAGTTTGTTCGCCTCCCTACACGTCAACGTGTCAATGTAGTTAAAGAGGCCCGTTTGTGTTATCGATGCCTAGATAAACACTCCATCTCTCAATGCAAGCGAGATTATCGCTGCAATACCTGCCGTCGTTCTAGTCATCATACGTTGCTGTGTTATGCCGATGACGCCCCCGTGAAGCATCAGCATGAACGCTCCTACCGCGACGTCGCAGCCTTACCTTCAAACTCGCCGAGGACGTCCCCGCCGCGTGACCTGACGGAACGTACTTTCCCACGCACTAGAGCCTATAACAGCTTTTAACCTCGTAATTCCCACAGAGCTTCACCCCCGCGTTCGGGCGGGCGATTTTCGCCTGTACCCAATAGTGATCGTGTTTATCACGCTCCTCCTCCAAGATCTCAGGATGAACGTGCCTTTCATTCAAAGCCAAACGACTCTTCACAATTCTGACTAGATAGCCCTCCTGTACCTGCCCTTACTTCAGTATCACGCAATTCTCTTGTTCTTTTACCTACGGCCTTAATTCACGTTAAAACTTCGTCTGGATATTACGCAGAAGCCCGTGCCTTATTAGATACCGGCGCCCAAGGCTGCCTCCTTACTACAGAGTTTGTTACGGACCAAATGAACTTACCTATCACTCCTTCACATGTGCCCGTTCGTGGAATAGGTAATATACAGTCAGTCCATTCCCATGGAACTGTATCCCTTTCTTTTAAACCTGTCAATTCTACCCTACCTGTGATATCGACTACCGCCATAGTTGTCGACGTGATTGCTGGGTCCCTCCCGGAAGTGGATGTACCTAAAAGTGTTGTTACCCCTACCAAGCATCTACCACTTGCTGACCCCCTGTTCCATAAACCTGGTCCTATAAATGTACTACTTGGAGCTGACATCATTGGCCGCCTGTTGAAGCCTGAGTTGTTTGTTTTACCTGATGGCCTTACTGCCCTTAGACCATTTACAACTTCCTCACTCAATCGTAGATCAGGGTAATCCGCAGACTATAGCAGTGTTAGGTGTTCAGTACAACCCTGTGAGCGACTCATTTACCTATAAATGTTCCTATGATGCCTGTGATACAGTGATTACAAAGAGAAAGGTATTATCTGTGATTGCCCGAATTTATGATCCCTGTGGCTGGATATCTCCAGTCGTGTTTAAGGCCAAAGAGTTTATCCAACGTTTGTGGCTATCTGGCCTTTCCTGGGATGATCCCCTTACGGAGCCCCTCGCTTTAGAGTGGGCTACCTTTATTCAAGATATGACTAAAGTGAGCGAAGTGGCTATTCCTCGTCATATACTTTCTAGCGGTTCCTCCTCCTTATCGCTACATGGTTTTTGCGATGCCTCCGAGTTAGGTTATGCTGCGGCCGTTTATTTACGCGCAGAGCATACGTCTGGTGATTACTCCGTCCATCTTGTTATGGCCAAGTCAAAGGTTGCACCCGTTAGGACCCGTTTAACAATTCCCAAGTTGGAATTGTTAGGAGCTACCCTCCTCTCTAAATTATTACATCACGTCGCTCTTTGTCTGCAAAGGACGTCTGTGTTGACTTCAATCCATAGTTGGACGGATAGCAAAATTGTTTTGTGTTGGTTGAAAACACCTCCCCACCTTCTTCAGACTTTTGAGGCAAATCGTGTTTCCCAAATTATTAATTCTCCAACATCTAGTCATTGGAGACATATTCCTGGCTATATGAACCCTAGCGACTGTGCATCAAGAGGCATGCCCGTCTCTAAATTGGTAGACCACACTCTTTGGTTTTCTCCTTCGTGGTTGACCGAGTCTCCTAATCAGTGGCCCGTGACTGCGGAACCTACCTCGAATAATGACCTCCCGGGACTACGTTGTTTAGTAGTGTCTGCTGAAGTTTCTCCTCCGGACCCTTCCTTTCTATTAGAGCGGTATAGCTCCTTGAACAAGTTGATAAATGTAACTTGTTACCTAAGGTGATTTTTATACCCTAAAACTTACTCCTCATTCCTGAGTACTGAAGAGCGTAGAGAATCTCTTATATATTTAGTGAAAATTGTTCAATTTACCTGCTTCAGTGATGAACTAGACCGTTTGAAGAGGGGTGATACAATCACCAACTCCCTCAGGAAATTAAGCCTGTTTTTAGATGACAGAGGCCTAATACGAGTGGGTGGCCGTTTACGGCACTCTGACCTTCCTTATGACGCTAGACACCCCCTGCTTCTGCCTAAAAATGGTAATTTCGTGAATATTTTAATCTCCCATTACCATCGTGAAAATGCTCACGCAGGTGCAAATGCCCTTCTGGCTATTTTAAACATAGAATTCTGGATCCTGTTTGCCCGCCGCGCTATTCAACATGTGATTTTTAAATGCCTTTCTTGTTATCGACTTAAAACGGCTGTCTCCCAGCCTCCTATGGGTGACCTTCCTAAGGACCGTGTCACCGCGGCTAGGCCATTTGATGGTGTAGGCACTGACTTCGCGGGCCCCTTCTACACCAAAGTTCAGGCCTATAGAAATAAAAGGTTGGTTAAGAGTTACCTTTGTGTATTTGTTTGCCTCTCCACCAAGGCAGTCCACCTTGAGGTCGTGTCGGACCTAAGTACCGAAGCCTTTGTTGCCGCCTTTTCCCGATTCGTTTCACGTCGTGGTTTACCTCGCCTTATCCGCTCGGACTGTGGCCGAAATTATATCGGTGCACGTAATTACTTACAGGAGTTAGAGTCCTTCTTGTCTCAAAATCAAGCTACTATTGGTTCCGAGCTTTCCAAGCGCAATATTAACTGGGTTTTCGACCCCCCTGTCTGCCCCCACTGGGGAGGCCTTTTCGAAGCTGCTGTGAAATCGGCAAAATCCCACCTCAAACGCGTGATAGGAGAAACCCCTCTTACCTTTGAGGAATTAACAACTGTTTTTACCAAAATAGAAGCAGTTTTAAACTCGCGGCCTCTGTGTCCACTTTCTCCAGATCCTAACGACGTCGAAGTATTAACGCCCGGACATTTTTTGATAAGTCAGCCTTTAACCGCTTTACCTGAGTACCCTTATGAGAATGTTAAGCTTCATCGCCTCACACGGTTTCAGCTGATCCAACAACTTACGCAGCACTTTTGGTCTCGTTGGCATTTAGAGTACTTAAATACCTTACAGGCAAGGAATAAATGGACATCTCCTTGTAATCCTCCCCAAGTTGGCGAACTAGTTCTAATAAAGGACGACAACCTCCCACCTTTGCAATGGCGCCGTGGTCGCATTGCTCATTTATACCCTGGACAAGACAAAGTTGTTCGCGTCGTTGATGTGAAAACTCCCACAGGTATCCTTAAGAGATCTGTGACGAAGCTGGTTCGTCTTCCAGTTTAGTATATAACTTTTCCTTTTACTCTTCCTTTCTCTCTCGTAAACACTTAACGTGTTTAGGGCGGGCGATATGTTCATTACAATAATTTGATTGAAACCTGTGTTGCCATCCTAATCTTGCGGCGCGCGCTCCTACGCACATCATTTTGAGTACTTACCTATTTTTGCTTGTATGAGAACCCCGTAAAGTAGTTGCTTTCGAGACGTTGTTCCCATCACACTGAACTGACCTACCAGGGCTCAATTTTCGCGTGTGCTTTCCCTTAAACTTATCTGAAGACCTGTGTGACTGTGCCTGTGTCCTCGGTGATCACCTGCAACCTGGAAACCATCTACTAGCGGATAATAGGTGAGTCCTGACAGACAAAACCTCCCTTATATTTTTTGCCTACCACGTTGAATCCACTGCCGATCTCGAACAATATTCATATATATTATGCAAGTATTCACTCTTTCAGAAATGTACGAACTTTATTCTTAAAAGACAACTTGGAATCAGTTCTTTTAATATCCACGGGAAGTGAGTTCCACAGCCGTGTTGCCGTCACTGTGAAAGACTTAGAGACGTACGAGGAGCGGTGAGCCAGCGTGCCTAACCGGAGGTTGTCAGATGAACGGAGAGAACGATCATGGGTTTGACATAGAAATGGAAACATATCTTGAAGATAAGAAGGGGAAGAGGGGTTATAAAGAATAGCATGTAGAATGCAAAGAATTCGAGAGTCTCTACGTTGACGGATGGTAAGCCAATTCAGTTGTGCTCTGTAACTGGAGACATGATCGTACTTACGGAGGCCGAAGATGAAGGTAAGAGTAAGAGTTAGACTAAGGTAGTTATACGGAGGTAAGAGTAAGAGCGAGCGCGAGAACGTACTTTGCAAGTGATGACATGCTCTGTGCATGACACGCGACGGTGTTGGTCGGTGATAGAACAGTCTAGTGAGCCAGGTGTCATAGTATTTTTTTTTTGCTTGATTCCTATCACGGTCGTGATATGTAGTGGGCAAACACCTCTAAAGAGAAAAAAAAAAAGTAGATTACCCTTACACATCGAGAAAAGTATTCTATATTTATGGGTAAATGTAAGTAGCACCCAGGCACTAGTAGTTCGAGATTTATTCGTTTCCCGTTTAATTAATACGAAATGGAACGCAGTGTGGTATGTGACGGCCATTTTGTTTTTAGTGACCCGTAGCGTCAGAATAATAACCTCTTTCAATTAAATGAGGGATGTATTCCGATCGTCAGCCATAGATTTATTTTTTCAGGAGTAGGTAAGTATGTTTTTATGCCAAGGTGATTTTATATTCAGGTGCCTGGTAGCGAACCCGCCGCAACTATAGGTCGACCGCAAAACTGAGACGTTTCTGAGGTCACTTTTGTCGCTTTTATTTTCATTTCCCTCCCAATGAATGTACTCCCTATCATTGCTGTAAAATAAACGATCTTTCTTTTACCTTGAAGAAGAACATTTAATTCATAATAAAAATATGGAGTACATTATTCGGGAGAAAAATACAACAAAAGTGACGTCAGAGATGTCTCAGTACCTATAGTGTACATTAAACGAGGTTATTTGCTACTAACTGAACATAGCTGTCTAAACTGTCTCTAGCTATAGTTTTATTTGACGACGCGTTTAGTGTAGTGGTTGGCGCTCCTGACTACTATGCCGGCCGTCGCAGGTTCGAATCTTTTATGTGATGAGCACGAACATTTGTTCCTTAAATCATGGATAATATTATGTATTTAAGAATTTATGGGAGACGCCCCTGTCATTATTGTTGGCTGGTATAGCACAAGGAAGAAAATTATTTTGTTCGGAACCGAGACGGTCGGAGTTGTCTGGCGCATATTTATTTATTAAATAAAAGTACAGTGAGATATTTCCGAAAAAACTTAGCATTTTACGTCCTGCTACTGACAATGATGATGATAGGATATAAGTTTATACGGAACCTTTAATGCAAATCCAACTCGCTCTTAATCAGTTTTTATTACCGTTGTTTGCCGTAGTAGTAAAATATGTACGGGATAGAGGGAAGGTAGGCGTTGAATAAATAAAGGTTTCTTTGCATTTGCCAATTGCTTTCCCTTAGTTTTACTGGATGGCTGATTTAATGAATTTATCGAAAGTAAACAACACGTTTAGCTGATCCTTTAGCGTGAAAATTAATACGATTTATCTAGTAATTAATAATTTCTAACCTTAAATTTATTTCCCAATGTGTGTGATCGATGATCAAGTTTATGAGCTAGGTTCTTGTCGGTAGAGTTTTTTATAATTAGAAGTTTTCAAGACGCCTCGACTGTATGTGACCAGCAAAGTGACCACTCACTAGTAGACCAAAAGACTGTCGTAATAGTAATGACGACTATGGTGGCTAAGCACGCTGGCTTTCAAGGCGCGCCGCTTCGAGAACCCGGGTTCGATTCCCGGTCGGGTGAATTTAGATATTATATTTTTCCATATTGTCTTGGGTCTGGTAAACCGCTTCATTGTGACTTCGCCTGCGGGGCACAGGGGCGCGGGGGGAGGCGATAGCGGGTCGCGCGAGAGGTGCGGGCGGCGCAAAAACACCCGCCCGCGCCGCTCACTCACCGCGCTCTCGTATCCCTCCGCACCCCTTTACCCCGCGCAGGCGATGTCGAAATTTTGCGGTCTTACTATAGTGTGTGGTACCATCTTTGTTTCTTATTTCTACAAGTACATTTAACTAATTACTTTGGAATGAAAGCAATAATTGGTGTCCAATAAGGCAAGTTGAATGTAACTCTAAGTATCCGTAACTAATTAACTAGCAGACATTTGTTTACAAACAAAAGTACATAAAACTAATAGTTTTCCATTTTATCTAATGCTATAAAAACATTTGGACTTGCAGCAGTCAAAACAACAAGATGGATTCCATATAAGTTTTCAGGATCACTTACAGAGATTAGGTAGATAAGTATTCTGGTAAAATGGCAACCGCATATAAATGTACGTTACTAGAAAATAATATGTTAGACCAGCTTACGTCAATAATTACTATTGACCCCTTACACACTGCGACTTTTAGCATCGCTACTAACGCGCGTTTTGAAAACGCGGAACAGCATCGCACGCAATGAACAGTTTTAATTTGGCATCGATGCAGAAGCGCGTTAGTATCGATGCAGTTGCCAATATTCAGTACATATTTTGTTAATTTCCAGCTTCTGCATTGCGACTGCATCGATACTAACGCGCGTTAGCATCGCGACTGCATCGATGCATAAAGGAGCGCAGTGTGTAAAGGTTGACATTTTGCGACTGCGTCGATGCTGCATCGCGACTGCATCGCGTTTGCATCGCTGCTTAAAGTAGCATTGTGTAAGGGGTCTTAATTGTACTAAGTTTTGACCTAAACTGACCCTTACCATAGGGTCAGTTTCACCATCGATAAATTAGCACTAACCTACGAATAATTTTGTTAATATATAGAAGTTAATTTCGTATGAAGTATTGGACAGATGACGGTAACTAGAACATAATATAATAAAATGTGAGGTAATATCAATACGTACCCAACGATTTCGGTCCACATTTCTTTTACGTACTGCTAGGGTGTGGAATTCGCTGCCGGCAGAAGTGTTCCCTGGCAACTACAATTTGGACGTTTTCAAGAAGAGAGTGAATAGGCTATTACTAGGCAGACATGGTCCATCTTAGGCTACATTGTCACTTAACATCAGGTGCAATCGTAGCCAAATGTCTGGCTATCTATTATAAAAAAAAAAAAAATATTTCCACTTTAGCAAGTAAACAAAGAAGCCTACTGATTCTTAGTGGAAAATAACGCTATTTCCTGTATTCAGGGTAAACGTACTACCGTATGTATTTTTATATCAAAACCAATAGGTATCTAAGTACCAATTTATCAAAGGCAATACCAAATATTAGCAACAAGAGGAAGCCGGGCTGTGGCAAAGTAAAAGATAAAAGGACTCATCAATATTATATTATAGGTACTAACTCATCCCGTTTGTAAAAAGGGAGCCAAGTTATATACATTTCTGCGAGGTGTATTCATTATCAGTCGCATGACAGACAGTGCTGAATACTGAATACATCTCCTTGGTTATCTATAGCGACCGGTTGCAAGCATCTACGGTGATCTTGCGATCTTTACACGCCGTCAGTATATTTTAGCGGTGAACGAACACTGCGCTTTTGATCAAAGGGTCCCCAATGTAGAACTTTAGCCCCAATAGCAATCATTCTTTGCACTACATTCCCTATCCTACGATATGTAGTATTTGCGTCGTAGGCATCAACAAAAATTATGATCTTTTCAATTGATTCTGATTTCGATATCGACTTTAGTGAAAACAATCTCGTAAAAAACATCTTCAGTAGGAAATTTCATTGTTCACAGATATTGCTTAAAAAGATATGTTACATCAGAATAACAAATAACCAAGTAATAGTAGCTAACCTTAATAACAACTTAAACAACTTGGCTCAAACACAGCCAGTATCAAATTCAATAATATTTCGCTCCACGCCATGTTATGCCAAATTGATCTCTACACCGATACAATAAGGGTTCGATGGAGTATCAAATAAAGATTTGAGGTCATCAATCTTCCTGGTACAATTTGTCGTTATTTTCCCGATAATCAGACGACGCAAGTGCTGTCTCATATGACATTTTGAGCGGATAAATGAAAGTATTGCGTCATGCTTCGTTGGGTCGGATTTCAACAAAATCCTTGCGAGTAGAAGCCGCACATACACTGGTGGTAATAGTGAAATAAATTTATAATTAAAACACCAACTGTGAGAAATCAGAAGCAATTTGGTATACTGCATCAGATCTGTGACAATAGAGAAAACATAATTTTTATTTACTCTGCTATGGGTGTGCCGTGCTACACAGACTATTATATATTCTGTGACGGGACCTCAGAGATGACGACTCTGTCATAATTAACGAGATATGGTTACATGCACGAAAATGAGAGTAAGTTGCAAACTCTGAAAATAACAATGATTTCCAAAAAACATTGCGCGTCCATCTACACACAAGAATATAAAAGTGTTTGAAGCTCCTTTGCATTAGTAAAAAATGCATTAACTCTGAAAACTTTATCTTAACAGAAACTTTCTATAAAAAAATATAATACAGATAAGAGAAAGAAAATGTATTTTTATTACTTTCACGCAAATTCTGTTGGCTGTCTTTTACTTTTCCACCAAAACTAAATGAGGAAAGAAAATATTCTTAGGTCTTTTAGGTTTACATAAAAAACATTTTGACATAAAAATAAACAATATTCTTGTGGAAATATTCTATAAGCCTTTCACCACCGCATCACGATGAAAATGTATTTTATGAAAAAACTTTGGAAGTTTGAAAGTGGCAGAAGTAAGTATTACCTAACATGTTGGAAGCAATCGTTGCATTGCATACGTGTCTGTACAGTTGAAGTGAGTGCTTAGTTAGAGAGTACTAACTATTATACATATATTTCGAAATTAAAGCACTTGAGAGTCTGGCTAGAGCAAGCAAAAAGCGTCAAGTTTAGGTAACCGCAATGATGTTTTAAAAGTTACTTTTAAAACATCATTGGGTAACCGAAGATTTTTTGACAGCGCTGCGAAATGCAAGGAACATGAATTACAAATATCTGTACATGCTTATGCTTGACAATTTTAAGGCCAATTTAATCTGATTCTAATGATTATTATCGCACAGTCTCTGAGCGTTTTCCTTAATTTATACATATAGGTAGTGACAATATGCATAATTTATTTAGACACATAGACTACGGAGCTTTTAGAGTACATATATTTTAAAACGAAAGTAAACGAGTTATAGAGTAAGATCCCAGGGCCCCCAGACGTTCCTTATTTTTGAAGTAATGAATTTTATTGTATAGACTCTCTTATATGTGTTTAAGAGTGTGTGCATAGCAGGTAGGAAAGGTACACAAAAATATAACTAACTTTTGTTAAATTCGAAGCACTGATTTTTATACCTTGTCACACAGAATATTATTAAAAATAAATATTTCATATTGACAGACCGTTAAGAATAAGAGTAAATAAGAGTTGTAGAGTAAGTAAGTAGTATATAAGAGTGTCTATACTTTAAAATTCATTACTTCAAAAATAAGGAACGTCTGGGGTCCCTGGGATCTTATACTATTAGCTAATAAGCCTGTTCGGTTCGAGTTCCGCAATCGTAACAACATTCAATATCTGCGCACGTATGCTTACTTTTTAATATCGTCAGTTACAATAAGCTCCGTGGCATAAAATTACTATAACTACCAGCTAACGTCAGAAATCTAAATATTTCTGAACAAAATACAACTTTAAAGTAAACAGTAACGGACTTACCACTAGTTATTAAACAAAGTTTTAAATATTTTATTTATTTTATACGGGTAAAGTGAAGTGTGCGTCACTCTTATGTCATATTAAATTTAAACAGTGGTCCAAACCTAGTTTAATTATTTGCAGTAAGGCTGTAAGTCTATAGATGGTAGAAAAGTATCCCACAACAAAACAGAACCTCTTTTATTATTCTAATCGAATTTCTGTTTAAAAATAAGCAGAGATAACGTGAGTTTTAAAGACGCCATATAAAAAGCCACTATTTTGTTTTTATATTACTTCAGCCACTCTGTAAAAGTGATTCGACGGAATCAAGCCTTCACTTTTTCTCTCTTTACTGAAATAAAATAATCTTACCATTCTTTAAAATGTCATTCGAATGAATGCCGATTCGAAAATAATATCTTCAACCAAAAGCTGTGAAAGCTCTCAAAGCTATCGCACAGTGCTGCCACCTGGCGGCGGAGTGTGGGGCTCATTGTTCCGTGTGTAAGGCTGAATGTGAATCGTGTGACTGTGAATTGTGGTCTTGAGATATTTTCTCCCTTCCAGAATGAGGATCTTTGATATTTTTCTATAAAATTGTTCTCATATAATTAAATTTTCAAGGACTTTTCCAAACCTCTTTTCTAACCCTCTTTTCTTTTCTACTTTAACAAGTTGAAATACAAAAAAATCAATGTAGGGAAAAGATAGGCAGAGTTTTTGAGCGTATTTCCAAGTAGAAACAAACTGTTAAATTAATCAACACGTTGGTTCGATTAAAACATGTTGCAGGTTTTGCAATTGAATGATATTTTACAATGAGGTCATGGTGATAGACATAATAAAAACAACTGCTAATATTGTGCTAATTTTATGTAAAAAATTGGTCGCCCTAGTCCTCCCAAGCAAACGCTTATCATGGTCCATTGGATCCGTGGCCGTTCAAGTGCATTTTACCTAAGAAGAAGAACTTTTAAGAGCTTAAAATGTATTTTAAAAAAATTCGAAATTGACACGAGAAGCTATTTTTAAAACGTCAAAAATGAAAACATCCGTACATTTTCTTTTTTTCACTGGTTTCCCTAAAACTATTCGACTAAAAATCCTGGCTTTAAAAATTGAAGTTTTCTCTCGATCACTACAAAATCCCAACATCAGATCCTGTCTTGGCAACAATCGGACTGGAAAAGCGCTGTCACAAACAAGCGTTTCATAATTTTATTTTGAGATTTGATGGTTGAAATGAAATTAGACTGATTTGTAACTTTGAAAAGGCTCTATACTTTGAGGGTAAGAAGAAAATGCTGTTAGTGTGGTTTGATAATTTTCCAGTCCCATTGTTGCCAAGACAGGATCTGATGTTGGGATTCAACCATCAAACCTCAAAATAAAATTATGAAACGCTTGTTTGTGACAGCGCTAATGATTAATATTATATCATCGACCTAGTTCCTTTCGTGACTGTCAATGCGCGAAATGAAATTTAGATGACTGTTCTGTTTACTGTGTAGTGTGTGGGTTAAGACGTGGCGAGTAACTTATTAAGAAAAGGTAACATTTTAACACGTTCCGGGACACTACTCCAGACACAATAGATGTTTTATTGTTTTCACGCCTGTAGGCGGGCACTGTCCCGGAACGTGTTAAAGGAGATGTTTACAAAAATGCCAAGACCATGAACGATATTTCTAAAAATACAGGTAATTAGACTATCACTATGTGTAATTAATTTTAATTTAATTCACAATTGTTGGGTAATATAAATAATATAATAATAAACTTTTAAAAACTTTGGCAACTCCTCCTGTCTATCCTTACTCCAAAAACATACGTCGAATCGTGCAAAAAAAAGATTATCTGTCAATGTCAAATGCAATTTTTCTTAATCTGTCAATGTCAAATGACATTTTGCTATCCGCTTTCGATCTTTTTAAATCTATTCAAACAACTGATTGGCTGGCACCTGCCAGCCTGTCTAATAAATCTGTCAAATACCTATTTGACAGATTTATTAGACCTTATGAAATATTGCTAGATTTCATTAGTTTATGTTACATATGACCCAAAAATTTAATATTTTACAGACGAAAATCATTTTAAAAATTATTAAGCTTATTTTTTAGTGTCATATACAAGGTGTTGGTATTTTCTCCATACAAACGAAAGCATCTCATTAAAAGCCCCTACACACATGCGTATTTAAAGTGATGGTTACCTTACCATCTTATTTCAATATCAATGAAGTAACAAGATATCAAATTTCAAATAGGACATAATTAAGATAGTCAGATTCCCTCATCAATTATTAAGGAGCTGATGATCTTCAAACAGCAGATCAGGTCATGGTTACCTTGCCTTTATACTTTAATTGAGGTAACATGGTACCAAAGAAGATTGGCGAAAGTCGATCCATTATATTTAGAGGCACTACTCGGTACTCGGTGCTAGTACTCACTACTGAAAATATAAAATATAGATATAATTTGACTATTGGCCTTTTAAAAACTGGTGATTTTTAAAGCTAGAAATCAAAAAATACATTATTTTCAATAAGTATTGTATGATTGATAACAAAACATTTAAAAAGATGCAAAGGTAGACTTTTATTGCCGAGAAATTCTAGCTGGGAGCAATGATTGAGATGTTTACAAATTTAAACCAGAATTCGCATATAATTTAGTTAAATCGCTTGTATTTTAAAACCAAAAAACCTCGCTAGCGCTTAATTTCAAATTGTAATTCGACTGGAATATTTATAAAATATTACTCGTAGGTATTATGTAAAATCCCATGTCCATGTGTATCACAAATTTTAGAAAATAGGGAAGTTAAAATGCATGTCTTGTTCATACAATACATGCATTTTAACTTCTAATGAAAATACACTCATGTGTATTTTCATTAAATAAAAATACCTCTTAGTTTGAGCTTATCATTGCATGTATCTTTAAAATAAAACTGTACTTTGTTTCGTACTTTACCATCCTTCTCACTATTAAATGTTAATTATTACACCTTAATAATTATCTCCGACCGCGTCTCAAATAAAATCCCGAGCTATCTCAGGCATTTAAACCGGGTAGATAAATAGCCGGTAGTTTATATTACAACCTTACTTTTAGTCCGTAAAATAAATTACTAAGCCGCTCTTTAAAATGCTGGTTGCATCTTACTTCACTTCATACTCGCATAGACCGCGACTTTACTCGTGATATTTTTCTTCAAATTGGTGGAACTCGCATTTAACATAAAAATAAAATAGTCCCCCTAGCCGATTACGACTACGGTGGCCAGTCACAACGACTAACCGACTGCACGGGACATTATAGAGGTAGTATTATAGTGCACATGTGTGTGCGCAAATACAGGTGCACTCTCTATTCCTTTCACTCTCATAGCCCGATGGGACAGCAATCTGACACGACCGGAGAGAGATCAGCTAGGCTAAACAGAAAACCCACGTACATATTTTTGGCCCGCCCCGGGAATCGAACCCGGGACCCCTGGCGCAGCCGTGGCTTTAAAATGCGACCCTCTAAACGCTGCGCCACCGAGGCAGGTAATTTAACATAAAAAAGCATATGAAAACCAAGGACGTGACATTCTGTAAGACCACCTCTAAATATCGTTTGAGCCCACGAGTTTCAAACTGAAAATTGTGCTATCGTAGGTACTTTTCAGAAGTACTCGTATGTAGGCATAAATTAATTTAATATCTCCAAATGTATCACAACTTAAATAACTTTCTTAGCACGTCTAAGAAAAGATTTATCTGTAAAGAAAGGTAGAGAGTGCGAAAGAAGGCTGCTATTAGAGTGCTAATCTTACAATGTATGATGTTGTTATAATAAATATACTTTTTTTTTTAATTTATTTACCAATAAAAACAATATACATTCAACAATTCGCTGACATAGCTTTTAAGAAATGAAATGAAATGAAACATTTTATTTGCATAAAATACGGTAGGTACATGAGTGAGATGTGCTTACATAGGTATTTAACTAGTACAAGCGTATTTTACCGAGACATCGGTAGGCAAATAGGTCCACCACTTAGGTTTGAGCTAAAGCTAAGAGTTTGCACAATTTTTAACAATTAAAACTATTATTTGACTCAATTAGCATCTGATAGTGCTTAAAAAGTAGTCTTTAAGCTTATATTTAATATTTTTTGCCGTGATACTATTCACCAACGTAGGTGGTAAACTATTTATAAGCCATACTTACTACTTACATACTTGAACATAGCAATAGAAGTTACAGACAAACAAAACTTTTTATTTGTACATACATATAGGTAATGCTTCGCACCTTTAAGAAGGGCAATTAGGGAGATAAATGCCCTCTTTCAACAGACTGGCGAAGGAAGCTCAACTTTTTTGGTTGTAAGGGAAAATATTTGTAAGAAAACAAAACGTTTTTCCGAACTTTAAACAAGCAGTGAGACGAAAAAGGAATGTTTGATTATTTAATGGTCAAAGCGTTTTAAAAGTTTTACTTTCGTTCAGTATGAGTCTAATAATTTGTAGATTATGCCAAATGGCCAAACATTTAGCCACTATCTCGCCTGATAACTGATGATCCTACTACTATTATAAAGGCGAAAGTTTGTAAGTATGGATGTATGGATGTATGGATGTTTGTTACTCTTTCACGTAAAAACTACTGAATGGATTTGAATGAAACTTTACCACAATATAGCTTATACATCAGAATAACATATAGGCTACAATTTTTGAGGTTTCTAATGTAAGGTCGTAAAAAAAACTCATTTTTTGCGCTACTAGACGGGACGAACCTGAAGTCCACGCGAACGAAGTCGCGGGCAAAAGCTAGTGCAGTATAAAATGGATCATATCTACTAACAGCCTATTTATTCCCTTCTGTGAGAATCTTGCAGAATAACAACGACTTCATCACTTTTAATCAATATTTATTAATTCTATACAGTTACAAAATCCAAGAACTTCTTCTACCTTCCAATCTTTTTCCTGAATGCATCGCCACAGGTGATGTAATGCCTGGTCGCCGGTTGACAGTTGTTTTTTTTAAAATCAATATTTCCTTTTTGGTCATCGAATTCGTAAACATTTAGCCTTAGTATTTTCAAATTATATTAATGAAATTGTCACAACTGCTAACAGACGGCCATTCTGTTAAGGGAATGTCCCATTCCCAAATACCTCTCGGCCATTCGACTTGAACTCTACAAGATAGGTTCTTAAAATTTTATCCTATTACAATTTTATGTACATATCTGTAAACTTAAAGAAAATTTGACGCTTAAAATTAATTGCAGTATAAGAAAAGAAATCCATATTTTTAAACAATGAGATATTTTAGTAATAAGAAATATTCATGTACAATACAATAAGTTATTTTTTCAACAAGTACATACAGCATCTTAATGAATTTTGCCGTACTAAATGAGGACCGCCTACATTACACATTTTCTCCAAAAGATGTGCATTAAGATCTACAAAGCTATCTACCTATCTATTAACTTATTAAATAATAATAAACGTATTATTATATTCCTAACTTATATGTAAGATTAACATCTGCTTAATTTAAACACTTTATTCACATCGGCTATACATACCTATTTGTATATACTTTTATTCAAACACAATTTTAGGATTTGAATATCAATATAAATGAAGTGATCTTTATACAACTTGGTCATATTACACTTTGAAATAATGTGCCATACAAGTATTATATTTATTTTTTATAGCTTGCTACACACTCGGTCACACACGCTTACCCCCTTCAAATGGACCGTGTCTTAGTATTATGATATGTTTGCTTAAATTCTAGATTTTACTAACACTAATTCTATTAATACCTTAAAATATGTAATTTTGAATTGCATTTTTTTTTACTGATCGTTGTTTACTGTACTTTACTGTACTTAGACTAGCTAAAGACTTTACTGTACTTATATACTAGTCTACAATTTATAAAAATGTACTACTGTTAGTGTGACGGATCTTTAATTTAGTAGGTGGAGACCAGATGTCTTTTATTACAGATTGTCTCAATCCATTACAAGCACTAACTGTACAAATTTTGTATAACTTATATGAAGAATTAAATACTTATTATAAAGTATTATTAGACATTAGAAAATATTGTTTAAACTGGTAACAAAACAATTAACAACATCAAAATTATTGTTTCATCTTCAAAATAAATCTCATTTTTATTATAACAGAAGATTATGTACTCATGGAACCAAGCAGTGGCCACGGCACGGACGCCATCCAGAATCACGAGCAAACGAAAGGGTTATCGTTATATTTTGACTCCCGAGCGAATAATAGAAAATTCTGAGTGTAGCGAGGGATTCAAGCTCGCCCAAGGTAAAGCCACTCTCATAAATAACTACATACACAAATAAAAACACTGAGCTTGTAAGTGTGATTAATTAATTACTGTGTAACAAATACTATTCATCATAATTTTCAATAATTTGATTACAAAACAAAGACAATTATTATTTTAATATTCCGTTAACAAAAGGGCAATAAAATATCGTGTCATGCAGTCAAATCAAAGTATTTAGAATAATTTTTCTTGCTTTGTATTTTGTCTTCCAGGGACTGGGCTTAGCCAACTGGATTTTCGAATCATGACATCTTTGGTGCAACCTCGCGCACACTACTGCCAGCATAGAAGCTCGTCTTCCAAATTCAAATCTCATTACAGCTCATGTGATGCCGCCGATGGACGTTCATACAGTATTTGTTAATAACATTGTCTTCGCTACCGTTTGCCACCCGAGGGACACGGTCTGCATTTTCTACTCACTCACAGACTTATTTCTCAATAACATTGTCTAACGCTACCGTTTGCCACCCGAGGGACACGGCCTGCACTCACAATTACAATAATTCACAATATCAACAAAAAACATTCTTTCGACCAACAAGCTGCCGTTTGCCACTCGCGGGTCACGGTCTGCTTGGTTTCCTAGCCACCCGAAGGATTATGGTATAAGATCACCGAGAATGCCTTAGCCACCCGAGGGCACGCAGGTATTGCTTGATGTCAGCCAGACGAACCACTCAGCTTTGACCTGCGCATTGGGCATCACAACTATACTAAAAACTTTACAACATTAAAAAAAGTTATGTTACGCGTCACTGTTGTCAGTACGCGCTAGAATCATCACTTTTTCAAAGAGATGATATCTGAAATTGTATCACAATTCTTTTTGTCACGACCGTGTTCACCACCGAAACTATAAATAATTCAAAATACGAGTAGTTGAACAATATCCGTCAATCTAGTTATTTAATCGTGGCGTAGCAAAAGCATTTAAAACTCATATTTATTTACGTTACCTTTAAATTGATTACACATCCAAAAGTTGCCAATATTTCTTAAAGCACTTTTTATCGTCGTTTTTGATTTACATGTACAGCTCTGATAAATATAAACTTACTAAAACTATGTATGTTGCCCCGTTTGCTTTTAATAACTTTTTACAAAATTCTTGTCAAAAATGAAAATAAATCTTTTATCAGAAATATTGAACTGAGAAAGGAAAAAATAGATCCATTGGATAGTCTGGAAATATATCAAAATAAGATACATAACAAAAATAGGTCATTATGTGAACCAACTGTTGAGCGATTGCAGGCTGACAGCTAATTTTGCAGGAGTCATTGCATTCTACGGCCAGCAAATATAACTCTTCCCAGGAACAAACCTCAGAACATATCCTGTCTGCAAATAAACTTCTGAAATTGAACACACCCAACTCTGAATACAATTCCATCCCGAACATGAATTCTAAACAGAACACACAAAATTTTATTTCAATTGTTCATCAAAACAACCAACAATGAATGTGGCCAAGCTATTGTTTTCTCAGACAGATAGATTAGGAGTTAGTTAAGATTCATTATTGAATAAAAACTCCAAATGCAACACAGTAAACCATTGTACTATGTCTAATGCATCTTTGCAGCAATAGTGATTAATATTCAAGAGTTAAATCCAAATTCAATACTTGTTGTTATAGGAAATAGTCAAAATCTAAGTAAATAACACGTTACAAAAACATCAATATTGTCTTAAACGTACCCAAAATAATTATTTTGTGCTATATTCCTAAAATATTACACACGGCATAGGAATATTTGTATTCATGAATTAAGTACTTTATTATTTAATTCATTCCAAGTTCAAAGTCTACATTTCATTTTGTTTTTGACACAAATAAATGCACTGAAAATTCATTTACGCTGACTGGTGGCTCCTTACGCCTTATATAATAATAGAAAAACGAATGGCTTAATGAACCAAACGATAACACAATATGGTTATCAACTTTTGAACCAATTATGGCAGCAGAACTAGAAAAGTTTCCAGTATCGAACGAGAAGACAGCAACCTGAACATTTTACAGGAGTACAATACAGCCAGTCGATCTCAGTCTCTTCAAATCGTTTTATTATAAAAAAAAACTCTTAAGTGAGCCCACAGAGTTGACTCTAAACATGCGCAAAATCGTTCACTGAATTGAAATGAGTGATATAGTTCAGTGGGAGCCGAAGATATTATGTATCATTCATCTAGTTCATTTAGCTCAATTGCTAATGTATTGCGTACGGATCTATTCTTATGACTTAAAAATAGTAGCTTTTAAGATTTCGGCAGATAAAATTAAAAATTACGATTATAAAACAGCTATCAGTCAAAATTGCAACTAGTGGTTACGACAAAATAAACGAACATTACTCTGCAGTAGATATAACCTATATAACCGTACGCTTAACCCTTTTTCACTGAGCTACTGAAAGATTGAACTACTGAGCCGTACTAAACGTGTAATATAAAGGAACTAGATTGCTTAAGGACTTCAACTGAAGCATTCCTTCAGGAACTACCAAACACCAGCTGACGCACCACGGTCACTTACTAATATATATATTTTTTGTCATAAAACGCAAGTGTCATCGACAAATTGGCCCCAGCCTTGATCATAGAGGTCAAAAGGTCCTATTTGAACACATAGGGCTATCACAGCAAAAGCTTTAATAGATTAAAGGACACAATTACTGATAGTGTATACCCAGTTTAACTAAATACCAGTTATAGTAGAGTTAAATTATATAACATTCTACAAGAAAACTCTCAAGACCAAAACTTTATTGAATAGGTACACAAGAAATTATTCAAAAGTATGTTATTTTAAAAATATGTGTTGCAGCAACATTATACCATCCTCGCAGAATATTCTCTGGCCCCAGAATAAATAAAAAGCTACATCGAGCATCATAAATAAATAAACTTGTTAAAATAAAGTAAAAACAGCTAATTGGCATTGAAAATCAACGATACAACAATTAATTCAAATCCAAAAGTTACTACTGCTTTAGCCGTGTTTGCACATATTGCACTTACAATAACTTAAGAACCTACCTGAGGATTTGTGGGGACTATTTGTGCATATTATTAAGTCAGCAATAGCTCCTCAACTAGCAATAATTTTCAACAAGTGTTAGATGACGGGCAGTTTCTGTTTCGGCTTAAGAAAATAATACCACTGTTTAAAATGTACGACAAAAGTGACCCCGTGGACTTCAGGCTAATATTGATTCTATTCTGCCAGTCTTGAGTAAAATTTTTGAAAAGATTATATTTAACCATCTTTTAGCAGACTTTTTATCGAGCAAGTTATTGAGTCAATTAGCCCTTTTCGGCACGACACATTTGAGCTTTTGTCGTAGAGACTCATCGTGTTAATCAGAATCTAACCTAGATGAACTGGAAATACTGATATATCCAATAATCATCGCGCGATCATTATTTAGATCCATCGCGATGTGTTCAGTATGGCGAGATACGATATCCCTCGATCTTCTTTTATCGTGAGCGAGATTAGTAGTTTCTAAAAATAGTGTGTAAGTTTATCGAATCGACACGTTGCTTCGACACATAGGTAACCAAAAATCATAATACAAACGAAGGTAGTTTTTGGTCATAGTAAGTGAGCTAATATGTATAGATACCCTCTATTAAACATTCATTAAACTTTAATGATCTTAGGTGAACCATATTATTACTTTTTTACTACAGCGCGCGCATACTATTTAGGTATAAAATTAGTAAGTAGGCAGTAATACCTGAGCTGAGCTCTTTTTGTTTTAACAGTGTATCTGAAGTTTTTCGCTTTCCCTATTTAATTGTTATTGCAATTTACAATAACACAATAAACTTAATACACCGAAACAACAATTCTGAACCACAACTTTGATAAGAGTTTTTAAAATTAACTTCTCTACTTATTGTTGTTTTATATAGGTCGACATGTCTTTTATATTTTACAGATATTTTGTTTGAAACTCTAAAGTGGGTGAAAAATAAGGTAGCAACCGTTGAATTTTATCATAATAACCGGCCGAAGAGTTGTAGGTACCTCTGCTCGAAAAACAAAAGCTCCAAGAACGTGTATGTAACTAAGTAAATCTGTTTAAATAACTTTATTAGACTCATAAAGAACAAAGTCCACTTATAATGAGCTTATAAACTAATTTAACAAAACTGTAACGTTATTGATCAGCACGTCGCACTCACACTATTCAAAAATAATTATCACGTACATAATCTTTCAATTTTGATTTAAAGTGGCCAAATATGTCACACTCCTTTATATCTGTTGGAAAATTATTGTATAATTGTGCTCCTTCAAACAAAATGTTATTTTTGCCATAACAAGTTCTTGGTACTGCTGTACTAATTTTGTTTGTATTTCTTAAGCTGTGTTTAAAGGATCGTTTGGATATAAATATTAAATAAAAATATTGAAATATTTTTTCAGTCTTTTAGGTTTATGTATACAGTACCTAAATACAAAGAAAACTTCTTACCGAATTCGGTGATAGTAGATCGATCGTAAGTTTTTACGCTGCTTTTGCATTGATTTTTTTTGTTGTAATTATTTCATTTTCAAGGTTAAGCTTTCTAGACTATTACTTCATAAAGAAAATGTAAATCATACCATTATACTAGTATAATGAGAACAACGAAGAAAAGAAAATCAACGTTAATCAATATGATTTCGTAGATGTAGAACAACCCTTTTAAATACTTATGTTTTATGTTCATTTATAATGGAAGTCTACACGAGAAAGTATAATAAATCTTAAATGAATCAAAAGGTAGATCAAAATAAGAACTGTATTAGTTAAAAAAAAAAAAACCTTTGTTTAACCTTAACCATGTTCTTATTACGCGAAAATATTATTGTTTCATTTCATTGCAATATTTCACATATAACACGACAATATTTTATTAAGAATAAATGAATATTCAATATTCAATAAATAAGTAGGCACAAATTTAATCTGAGAACCGAACAAAGTGAGATCAATTCAAAAAGTTATAATGTTACCTTTATGTAACTTTATAAAACAAGTGAGAAGTAACATCAGATTTAAAATATTAATCTGTAGGTCAACAAGTTTGTTCATCATAACAAATTACTGACAGTAAGTAAATAGTTGCTACTTTAAATATTATACAATATCCGTTATATGTTAAATGAGAACAACTATTGTTTGTATTGAATTGATTGGCAACCAGAAATAATTCAAATACATATTAACTAACTGGCTACTACAACATTGTTTCCATAGTATTAAGGAAATTCGTGGCTTTAATAAAAATTGTTCAAAATAATACAAATAATAACAGTCATATCATAATTGAAAAATTGTTATCTAGACATGTAAAATAATCTTTGAGCTTTGACTGTACTTAATTAATATTTTCATACTATTGGTTTCGGCTAATTGCACTGAACGTATTTTATTTTTATCACCTGGACATGTACTGTGTTCTTGCAAATAAATGATGATTATGACTATGAAACCAAGAACCAGGTGTAGGCAGCGAGCCATAGTCACAAAACCATAACTAATTAACATGAAATAATACTCGTATGTCAGAAAATGAATAGTCCAATCCGTAAAGTAACAATTTAGATTTTATGATCGACTTTTATTCGTATGATATGATAAACATATACCTACTCACGTAGCATAGTATTCAAACGACGGAACGTTTGAATCAAGGTCAGGAATCAAGTGAACACAAAATTGTCACAAAACATACCTCAAATTTTCTTCCACGTTCTTACCACTTCTGACTGTGAGAATCTTGCAGAATAACAACGACTTCATCACTTTTAATCAATATTTATTAATTCTATACAGTTACAAAATCCAAGAACTTCTTCTACCTTCCAATCTTTTTCCTGAATGCATCGCCACAGGTGATGTAATGCCTGGTCGCCGGTTGACAGTTGTTTTTTTTTAAATCAATATTTCCTTTTTGGTCATCGAATTCGTAAACATTTAGCCTTAGTATTTTCAAATTATATTAATGAAATTGTCACAACTGCTAACACTTCTGTCCAAATTTTGTTGCCAGAGAAAGCTTCTGCGGGCAGCAAAAAATTTTGTCTGTTTTAAAGCCAATGCGGAATTAATGAATTCTTTTTTCTTTCTTTCGTAAACTCATAATTAGAGCAAAGCTCGAGCCTTTATCTCAGTTCGGCAAGTCTGGAATCCCGACTGAATCCTCTCAAGAGTTGATTAATGTCCTCCCCAATACAGACTTGACACTTTGAATTAGAGCATCGGCCTGGAACGTTAGGATGAGAACACATTTTCAGTAAATAGAAGTTTGAGAGTAAATTGGTGACTTCCGGAAACTACGGTTTTCGTCTACTTTTTTTTTCTTGCAAGGTGAGTAAATTTTTTGATGTATGTGTTTCCTATTTTTGGTTAAAAGGGCTCTTTTAAGTCATATTTAATTTTTGCTTACAAAAAAAACATAATTATAGGTAATGTTTGGGTATTTGTTTATCTTGTACTAGCTTTTGCCCGCGACTTCGTCCGCGTGGAATAGTGACTTCTTTCTCCCGTTTTTTACACATTTACCACTATATCTTTGCTCCTATTTGTCGTAGCGTGATGTTATATAGCCTTTAGCCTTCGACGATAACTGGACTATCCAACACAAAAAGAATTATTCAATTCTAACCAGTAGTTTCGGAGATTAGCGCGTTCAAACAAACAAACAAACAAACTCTTCAGCTTTATAATATTAGTATAGATTTGAAACGCACCAATGTAATACGACGCACTTATTTTTAATCACATAGCCGGTTGATTGAAATAGTAACGCGTTTCTATACAAACTAAAGAACATGCGGCCATTCTGATGGATTAATAATAATAATAGTCCCCCTAGCCGATTTCGACTACGGTGGCCAGTCACTACGACCAACCGACTGCGCGGGACATATTATAGTGCACAAGTGTGTGCGCAAACACAGGTGCACTCTCTATTCCTTTCACTCTCATAGCCCGATGGGACAGCAATCTGACACGACCGGAGAGAGATCAGGCGCAGGACCAACGGCTTAACGTGCTTTCCGAGGCACGGGGGTGAAATACCGCCAACTTCCAAACTCCGGGCTACCCTGAGAATTTCTGAACAGAAAAACTCCGGTACATATTTTTGGCCCGACCCGGGAATTGAACCTGGGACCTCCGGCGCAGCTGTCGCTTTAAAATGCGACCCTCTCACCGCTGCGGTCACCAATATGGTCACTGTGATGGACCATCTAATTTATATTCTGTAGGTGCAACTCTCCTAATTCCGTGAGGTTTCCAAGAGGTAGATAATTGTTGGATTTCAATAAAACAGCCGGATACCAAATTGTTGAATTCTAATTAATTGACAACCCAATGACAGATTCACAGATAAGACAATAATAAAACTTTTACATTGACTGACATTAACTTGTCGTTCGGAAATGGATAAACGCCCTGCGTGTGTCGTTCGGAAATCCACAACGACTTGCACATCGAATGCCCGCTTTTTCTAACCACAGACAATGAGTCCTCAGCCTTAAAAATCTTTCAGTTTTTTTTTAAATATCATTCACTAATGGTTGTTTTTGCTGCATCTTTCTCAGAATAATTACAAAATTGAATGGGAAAAGACAGTACAAATGATTATACATTTCTATATCAACTAATCTATAATAAAACTGAACTTAGTTGAAAATATAGAACAACAATCTATTACTATCGTTCACCAAGAGTTCTGGATAGTAATAGAAAAGTACAGCTTGGCATGCGTTTCGTTACATATTATGATATTTTCATAGATCGATCAGCGGCGAGGTCGCAATATATCGCAGCGATTTGCGAAGCCACTCCGAGTGGATAGATTTCATGTTGCAGTCCAAATATTAATTTGGTCGTTTTAGAAAATATACATAACTTATTTCACGTTGTTTAAATACTACCTTATTTGCACAGTACTGAAAAATTCAATTATCTAAACGGACATGAATACCTTAAAGAAATTGCTAGACATTTGGTTACAATATCAGCTGATGGTAAGCCACGCACGATGAGGTAGGTACTGCCAGTTTTCTTATATTGTCCGTTGTGTGGTATGTCATGATATAAGATGCGTAAATTCATATTTCACTAGAAATATTTATCGTGTTTACAGGTAAGACAGGTTGCTTAAACTACTTAATTAAATAATTACACTGGTAGGTACCAAATGCTTCATTTATAAACATTTTTAGATACTTTTTCTTAAAAATTCACACATCAAACACATTCACTCATATTTACGTTAACAATATTCTTTCAACCTTCCTCGTCAATTACTGTTGCAAATTGCCCGTAACTTTGACACAATTTTTTCCATGAATAAATTCTAAGTTTGGCGGCGACACAACTTTTCGCAAATTTCCCAGAGGGCTCGGTTTTATACTTGTGCAGTGGCATATGTGTGACCAGCCAGGGAGCTAGATCTTGGTAGGTTTTTTTTGTTTTTTTATTTTTGGTCTGAGATAGTGCTTTATCTCAATATCACTATGGATGACTAAATAATTGTGACGTTACTCCAGAATCACAGGTCGTAGACACAACCTACATTTTACTTCACGAAAAACACGTAGGGAAGATAATGCGTAATATTTTTCTTTTACCGACATGTAAGTAACCTAATAATATAGAACTTTCCGTTTCTCTTACGCCATAAAAAGATGCAAGATGTAAAATTGCTCTAAAAGCATTACCCCGCAAGTTGCTAATGCGTTGGAACCTTGTCAAAATTATAACCCCAAAACCTGTTTCGCAACTAAAAAAACATCCCAAAAATTGATGACACACTTTTTAGAAACTTTTCAAAGCCACAAAAGAAATGGTTTCACTCTGACCGCATCTACTCGTACTTACCTACATAAAGCATCGATATTCGTAGTTTTGTAAGAAAAACAAAAATAAATTGGTATGTGCAAAATCCTGAAAGAGCTAGAAGTGTCCGACTGGTCAGATTTGGCACAAAATAGGGAAGAATGGCGCAATTTAATGTCGGAGACCAAAATCCACTTCAGGTCACTGAGCCAGTGAATTAAGTAAGTAAGTTGTACAAAATCATTACTAGTAATTTCAAGCTTTACAACTTATCTTGTTAGAGTTTCCCGAACTGAAAACCATTTAATTAAATACAATTGAACATTCATAACAACCCAACTACTGTGTCAACAAATTAGGGATTCTAATGAGTTGCTCTACAATTTATGAGGGCAACATAGACCTAGGGATCTACTATAAAATACCTTGTGAGTGATTTAAAATATATCTGACCCACTCGATCTTTGAATTATGCTACCATAATTGCAAAAATAGTATCATGACATATTTGAAAGCTATCATTGCATTCCACCGCTGCATACCTACGTGATGGTTTTGTATATGGTCGGGGCAGGCAGTATTGGAAATTCGTATAATTTCATATAAAATTTACATAGGCCATACCGTTAAACGTATTTTGCTTGTCCTAGCACGTTTCCTGCATGACACGGGACGGTGTTGGTCGGTGACGGAACAGTCAAGTGGGAAAGGTGTCATAGTTTTCAATACAAATAATATTTTTTTGCCTGAAAAGTTCCTAGCACGGTCATACGGGGTAGCGGGCAGAAGCCTTAAATGGAAAATATAGTAAAAAAAATATTCGTCTATACACAGTAGGACTTCAGAACCTTTGGCAAACAACTATTACAGATACAATTGGACAGGGACATTCAACGGAAATATATTTTGGAGGTAGCATTCAGGCCAAATTGGTGACTGTACAATTTCTGAATCGGGACAAATAAGAAAAGATTCTGTCACTACAAGGTGCACAGCGCTCTTCAGCTATCAATTGAATAGAATGGATTGACACGTTTTATCTTTTTATCTAAAGTCCGTTATTCTTCACTAGTCGAATATTGTTAACAATCTTGACATTCTTCCTTCAAAATATTCCTTTTAAAACAAAATTAATTACAAAACTTACAACATACATACTTAGTTTTATTTATCGTTCAACAGTGAG
Organism: Pyrausta aurata; assembly: GCA_963584085.1. Taxonomy (NCBI): domain Eukaryota; kingdom Metazoa; phylum Arthropoda; class Insecta; order Lepidoptera; family Crambidae; genus Pyrausta; species Pyrausta aurata. The sequence goes on along the minus strand of OY757275.1, from coordinate 9,689,693 downwards.
ATTTTTAGGGTTCCGTAGCCGAATGGCAAAAAACGGAACCCTTATAGTTTCGTCAAGTCTGTCTGTCTGTCTGTCTGTCTGTCTGTCTGTCTGTCCGTCCGTATGTCACAGCCACTTTATTCTGAAACTATAAGCATCACATAGCTGAAACTTGGTAGGTAGGTGTATTTTGTTCACCGCTTTTCGATTCAGATACAAAAAGTAAGAAAAATAATATTTAAGGGGGGGCTCCCATACATGAAACTAAAACCTAAAAAATTTTTTTTACTCAAACCTATGCGTGTGGGGTGTCTATGGATAGGTCTTTTAAAATGATGTTGAGGTTTCTAAAACCATTTTTTCTAAAAGTGTAAGGTTTGAGATATAGACGCTTCCAAAGTGGTAAAATGGGCGTCCCCCCCCCTCTAACTTTTGAACTAAGAAAGTGAAAATTTTGAAAAAAATATATGATGTAGATCTCAACAAAAACTTGCAACGAAAATTGGTTTGAAGGAGATCGAACCAGTAGTTTTTGAGATATTACACATTTTTATCAACCGCAAATATAACTTTGTCTTTCATACAAACACTATGAAAAACAAAGTTATTTTTGCTGTCGCAATATATTGTGATGTTTTCGTTAAGTGAAAGTAAGTGGACCCTGAATTCAGTTAAGGGTGGAACGGAACCCTCAGTGCGCGGGTCCGACACGCACTTAACCGGTTTTTTTAGTTGAAATAGTAAATTAATTTTATTTGCTGATATTATATAAAAAGTTACAAAAAGATTGTTTACAATGTTGGACTAGCAAAGATGAATGGAGCTTAATACAGATGTGGCATACATATACTCAACAGAATAACCAAGAAAATAAATTGTGGCTGGGTGCTAGAAGGTGATAATTTTTAATAGTCGCCTTAAATTCTCGAGATCAAAGAGCAATAAATGTGAATCTTGGCACATTACTTCTAACAGGAATTTGTCGTTAGTTACAAAATCTAAAATACCTCACATAGTAAGTTTTCAAGAACAATAAAATTTAGAAATGAATGTCCTGATAGTGCTATTTTATGAAATAAATTATAATCTTAAGTCTTAAGTATAGTACCTCAGTATTGAAAATATAAGCGAACAGGTTAGACTCATAAATATACCCATTTTATGTATCAATCTGGATTTCACACCACGTCTCCCCATTGACCGCACTAAGACGTAAAACCGGCAAACGTAAACACCAAATTACCTTCTTTAAATGGATCGCAAAACTGCAAACAGAGACACGGAAAGAAGGCTCACTTAGACACAAGTAGTTTATACTATATCTGCAAATAATAAATAAATAAATATGCGCCAGACAACACACCAATTGACTGGTTTCGTGGTAAGGAATTTTCTTCCTTGTGTTACGAAGTACCAGACAATGATTATGACGGGGGCGTCTCCCATAAATACTTAAATACATATAACAACCATGACTAAGGTACAAATGTTCGTGCTCATCACACAAACATTTTCTCCTTGCAGGATTCGAACCCGCGACGGTCGGCGTAATAGTCAGGAGCGCTAACCAATACACCAAACGCGACGTCTAAATAATTTGCAAACACTTCTAAAAACATACATACACTTACAAAATAAGGCACTTGTGCTTAGAAGCCTGAATAGTAATCCTACTCAAATATTATCAAATCCTATCACAATATCGATACTTCTCGAATTGATAACCTCACTATTTTGAAGTTGGTTAAAAAGGACCTAGAACTACAAAAAATCTCTTATTATCAAAGGATATATAATAAACAATAATAAAAACCAAACATTGCTAATTTAGATCACAAGTTTTCTCTTGGCTAGAGCCAGAGAGAAGCAAATGAGAAACCAGAATCGACGACTTCTGACTGTGACATAGAGGTATTCAAGATGTTTGGACTATAAATAGTAAAAAAAAAACCGGTTAAGTGCGTGTCGGACCCGCGCAATAAGGGTTCCGTGCCACCCTTAACTGAATTCAGGGTCCACTTACTTTCACTTAACGAAAACATCACAATATATTGCGACGGCAAAAATAACTTTGTTTTTCATAGTGTTTGTATGAAAGACAAAGTTATATTTGCGGTTGATAAAAATGTGCAATATCTCAAAAACTACTGGTTCGATCTCCTTCAAACCAATTTTCATTGCAAGTTTTTGTTGAGATCTACATCATATATTTTTTCCAAAATTTTCACTTTCTTAGTTCAAAAGTTAGATCCCCCCATCTAACTTTTGGACGCCCATTTTACCACTTTGGAAGCGTCTTTATCTCAAACCTTAGACTTTTAGAAAAAATGGTTTTAGAAACCTCAACATCATTTTAAAAGACCTATCCATAGACACCCCACACGCATAGGTTTGAGTAAAAAAAATTTTTTAGGTTTTAGTTTCATGTATGTGAGCCCCCCTTAAATAATATTTTTTCTTACTTTTTGTATCTGAATCGGAAAGCGGTAAACAAAATACACCTACCTACCAAGTTTCAGCTATGTGACGCTTATAGTTTCAGAATAAAGTGTCTGTGACATACGGACGGACAGACAGACAGACAGACAGACAGACAGACAGACAGACAGACAGACAGACAGACAGACAGACAGACAGACAGACAGACTTGACGAAACTATAAGGGTTCCGTTTTTTGCCATTCGGCTACGGAACCCTAAAAAGAAATGAATATGGCAGGTGATGATATATATTTTTTGCCATGCTCACTCACTATACGCGTGCTTATTGGTTAGCTCATGGAGTATCGTTGATGGGTCTACTGCATTGTTATTTATTTATTATACTATAGACGCAAAAACAATAAATTCTGTTTTACTACACCACCAACGTCCCAACCAAATCTCGATCAGTACATCTCTTTCACTCACACCGCGAATAATGATTCGGTCTTTCTTCTTAATATTTGTGACCGGAGATTTCAGGGTCTGGTAATTTACGATTTCTGTTTAGTATCAGAGGGAGTATTCTGATATCGCTCGATATTGAAGACAAAAAATAGTGCCCTTAGTTCAATAGGTACTGTACATTGATCGGATTCCATGGAAGTCAATCAAAGTGTTCTCTAGTGTTAAACTTGATCATCTTCTTCTTTTCTTTTCTATACATAAAAAATGTGCTAGTTACACCACTTATAATTCGAATACGGGTGGACCGATTTTCATAGTTCAAACTTAGTTGATTTCGTCTTTGAAAAAATACAGGGTAGGTGAGTGGAGTTTGCTGAGGCCGCATTAGAGTAGATCATATTTGTGTAAACTAAGTAAGGTTTAATTAAGTGAATTTGAGAGTAATTGAACAAAATCAATATTAGTTATGGTAATTACTAATTAAGGATAGTGCAACCAGGCCTAAAAATTAAGCTCTATATATCTATAAAATATGTGTTTATTTGAATGATAGATTTAGTTTTTCTAGCTTGAATTTTTCAAGGCAGGTCCAAATATGTTAGCGATTTTTTGCAATAAAAATAGTTGAAGAAATGTCTAGTGGTGCCTTTGAAATATGATTCAGTTACTACTGAATTACAGAATAGTTCCGAATCTGAAGCCGCGTTAACCCAAGTTATGGGATTTCAGTATCTGTTTTGTTACCGTTACGGTGTGAAATATCACATCACGCGAGTTACCTAGGCTAGTAGCAGTATATCCGGCATAACTGGGATAAGAGGCTTCGATTTATGAAATTTAATATGGTTAAGAGGCACGATTTATTATCTATCTAACTGCGTCGGTGGCGCAGCGTTGAGAGGGTCGCATTTTAAAGCGACGGCTGCGACGCAGGTCCCAGGTTCGATTCCCGGGTCGGGCCAAAAATGTACCACATTGGTACATTTTTCAACAGAAATCCTCAGGGTAGCCCGGAGTTTGTGGCGGTGTTTAACCCCTATGCCTCGGAAAGCACGTTAAGCCGTTGGTCCTGCGCCTGATCTCTCTCCGGTCGTGTCAGATTGCTGTCCTATCGGACTATATCGGAAAGTAAAAGGAATAGAGAGTGCACCTGTGTTTGCGCACACACTAGTGCACTATAATATGTCCCGCGCAGTCGGTTAGTTGTTGTGACTGGCCACCGAAGTCGAAATCGGCTAGGGGGACGATTATTATAGTGTGAAATATCACATCACGAGAGTTACCCAGGCTAGTAGCACTACACGGCATTAACTGAGATAAGAGGCTTTGCTTTATGAAATTTAATATGGTTAAGGCACGATTTATTATCTATATTCAAGTGGGTTTATCATACTCAATGTGATGTATGGATATCTAGGTAGATATATATTTTCAGACTAGACAAACAAGAAAGATTTAACTGTTGATCTAAGCATACTAAGGGCCTACTTCACCTTAGACAAAAAAGGACTAATCATCGGACAATTCAAATGTTATCGAACGTCATTTTGTATAATGTAATGGATAGATAATGTTACTGGACTTACTGGTTACTCATAAGGGCATTGGGAAACAGGCCGCAAATTAAATTAATTTTACCCCACTACTTGAATGATGATAATTTGTAAATTCCTGACAATGTTTACGTGCTAAGACCTGCAGTTTGTTACTTGCATACTTTTGTGTATTCTGGCAAAAATCTGATTGATTTGATTGGATCTAATAAAAAAAAAACAGTTTAATACAATTATACCACCTATTGAAACATTGTGCTTTAGGTAAAAGTTGTTTTTTTTAAATCGTTGACCTTGTCTATGTCCAAACCATAAAATTAATATTCCTATCGGAATAGAAGAACAAGTAAAAGCTGTCAAACGAAACCGATTTTGGATGACAATAACCAATTTTAGTAAGTTACATTAAGTAACTTAAAATGAGATAACCTTTCGTCCAGGTGATTTAAATACTTATCTTCCTAGGTTAAATATATTAGTTTACCGCATGATAAACAGTCTACACAAAATATCGAACATGCAGCCTTAGTGTAAAACGAAAAATTTTTTATTTGCAAAAAATATTCGTATACATGCATTAAATTTTATTTTGTCTTTACTTTTTACATAACTTTAACGTTTATAAAAAAGAATAAGCAAACTTTGAACTTTAAATTTAAACCGGATTGGCAAAAAAAACGTAAATTGTGAGGCTTCGATTTGGACCAATTTACCTCTTAAAGTTGTGAGGGTTATTTTGCTGTAATGAACAATAATCAATCATCATCACCGATCAAGTCCCCATGTTTTAGAAGCACAATTTCTCTTAAATATACACTCATTTGAAATTATCAAAAATCGCATGAAAAAAAATTTCAGCGAGGCTCTTTGGGGCTCCTAACTGTTTGACAGCCGCCAAAAATGGTTCTGCTGCATAATATCTCGCATCTCTTTTTATCACACAGCTTTATCCTACTGACATCTCGCTTTTGTCGTTATATTCCGAAAGGGATAATAATTATATGGTCCAAACAGGTCTAGTGTCAAGAAGAAACTAATTTTTAATAAAAAAAACTTAAAAATATTAAATACATACCTACGACTACCTTTGTGTATTTTGTTCATGTCACCAATAGGGGGGTATTGTTTTTTCACCGCTTTTGTATCAAGCTATTCAAAGCAATGCTTTAATGTCAAAAACATTGGCATCTGTGACATGTTTTTTATCATATCCGATAAATAAAGCATTCACACTCCACATTGCAATACGTATACGTAACAACCGTAAAAAAGTTTTATACTTTTAAAATAAATAAATATACGCCAGACAACATACCAATTGTCTGGTTTCGTGGTAAGAAATTTTCTTCCTTGTGTTATGAAGTACCCGACAACGATTAGGACAGCGGCGTCCCCTTAAATACTTAAATTCACATACAACATTCATGGCTTAGGTACAAATGTTCGTGCTCATCACACAAACATTTGCCCCTAGCGGGATTTGAACCCGTGACGGCCGGCGTAATAGTCAGGAGCGCTAACCAAACACCAAACGCGTCGTCATAAAGTGAAGCTTTTACTATAAAAAACATCATGCAGAAGAATTATAGATAATGCCATCCACAAACGCGCGCGCCACTTTTCGAATATAAAGTATATGTGTGCAAGATTTTGCCAATATGTGCTGATATAACAATGAATATATTATTTTATATTTCAAAATTTGCCACACAACCGGCACCCCGCGCTTTCCTCAAAAAATTCTCGACGCAAGCCTTTGTAGATGGCACTATCTATAGTAGATTTTCAAAACAAACTCAACTCAAACGTAAAAGCCATTCACAAACCAAAGCATCACTTATTTTCTACTTCCATATTTCCTTTGCAAAACTCCTGAAATACTTTGAAAAATGTACAAAACCCGAGCAATATTTCTTCCCAACTTCATTCAGCCACAAAAGAGTTATCTGAAAGAGCTGAAAGCAGTGAAATATCGTCGGATGACAAATCACGGAGTTGCATTAAACGACTCATTAATCATTGGTTTTACAAAAAATACAAAACTACCTTTTACTGTTGACATCCGATATAGTTGTTTTGTGATGGATCACCTTCGTATAGCTGGTTCTATTGTGAGGAGAACTAAAATTTCAAATAAGTAGATGAAATCCGACGATGCACTCAGGCCAAATTTCACGGTCCCCGATTAGCTTAGCTGAACTTACATAATAAATAGATTGCGCAATTTAACCGCTTTTAATTAAACTGCTTTTTTAGCTTCACAAAAGTCAGATAAAAATAAAAGTTTAAAGTGCTAAGATGGTACGATAGAAGTAGGTTTGTAGTAATAATAAATAATATAAATAAATATTGGACACCAATCACATACATTGCTCTGATCCCAAAGTAAGTAGCTAATGCACTTGTGTTATGGAAATCAGACACAACGGTGGTACCACAACTCCCAGACCCGGGACAATATAGAAAATTTTGATTTCTACATTGACCCGACCGGGAATCGAACCCGGGACCTTGGAGCGGCGACGCCTTGAAACCCAGCCTAGTAATGTATGGATGGCTGGAAAGTTTTTAATAGTTAGGTAAGTATTTTCTTAGGTACTTAGTAAAAAACATCTTATTAATATGCATCTTTAATAAAAAATTATTTTAGTTAAAAATATAATGAAGTGTTTAGGTGTGTTTCCAATAAAAAAAGCTTAATAATATCTTTGCCTGATCACATTAACCAGCTGGCGCAAAAATATGGCAGTTCCCATTGCAAAGGAATCTTGGGTAGTTCGTAAAAATTTAAAACAATATCTTTTATAATTTAGGAGAGAAAAACTGGCTCAAAGGGAAGCGCGCGTGATCTGAATACTAGCACGTCTCTTGCTAGGGCTGCCACAAGACAAATTTAAATTTTGCTTTAGATTAATAACATGTTTGAATGCATTACTCTATCCACCTACATGTTTATTATAAAAAATAGAGTAAATAATCCACGTAAATGCATCCTACTAATAATATTATAAATGTAAAAGTTTGTGAGAATGTAGGTACGGATGTTTTCTGCTCACGCTTAAATTACTAAATAGATTTTGATAAAACTTTACAAAAACATTTTTGGAAGCTGTACGCAAGAGAAAACGGAAATCAATACGTATAACAATTTAGGTTTAAAAGCCTTTTCAAATAATATCACACACGTTACTTTTTTTTTTTTATTTAAGACCTTTGCCTTTGACCTTTGCCCAGCAGTGGGATGATATATCATCCCACTGCTGGGCAAAGGTCTCCCCCAATTCCTTCCATACGTCTCTGTCAGTGGCCAACGACTCCCACGTTACTTAAAATTTTTAAATTATTTTACATACAAAATATTTGATGACTCAGCACTCCTCTCCTACCAGAGATTTTTCAGGCACTTTGGGTCAAAAAATTGTTTAGTTAGACCTCTAGTATGCGTGTGCCAAGCCAAACGGCAAACCATCGACCAACCAAGCACATCGATTTGAGGCTTTTCTTCAAAATTGAACTCGTGCCGTCCAACATGGCAAATAACTTGGAATTGCGCATAATATACTTTATTAATTTTTTTTTTTGAGATCCAATATTATCTCGGGTGAAACCGTGAGAAACCGCTAGTCTTAACTTATGTTGAGTGAAAACCCAACCCTCATTAATAACGAATCTAAATATGATAAACGTAGTAGTAGATATTCAATGCAGACATCGCCTATACCATTCACAATGGCAAATAAGGACAGCTTTCACAACAAGATTTTCTTTAACGACACTATACAAACAACTGTAACAAATATAAATATAGTAAGTAAGTAAACATGCAATTTTCTCGTAAATATAGATTAACTGCACTTTGTTTCTCAAAATAAAACCTTTTTCAAGTAATTTTATTTATCGATATATTATAAGGCGCTTAGTTTATTAAACTTATCATAACAAGACAACATAAGTGTTTTCATTCAGAGTGAGTTTTTTCGCTTGACTAGAAAATTTTCACATCAAAACCAATTTCTATAGCATAATATTTACGGTAAACAACATCAATGTGACCAAAAACTTGAATACCAAGTAATACAGAAAAACTCAGAAAATATCGCGAGCTGATTGGGTGCAACGCCATCTAGTAGCAACAACAAGTAAACATGAACTGTACTTACTCTATTCGTACGCTATTGGTGGTTGCCAAATCTAAACAACAAGATTTGCCTCAAAATATTTTTTACACAAAACAATCGATAAAACTTAAATTTAATTCAAAATTAGTACTTTTTGGCTAGTTTTTAATGTAAATGGCATCTCAAAATAAACTTTAAATACAAACTTACCTTAGTTGTGCGCCCTGCCTCCTTTCTTTATTGTACCCGGCAACAAAATCCCAAGGAACTCGTTTGTTCATAGTAATAAACACAGATTCACAAATTTTATAACACAGCACTGAGTAGAATAAACAGACCTAACACCATTTTGATTTTGTTTCTCTCAAAATGTTCATGAAAACACGCGCGATAGAATTTTCGTACTTTCATAACCTCAAAAAGAAACCCGGCGTTTTTACGCGGAACATAAAAGTGAACTGTCAATGTCAATTATTTTTTTTCCAAAATGACCGACTACTAAACTCCGTAGTCAATTGACATACTTTTTATTCATAGCAGATCTCACAGACGCTGCTGATGAAAGGTTGATCGACTGAGCGTCTTTTTATTTGTTTCCAAGTAATCAAGATTCCTAATAAAATAACTATTTTCGTTTCGCTAATTACTTTAATTTTGTGTATGGTTAGACTCTTTCAGTAATTAAGAAACATCCTACATGTTATAATTAAGAAACCGTCTATTTTCAAGATATAATGTATTAAAACAGTGATTATTGATAGAACTATCATAAAATAACTTAGACATAAATCAAAATGAAAATATTATATCTTTAGAATGTTTTTCAGTCTAGGGTTAGCAGTTCAGGCATAATTGTTGGCGTTTCGTTTCACCATCCTTGTTAGGTTCACACGTCATGAAGCGTTACGTATGACATACGGATGACAGCACGTCAAGGTCAACACTGTGGTATCTTATACAATTGTAATAAGGGTTAGTTTGCTACAAAAATGTATAGCCTGATGCGCTGCTGTCCGTACAAAAACCTACCCTCCCTTTTGTTTTCACACCTGACGCGGTATTAGAATAGATGAAAGGACCGCGTGGCTTCAAAACACGGAAATAGACAAAAAATGCTCTTTTTTGGCAAAATACACGTGCATGATGGAAAATGGAGTATTTTCTCATTATAATCGTACGTGAGGAGTTATTCTGCTGTTGCGTAAATGCATGCATATGTTCGCATGCATGAAATAAAGGCAATTAAATGTTTAAGTCGTAGAAATACAGTGAAATATTAGTACGAATATAGAAGCTATGCCAAGCAAAAAATGGGTCGCAAATACGACGTTAAGATTTTTCCTTGATGTGAAACCGTTTGTATGAGTTGACAAGTGGCATCAATTCATTTAGCATGAGATTTGTTCGTGGTGTCAGTTCCGTACCCTATTAATGTAAGTTCAATGTATAAACAAACACACGTTTCCCAAGTTCTGAAATCACTGTGTACATATTTGCTATGGTATTTTATTTATTTGTCTTTGTTAGACAATGTTTGTACCTTTGAATTTTCTTAAGATAATATTTAAAGTACGTAGAATGCATATACGAGGTATCTTTCCTTATTTCTGTATTGAGACATTATGCAAAGACTTTCAACACAAACGGCTAATACAGTGAATTCGAAATTCAAATGTACATTATTTAAATAACTAATCAAATGGATTGTGCACTTTAGTTTTGGTAAGGGTTTTAAATTTTATGTTTTTTTACGACACTCGTTTTATATCTGTGTAGTGTATAATAGTTATTTCGGAAAGTGTCTTCTCTAAGCACTAAGATATTTTTTAAAAACGGCCTGCTATAAAAAAGACGATTCTTTGTTGTAATTCTAAATAGATTTAAAAAAAATATGGGTCTTTCATAGCGTTATTGCAATCGTAAAGCCTTACAAACAAACATATACTTAAACCTTTTGTCTTTTGTCATCATTTGCTGGCGACGAAATACTCGTACAGCAAAAAATTGAATTGCGATCAAATCAAAATCGAATCAGCCGGACATCGATTAAGTATCGAATGGCAAACTGACGTGAATCGGTCATCGATCATCGATTGACGAGTTGGGCCAATATAATACGGTATTTTGTCGAATTGGACTGTAGTTACTGTAGTTGTGTTGGTGACATTGAATTAGATACTTTTGGTGGTGTTCCCAACTCAACCATCTTTAAAGTCAGAGAGTCATACTTTGCTTACTCTACACTCTAGCTTATCGTACACCCATAAAAAAAGTTTTTTGTTTATCTGATACAATATACATATTTGAAATCCAGACTAACTGCAACCTGCTTTGCTAAAAAATGCTAAGTATTTATAAATTACGTTTCCAAAATATTGAATAATGACTGCAGAATCGTTTATATCATCATATCGTTCATATCATCATATCGTTTAAATTACATACCTACACACATTCTTTGATAAATGAAAAAAAAGACAAGTTCATCGGGGTACTTACTGGAAACCACCAGTATATTTAATATTCAGGATAACCTAAAACAATTTGCATAAATTCCTTCACGTCACGTCAAATTCGTGAACTCGCCACAACTCACGCCAATTACAATTACCCTCTCTCACCCGTCACGTTCTCAAGAACATGCTTTAGTATCAAATACGTCTTCATTAAAGAGAATTCCACGGAATCACGTGTTATATTAGGCATCAAGTTAAATTGTGAGAAGCAGCCACTTTATTTGTATTTGGCGAGAGGTGTGACATTACAGATAAATCTTGTTGTCTGAAATGATGGAACGTCGCGCAGCAAAATCAATATTTCCGGGATTGGGTAGAGGACTTGAAACATTTTGTATACTATAAACGATAAAATATTTAGAGCGATATTTATTACTACTTACTGACATTAGATGCCTCTTAAATGACCTATCTACGACTGGTAACCCACGTCTACGGGTTGTAATATCTTTGATGAACACCGGTTTTAATACTTCTGAACTTAAGAGGATCGTGTGTGCGCAAGCTTCCATACAAAAAGAGAAAACTTTTTTTTATTTTATTTTACTTATTTTTTTTTTACATTTTTCGGAAGACTTACAGCTAGAAATAGATTGAAAATATGTATGAGAACCTACAAACATTCACTTTTTGACAAAAAAATCTCTTCGGAATTTCGTCCATTTTTAACTAAACAAGCCTTTATACGAAAAAACGAAGACGTACAAGCGTAGTTCAGGATGTACGAAAACGAATGAGACCAAATTTGTCTTATTTATAAAGGTTTACGGGTAGGAAAACGTTTTCCCCTGCAAGCATATTTCGACCGTTGGCGTTCGAAATGCCTGCACATGATCCTCTTAAGTTTGAGTTTGGTATTTTTAAGTAGGATCATTACGACTCTAGGGAAAGAACTCTGTTTTTTGTTCGTTGTTTTCTGTATTTCCGGCCTTTTTTATTAGATTAGGCAAAACGTCATTGTCCGTACTGTCTAGCTAGGTAGGCACTGTTATATAGTATCAAATGCATCGTCATCAACGAGAGTAGTACTCAATTCGTTCCGGGAATCACGTCTCGTATTAGGGATCAGTAGCTAATAGGAGTACCGGGTCCCGTACGTGTAACGCGTCGGGATTTTATGTAATAAATAATTGTTTTTGTAAAAACGATTTTTGATACCTTTTTTATTGGATGACGCTAACGAGGTATTGGTTATCTAAAGCAGAAATTTAGCTTGTGATTGACAATATCAGAAATAAGGTAAAGTAAGAAATCAAAAAAGTTATCTTGTTAGAGTTAAATAACAATGTATAAAATTTTCATAAAACAATGGCAGGGATACTTAAGGATCCGTATCGAGGCGTTTTTCTATTAAACTAGCGGTCCCAGCGAACTTCGTTTCAACCCCAGCCCCGTCCCGCCCCGGCCCCGTTTTATGGGAATTTCTTTGCTATAAACCTCACGGAGTCCGAGACCTTTCCAACGAATACAAAACCGTGGAAATCGGTTTGTGCGTTCTGGAGTTATAGCGTCAGGGAGGAAAACCCAACTTATTTTTATAATGTAGATTAATAGTTCAAAGTACAAATGTTAACGTCAAAGTCTAGTAACCTAACGGCTCAACTTTTAAATAACTACTTTGCCTGATTTTGAACATCACTCATTTATATAAATTGCACTTGCAAAAAGACAACTGTGAACCTGTGACAGACGAGGAATTGAACCCCGTGTCTTACGCTATCCGGGCGTATGCCTATAGGCATAGGCACTGTCACAGGTAGTTAAAGTTTATATATTAAAAAGTTGAGTTTAAAAGTTATTAAGTTTTTATGGTGACAAAACACTATAAAAACAAAAATAAACTATCACTCATTTAGCTACAAGATAATACCGTTAAAACTTGCAACTCATCTAGTGCGCATATTAACTTAATTTTACTAACCGCAGTTTGTCAATTTGGGTCTCAAACAAAAACGCAATACCAAGCTCATCCGTTGCAGGGACCTACTCTAAAAACCAACTTACTTTTCAACTCTATCTCTATCTATCTATCTCTTACACTCAAGACGGCACATCCCAACGGGGGTGAAAAAGATAGAGTAGATGATAGGGACAAGATTGTGATTAAACTAATGATTCTTGCCTTTAAAAATATCGACTTTGTATACAAAAATGTGCCAACGGCCACCCAATCGTACAATAACTGATTTACCGTATTACGACATACCTATGTCAATAGAACTGTCTTCACTACGAAACTTCAGAGATACAGAAACCATAAAATTGACTTCTTCTTTTTTCTGTGACGAAAATGTTTCAAACTACGCTTCACACCTTATACCGGGTGTCCCAAGTTCAAGCAGTCTGCTGAATGACTATAGCAAAATTAAAGGTGTTTTTATTGCACGTAAAAAAGTTAGTCATTTAGTGGGGCAGAAACCATTCAGGCGGCGTAAAAGAACACGAAAAAAGTTTAAGAAAAAATTAGGAGTTTTATAATTTTGAAAGGGCATGGTTAGACCTCTGCATGGTAAGGGCACAGAGTCGGCTAACAATTTGGCACCGAGCCAGCTCAGGTGCCGCCTGTTTCGTGTATGCAAATATACAACATACATACATACATGTAGGATGTGCAGTGGCCGGCAACTTTGGTGCGGAGTTGAGATGATAACCTGAGGAAACCGGTGGTGCTATTGAGAGTTTTAGACTAATTAGAGACGTGGCTACTTGTCAAACTAAGCTATTTTAAGTAGATATTATATTCTTTACACGACTCTGTCGAAGTTTTAATAATGGTTTTATAATAGTTTTGTAACAAAAGCAAGTTTTTGAGAAGCCAAAGTACTCAAGATCTCATTTTAATTAAAGATAATGTTACTTTTAAGGTCTATCTGTATGCAACCAAATACTGTATGTCTTATTTTTTATGTTACATGTCTAAATTTTAATTTCATCTTTTTGTTATTTTTCTGTAATAAAAAAAAAAAAAACAAATAAAAAATAATATTCCTGTGATTATTATCTACTTAAATTTCATTTCACTTCACACACACATTCACTTCTAATTTACAACTGTGTTTGAGTACCCGTATTTTTCCATCTGAATCACGTAACTAACTTTTGTTTTCACAGAACCAGCTGAAACCCTAAAATCCGTACTATTTAAGTCCGCTTTGCAAAAAATTACAAGCCCCGTTAAATTCTGTAGCCGTTTTAAAGCACGCCACACGCCGCGACGGAATAGGAGTAGTGCCGGGAATATTCCGCCAAAAATCCAGTTGTTTCCTACGGAATGTTTGCAAACGACCTGTGAGCATAGCGCAAGGAGAACAGCCGAACCTAGGGGCCAAAATTGAAATTATAACATGATTGAATGAGCTCTAGTATAGCTACTAGCTCTGTAACTCAAAATTAAACAACTCGAGCTAAGTTTTTTACACAGTCATTTATGACAGACAGTAAAAGTGGGCTGCACAAAATACATCCACATAATATCTGCGCAACGTGGAAACTCAACAGTCTTAGAGTAAAAATAAAGTATTTGACAAAAAGTCACTAAAGCTCTCGCCATAGCCCATAAACTGTACCATCGCCTCAAGCTGCCCTCTCTTGTAAGTATGCTAATTAAATTTATTTAATTTACCTAAATCCACAGCTCATAAGATTTAGAAAACAAACAATATAAAAATATTTTTAGTATTACCTACAGCCAATAAAGATTGACATTCTACAAACTGCTCATTTAAATTAATAACATCTAATGGTTGTAAAGGACAGACATGATAATGAGCTCTAAATCTTATATTAAAATAGAAATGTAACAGTAACTGACTATAATCTTTATCAATATAAATAAAAGAAATAGGGTTTAGTTATTACACCACTCAACACTCGATATATAAGTGCATCGATTTTTTTGATTTTTCCTTTGTTGGATACGCCTTTGCCCCGAATAGAATGTGATAGTGATAGGGGTCGGGGTCGGGGGTACATGAATGATGAAATCGTGTTTTTTTTTATTTTGCACGCAATTGTACCGTCTGTTCTTTCCTGACTATGTATGGTCAGCCAGAGCGCGCTCGGCGTTTGTCGTTCCGTTTTTTTTACTGTCCAGTTTTCAGGGATTTAGAAATGCCGGATCCTAAGCGGAATTGTTAGGCGTTGACGGAAAATTCCGGGCGGCACGATTTCTATTAGCCTGGGAAAAAAGACTAGCCTTTTCTGGGTCAAGCTTGAAACTTGCGCTGGTTGCATTCTTTGTGGTAAGAACTTTTTAGCTTTGTATTTCTTTGTTGGGTTGTAATTAACTTGATTTAAGTTGATGTCAACGCAAATAATGTAAGGTACAGTAGGCGTTTATTGTAATTGCTTTTAGATTTCAATTGGGATTTAGTACGTAAGCCAAATTTCAATTTGACTATGCCTATAAGTCCGTGCGCCGTCAGCATATCATCGATATACGTCTTTAACATACCGTCGGTTTCCAAGTAGATATTGTCCCATATGACCTTTTACCACGAAGACATCCTGTATTTTGCAGGTACTGTTTTCTGCAGGATTCCGTTAAGTAGCATACGCGTTTTAATGCTAATATTCGCACGGACATCCCGTTTGCAGTGACCCCCAAAGAACCGATACCTGATCTTTACCGATCCAGTTTTGTCATTTAACTGGACCACATCCACGTGTAAAATGACAATATGAACAAACACAGTAACCATGGCAACGATGTGAAAGATAGGAATAAACTGCGCGTCGCTTTATCGGTAAATACAAGAAGGACAGACTGTTGACAGGACTCCGTTAACGGACAATCGTACCTGCAAAAAGCTGCCGCGTGATTTCACCAAAAAGTTCTGTGGGATCCAGTAATGAAGTGACCCCACAGAACTGGACCGCCGTGAGAAACGGCCCATATTCAACCTTAGGACGAGAGATAGCAAGCAGAATTTTTGTTCTACCAGTCTATATAGCTTAAAGATGAAATAAGAAACCAAAAATTGCGCACGGGCGGGATTCGAACCAGCATCTTTCTGGCTCGGTGGCGCAGCGGTGAGAGGGTCGCATTTTAAAGCGACGGCTGCGCCGGAGGTCCCAGGTTCAATTCCCGGGTCGGGCCAAAAATATGTACCTGGATTTTTCTGTTCAGAAATTCTCAGGGTAGCCCGGAGTTTGGAAGTTGGCGGTGTTTCACCCCCGTGCCTCGGAAAACACGTTAAGCCGTTGGTCCTGCGCCTGATCTCTCTCCGGTCGTGTCAGATTGCTGTCCCATCGGGCTATGAGAGTGAAAGGAATAGAGAGTGCACCTGTGTTTGCGCACACACTTGTGCACTATAATATGTCCCGCGCAGTCGGTTGGTCGTTGTGACTGGCCACCGTAGTCGAAATCGGCTAGGGGGACTACTACTACTTTCTGGCTTACCGGGCCAACTGCTCTTCCAATTGAGCTACCGTGCTGTCGGTCCGACCGCGCGAAATTCTTGGTCTCTTAGTAGTTAGTCTATATAGCTTTTTTCAAGTGCACTCTTGGGTCGAAGCACATAAATTTTAGTTAAATGTTCTTGGTCCTTACTCCTAATTGCTCTTTAGCTTTTATAGTCAGGTACAACTTTAAGACTGAAACTGAATTAGCTCATTGAAGCTGGCAGTTGTTAGCAGGCCATACGTTAAGGCACGTTGCCAAGTTGGCTTAGCACCAAGAGATGAGGCTGGCTATTTAATACTACCCTCGGGAGTCAAACTTGGGGTGAATTACGTGAGACATGTGCGAGCGCTCTTATTTTTTTAATTTTATCATCCTACAGCTTAAAGGTTTCTGCCTACTACAACGAAGCTTACCATGACCGTCTGGAACGTGTCGGGAAAAAATATATAATTGGTATTAAAAACTATGACATTTTGCCCACTAGACCGTTTCGTCACCGACCAACATGTCATGCACAGAACGTGTTAGCAGCAGCGGTGACATACGCTCTCGATCGCTCTCGCTTTCGCTCCATATATCGGTGAGACAGAACGATGTCAATCTGTTCAGAGGGCAAGGTCAAGGCTATCAGAGAGAAGAAAGCTAAGGGCTCTAAGTATAACATATTATGCCTAGTTTAAGAAACATACATAATGACCTAGATTGCTACGATAAAAGTCCACGACGGAGTTGAGAACATATGATTTCCGGACTAGTAAAAGAAAATAAGAAGATTTTCGGTATTTTTTTATATTACTACAAAGATGTAATCTCTCTATATTTTTCGCTATGTGCTCAAATAAATTGCACAAGACTAACCTCAAGGGGTTTAAAACTGAAATGTATTGTAATATCCTTTTTACAGAGGCTACCAGCAGTAAATACCTAGTGTTGTTGATAACGTGACGGTAAAACTGTCGATGGTGTTGCTATACTATTGTTGCATGAAGTGTATTCATTAGTTTTACATTTACAAATAATGAGGTTACCATAACGAAGTTTTATATTTTAACAGATAGTCTATCAAGAAATAAAACCTAAAGAGCTTACCAAGACCCAAGAGAAAAGAAGTATAGATAGAATAGTGCAAACCACACCATTACAAAATGAACCTAGCTTTCAATGATTTTCAAAAGTTTTTGTAACCAAAAAATGCTCAGGAAGTTCTCCAGAGCAGCTACTTCCAGTAATTAACAATTATACTTAGTTTTGAGTCATTTGTATCATAACAGGTACCATCTTCTTCTTCTTCCTTCCCTATTCCCATAATCTTTGGTCCAGTCTTCTCACATTTCTGCGCCATGATATTCTATCCTCGATTGTATTTTCTTGCATTTGGGCTTCCTCGAGGTCTCTCTTAATCTTAGACCAACAGGTCAGTGGCGGGCCTCCTCTGCTTTTTTCCATTCAGACAAGTTCAGAGCGATCTGAACGTCATGCTCCTTGTCCCTTATTTTGACGTGTAAATACCATCGGAGGGAGTTTCGGTTAGTTTGTCAGTTATGGATGCGACCTTGAAACTGCCCCTTATGTATTCATTACGCACCTTGTCCAGCCTACTTACGCCTCCCGACCATCTCGTGATCTCAGCATTTTCATTTCGTTGGCGTGCAGTTTCTGTTCATGGATCTTCTTCACTATCCAGCAATCGGAACCATATAGCATAGCATCCTAGCAGATACCATATTAAGAATATATTACCTCATTTGCTGTAAGTCAGATATCGATAACTGTCGATTCTCACACATTACTAATAAGGCGGATATTTGCCATTCAGCGTGCGCGCTGGCACGCTGCCACACGTCCCGGCCATTTTGGATTTCAAAAAATATTTACGGTGGACTCATTGGTTTTGGGGCTGGACACTTCATGCTAGTTTGATATTTAGAAAATAGCAACAAGAATATTACTAACTACTATACTATTATTTAATATTTCTAACTACCTAGCATTAGTTCACCTTGTTATTGTTAATCTTATTTTTGTTTTTATAGTGTTTTGTCACTTATATTATAAATTGCACTTGTAAAAAACAACTTTGACAGACGAGGAAACGAATCCCATGACTTACGCTATCCGGGCGTATGCCTGTACCACTCGGCCTCGGCCTTCTTCGTCTGACATTGGAGTTAATTTTTACAAGTGCTATTTAAACTTATTATTATTTCGAAAAATATTAAAGCTCAGTTGTACAATCTTGCTTAACTTAACCCCACTCTTGTCATTTCTAACACCTTGATTAGATTATTACCGATTATTATTTTTCGTGAGACCAACCGCCCGATATCAGGGTGAGTGAACCATCAAATATCTACTTAGCTTCAAAAATAAAAACGTGCGATAACAATTGATTGCCTATTTTCTCAGAAAACTGTGTCTCACCAATCATAAGTAAGTATAATGGCTTTTTTACGTATTTTAATAATATAGTAAAAATTTAAGAATTCTACTACAATGATAAGAGTTGTGAATATTTTAATTTTGAACACCATATAAATTGCACTTGTAAAAAGCAACGTGAACCTGTGACAGACGAGGAATTGAACCCCGTGTCTTACGCTATCCGGGCGTATGCCTATAGGCAATTTATATTAATTAAGTTTGTTTGGTGACAAAACACTATAAAAACAAAAATAATCTATTTGACATCTTGCCAGTGTGACGCCATCGCTAAAGTAAAACTTAGTCTGCGAATATCTGGTGCTAACCCAGCGGCTCACCAACGTTATATTAAAATCAGCAATCTTGCACCAAAATAAACAACTATTTTCCTGCAAACTTAAGTTTGAGTTTCAGCAACTAAAGTTCGGTAGCGGATAGTCTGCAAACATTGAGTGTAAACAGCAATGCCCATTATAGTTTAAGTTGAGAATAAGGCCGCGGTCCCATTATGTGACGACCGATTTTCGTGTCTTTTGTGTCGTGGCATATTAGTTTTTACATGAAGTCACGACGAACTGTCGTTTACGGCTTGCTTTTCTTATCATTTTGCATTCGTTTTCATATAATTATATTGAAAAAAAAATACAGTCCAACGAAAAATTAACCATCACGGCATTGATATTCTGGGTTGTTGGCACGCGCATTAAGGGATTAGACACACTGAAAAAGAATATGATAAATTAACTTTAGTATCTTTTTTTATGTACACAAACACCGTTTTTTTAGTTATTTTGCCTGTTTTATTTTAAATACCATAATGAGTCTTAGACCAAATGCAATTATCAAAATAATAATTAAATAAATCTTTTAGCGTTCATTATACCTTTATCATAACTATATCAGGGTTCATATGCAACCCATTTATACCGTATTTGTTATTCCTACGTAAATTGAATTTTTGCCATCTCTAATTCCATAAATAAAATAAAAAACATATTCTTTTTTCGCTATGGATACGTGCTTTTGGTATACACTAAGAGGAATATTATATTAAATGCACCTTTTTTAATACTTACTGGAAAATTATGTTGCCTATTGTATTGTGGGATTGTGGAATTGTTCAAAAACAAACTGCAATCACTACATATTTTTTACTAACATTTTATATACCTATGTTTATTTTTAACATGGCAAACAACATGGTACACATTTTTTACTTGGTGTCAACAATATAGTCATTATCCAAAAAATAATCATCGAGGTAGGGGTAATCTGAAAAAAAAAACTGTGTTTTAATCATAAAATTAATATTCCTTCCGAAAGGGATAATAATTCTATGGTTTTAATTCAAGTTTTTGGTGGTTAAAGTACATGGATAAACACACATTGAAACTTTACAATATACATTTTGTTTGATACGTCGTATGTCCGAGTAAAATGGCTTATAGTGAGGATTTACTATCGTTTTCTGCATTGAATTTTTGTAGGCCCTTCGGTTTTTTTAGGACTTTATAATAAATCTTCAAAAATTACTTACGCAGGTATTCCGTGAGTGCTTTAACTTCAAAGCATGCTCCCATGTGTGCGATTTGCCAAGCTAAAAAAAACATTAAAACTGCTACTTAACTAAGAACATAAGGGCCATACCTCATTGAAACACCATACAGCGTCCATCAATACTGAATATAAAATGCAAAGATATTAGTACAGTGCAAAGAGTTACATAAGTCATTAGATGAAAGAAAGTCTTTGGTTTCATGGTATGATATTTTTTAGGGATAGCTTACTGTCATATTTCTCCATGCAGTTGACGTAATCCATCAGGCAATAGCTATCAAACGTCATGTGCATCATAAACAAGGTTCTTGCGCACATTTTTCCAGTACTGTAAAAAAATGAGGTGCATGTGTATAATTTAGAATTTGCTCATGTAAAATCCGTTTTCCTTTGCTTGGTCTTATATTGATTGTAAACAATTTTGACATTCCCTTTTAACGAAATAATTAATTTTAAAATCATTCACGTGCTATGCCTACGCCTATGAGTGTAAAAGAGTGATAAGTATACGCTGTCGCAGTCCCACGATTTTTGGCGGCAGAAGAAGCACGTGTAAAATATTACCATAGCATATTTATTTGTTCTTAGTGGAAATTAGCCTATTAGTGTGTCTATCGGTGTCCGGCGCCTATCGGTGTATCATTTTAATACCTACTCGAAGGCTTTCAGGCAGTAATAGGCAATATAGTCACATTCTTCTTTCAAGGAGATTCGCGGAGGAGTTGTCCGTGCACGCTTTTTAGTCGTCTTTTGTTGCGTTGAGAATCTGAAAAAGAAAATAACATAATATTAATTGTATTTTATACTTGTGGTGCTCTTATCATTGATCGCCCTAGCAAGAGGCAGGAATCGGACAGTAATATAAGGGAAGTTTCCCTTGGTGACATCCTGTTTTTTGCAGGTACTGTATTCTGCAGGATGGCGATAAGTGCGATACGCGTTTTAATGTTAATAATCCGACTTACAGTGACCGGCAAAAGACCGACACCGGATTTTTACTGATCCAGTTTTGTCATAAAAATTGATTAGTATAAATAATTAAAAAATAGTGCTTGTAGCGTGAAGAGTTTTACTAAATTGGGACCACTGTGCGACCATAAATTTACATAGCCTCGTAGATTGTTACTAGTTTAGACTTAGGAACTAGTCAGAAATGGTCCATCTTAGAACGCTTTCACATTTAGGCGACTTTAGCATCACGGCAGCAGCGCGACTTACGCGGGACAGTCGCGCTGTCGATAATTTCATACTATACACGGCAGCGCGGCAGCGGCGCGTAACTCGCGCGGGTCCGTCCCACTATACCCATAACCCATTGCAGTGGTAATACTATCCCCGTATAAGCACTGCAAATGGGTGATGGGTGTAGTGGGAACGACCCAGTCGCGCGACAGACGCGCTGCTAATGTGAAGGCATCCGCTGCTGCCGCGCTGCTGTCGCTCTTTTGTGAAGGCGCATTTACTGGTTTAGACTTAGGAACTAGTCAGACATGGTCCATCTTAGGAGATCGTGGCCAAATATCTATGGCTATCTAAATTTAAAATACGGTTCAATGTAGCTTACGCCAAAAAGTCACAGCCTTACCAAAAACAATTAAACTAGGTTTGGACAATTGTTTAAAATGTATATCACCTTAATGTCATGTGAATTGTTTGATATTAATTTTAAGCTAGCTGTCTATAGTAGTATTAAATAACCGCTTCCTCTGCGAAGAGTAATCCGCGCGCACGCACTTACAGATACCTAAATGTGCAGTGTGCAGTGCAGCACTACTCTTCCTCATAAGCCCTGTTAGTGTGAAAGAGAGATAAGGATGCGCTGTCGCAGTCCCACGTTTAATTGCTTCAAAGGAAGCGAGTTTTCAATACTACCATAATACATTAAATAGTGTCCCAGACCTTGTTCAACTCATTTGTGGTAAGGCCTTCGATGGTTGAGAAACTTGCTTTGCTGCTGCCGCCTGTGCTGCATTCGTGGTCCCGTATTTTTTAGTCGTCTTAAACGCGGAGTAGTCGTAATCACCATTCTCAAGGGTAGGAGGCTTCTCTTTCGGAAAGGTTAAAGACATGGTAGTGACTGTAAAAAACAATGAAGACAGAATAAGCTCACTTTTAAGAACAAAAAAATCGCCAGACATTTCAGTTATTGTCTTTGGTTTTGAAGTAGGGAATTTTCTTCCTTGCGTTACGTATACCAGACAACGATTATGACGGGGGCGTCTTCCATAAATAAGTAAGTCTTAAATGCATATAAATTGCACTTGTAAAAAGCAACTGTGTCAGACACTGGGCTCGATTCCTTGTCCGAAACCGTTGCTTTTTAAAAGTGCAATTTATATTATTCAGTTTATATAGTATCAAAATACTGTAATAGTAGTTTATTCACCTAGTGCGTAAAATGGTGTCTTTCGGCGCGGGCGCCACCTTGAATCACGAGCGAAGCGCAAGGATTGTATGTAGATAACGGGTTTACTACTGAGCGTTAGCGAGGGAGGTAATTGAAAATCCTGAGTGTAGCCAGAGATTTAAGTTCACCCAAGACAAAGACACGTTTATGCCCGAGGTAAATACTCTGCTTTACATGCTCTCTGTGAGGCGAATGATGTTAACTAACGCCACGCTAAGCTGTAGGTATTAAGTCGTTTCAAAAAAAATGGTTGCCTGTAAAGTCGGTTTTACGGGCGAAGATTTTACGTGACAACGTCTTTTTCTCGGTAGAATATTTATTGCAGACCGATCATAGTTGAGTGGGAGAGAGACGCAAGGCATTCGGCGGGCCTCTCTCTCGTTCGGTGACTCATCGTAACGTTACCGAGCGTTACACTTTCTCATAAGTGACTCCCAGCCGCAACCTAATTTAAGACGTTGTCACGTCAAAAATAAATGTACACATCAACTGAAATTAGCTGCCTATCCTTGCCTTTAACAATTACCGATTATCGAGTAATGGATTTTCATACAATATTACGGCCCGTGAGCCGAGATAAGGCACTTTACGTCAACATTACATGACATATAACTTGAACTTTGCCGATCAGATAGCGTGTAACATCCATTATTCCTTTTAATGAAACACAATTTACGGATAATTTCGCGATAATTTATTTGATTTTTCATCCCGACGTTTCGAACACTTTACAGCGTTCGTGGTCACGGGGTAGACTAAGATGTTATTTGTCATTTACATAGTTTTGAAAAATATTAAACTACCATCATACTCATAATTAATTTACGTTCCTATCCACGCAGAAAGAGCTAACCGTGTCTTGAGATCTTGCAGTGAGTGGTCTGGCTTGGGTCTTCGATAGAACCGGATCCCATGCTGGCGGAATTTTCCAACCATCTTCTCTATTGAAATTTGGATGTTTTCTAATTTCCATGGCTTCACGTAACATACGAGGAACGAACCGACGTTCTTTTGAAAGTATTTTGGGTTGGTCAAAACGTATGAAGTGGTTGGGTTTATCTAAAGCATGTTCACACACTGCAGATTTCATATTCCGTCTATGTTTTACGTCAGCTATATGTTCTTTTATCCGTACGCCTATACTTCGTTTGGTTTGCCCGATGTAGGAAAGGCCACAGTCACATTCCAGTCTATACACCCCTGCATCTTGAAGAGGTATGGTGCACTTGACAGGTGGTAAAAATTGGTTTATCTTCTTTGGCGGCTTGAAATAAGTCTTGATGGAAGCTCGCTTCAAGATATTTCCAATCTTGGGGTCGATTCCCGTATTTCGGCATCTACTGTTGGACATGCGTTGGACTACAGTAGTGCTATTGTAACACATCATTGAAAAGTGACACTGAGTGACACGGGCACGTCAGTCCGGATCAGTGTTGCCAAGTAAAGGTACAATGTTACACTATTGATAATAATCGATTTCATACCTATATTAAATAGCAAAAAAGGTTTCATTTACAAAACTTGCATTGATCTATAAATTTGATAATTCATATTGCGATGCATTCGAATAAGCGAAATAAAGACTACCAAAGAAGTACCTCGCTATTATTGAGTAAATATTTTTCATGCTTAGATAAATAACGTTATTTCAACGGTATTTATAACTCATTAGTTTTACCGACATTCCCAAATGTCATCCTGCAGTTCAAAATAAAACCGGCCAAGTGCGAGTCGGACTCGCGCACTAAGGGTTCCGTGCCAACTTTAACTGAATTAGGTATTCTTACTTCCACTTACCCAAAATACTACAATATTTTGTTGACCGCAAATATAACTTTGTTTTTCATAGTGTTTGTATGAATAACAAAGTTATGTTTGCGGTTGTTGAAGATGTGTTATATCTCAAAAACTACTGGTTCGATCTCATTCAATTTTCATTGCAAGTTTTTGATGAGATCTACATCATATAGTTTTTTCAAAATTTTCACTTTCTTAGTTCAAAAGTTAGATGAGGGGGACGCCCATTTTACCACTTTGGAAGCGTCTATATCTCAAACCTTAGACTTTACGAAGAAATGGTTTTAGAAACCTCAACATCATTTTTAAAGACCTATTTATATATTCTGTGGACCTATCTAGTATCTATAGACACCCCACACGCATAGATTTGAGTAAGAAATTTTTTTTTGCTTTTAAGTTTCATGTATGGGAGCCCCCCCTTGAATATCGTTTTTTCTAACTTTTTGTACCTTAATCAAAAAGCGGTGAACAAAATACACCTACCCACTAAGATTCAGCAGTGTGATGCTAATAGTTTCAGAATAAAGTGGCTGTGACATACGGACGGACAGACAGACAGACAGACAGACAGACAGACAGACAGACAGACAGACAGACTTGACGATACTATAAGGGTTCCATTTTTGCCATTGGCTACGGAACCCTAAAATGGAAACCAAGATCAGGCTGTATGGCTCTGTTCCATTGCCTTTCCCTTTAAAGGGATAAACTCAACTACTACTATTGTCATTTTCTATTATCCTGCAGTTCAAAGAAATTAAAATCAAGATCAGGCTGTATGGCTTTGTTCCGTTGCCTTTCCCGAAAGGGATAAACCAAACTACTACTACTGTCATAATGACAAAATAATGACTTTGATTGATGTTGGATGACACAATTATTTATTTATTTTCAAAATGTTTTTCAAGCATCGATATAATTTTCTATCTCAATGTTTTCAAGCTTATTCCAACTAAACCGCGGGACCACACGTGAATTTCACCCACGCCCTAAAATGAAAGATTGATCAGTGATTTCTGTACCTTTGAAAAGTTTTGAACAAATTGTGATGTGAGATTTTTCTCTTATATGTTCCTCATTGATAAATTTGTTGCAGAATACTAGATTGCCTGACGAAGAGGAGTTGATGATGAACGTTTATAAATCATTGACGTTAATAGGAAGCGTTGAAAAGTACCTCAGCATTCATACTGTTTTCATTGAAAATAAATCTAAATCTTGATAGTTTTCAATATGTCAAATAATTTGGAGGCTAGTTACATTGTGTAAAATTGATATTTATTACATAAATAGGTTTATCCATTATCAAATCGTTTCAGGTAAGCTTTGACAATGAACCAAAACAAATTATCTCCTTGATCACAGTGGTGATGCGCTTTCCGATGCATTAAACGTACTCATGTGAGGATTTTTCACAAATTAACGTGTTTGCGTTTTCTATTTATTGCCACATAATCGTGTACTTTGCAGAAAAAGTTATTGTTTAACAAAAATTTTTATTTTTTATTATACATATAAATGCTCAGTGACAGTAGTTACATTGCCAGACATAATGACAGACATGACATTGTCAAACTCAAAAAGTAAACGAGTAAGAAGATAGGTCCACAAGCAAGAGAAAGGGAGATGGCAATGGGAGTAGCACAATCTGTGTGCTATGGAGTCACAACGAAGCAACAACTCATCTGAGTAAGTGAGTGAGAAGATGCTGCCATAAGCAAGAGGAAGAGAGTTAGAAAGCGACGTGCAGCAGTCGTGGGTCAACAACGCAGAAATATATTTTTTTAAACCATTTTCGATATTTTTTTTCGTCATTTTGATTTAAACTTTTTTAAAACATATTTTAACAGCTCTGGGTATCTGACCTTCTAAGCCATGCGTTTTAATATAGTACTGCCAAAAATCAGACTAGGACGAGGTAACCAACCGTTTTGATATCGCGTTGTACATTCATAGATTTTTACCGACTTCAAAAAAGGAGGTAATCCATTTTGAGCTGTATCTATATAATATCGTTAGAATTTGATAAAAATTGAGTAAATTGATCTTCTTGTTGTTGGCTTCCGAAGACGTGTGCAAAATTTCGTAAGTGTATGTATGTTTATATGTTTGTCTCAGGATATCTATAAAAGAGAAATCATAGCAAGGTGATTCTTTTTTAGTTCAGTCAGGTATGTTTTAACATAGGGTACTTGTAAGTTAAATTAAAATCGGTTCAGTAGTTTTTGAGATATGGGTAATAACTGAAAATCATGAAGTAATTATTAATTCAACTCCCTTAAAAAATCTGACTTCAAAGCTGAAATAACGAATTTGTTTTCTATTTTGCAGAAACCGATTCTTTTGGAGTCGGTGCATGATTTACGACTGCTGGTGTACTTACGTGAGCTCGATATTATGCTCCGACTCCAAAAGGATTTGATTCTCCTAAGTAGAAGACGAATGCGTTAATAACGCCTACGATTGATATAAATCAAACTCTTTATAATAATCTATAAATTTTCAGGCGTAAAGCAAGTCAAGAAAGAAAACTCGCTAGATTGTTATGCTGACAAGAAACATTAAACACAGTGCTGAAAATTTTCAAGTTCTAGCTTATAAAACATGTTCCTATTGTGCGTAAAAATATTCTTCATACTTCATAGCATAACATTATAGCATTTAAAAGAATAGTAAAAGAAGAAAGAATAATAAAATAAATCGATGTCTATTAGTCTGTACATTTTAAATGGAACAAAATAATTCACTGTAAACCAAAATAAAATTTAGTAATTAGATTTCAATATCCTAAGTATTGTGATCACTTAACTTAGGAGATAGTTGATTAAATAAATAAATCTTGGCACCTTTTTATCAGCATACATTTATTTTATAAATAACAATGGGTCGATACGAGTAGGTCACGTCACGTCGCGGTTTAGTACACATCATTCACAAAGGGTTCATTCAGCTACATATAGCTACTGTACTAGCACTTTGAGTATCGACATTGAAATTATCTTCTTGGTCTCCGAACCCTAGGCTTAGATAAAAGTTAGAGTGCTGCCTTTGATTAAAGAGTGCTGCATACAAAGTAGGTATGTAGGTATTTCTCTTTAGAAACTTAGTCTCAGTTAGGCACCTCGGCTGCACTTTACCGTCGATTACTGCGTGCGTCCCCTGCAAGTCGTTTGTATTTCATAAAATGTGGCGATTTTATTAAAATTTTGTTGATTTCAAATAGGAATAAATTCGTACAAAATAGAAATGACAGGCCAAAAAGTGACTAACTTTGACAAAAATAAAACCAATATGTTTTTTTTGTGACTCTCGTTGCCTGTGTTCACGGGCATAAAATTATAAAATGATTTTGCATTTGGTTTATTTATTTTCATTAATGTATATTTTACTATGATTTCACATTAAACTTTTGTATTTGATCTTTATGTGATGAACTTTATCTTATTTTACTTTCATGATGATGGATGGGTAATGATTACCACTTGGCAGAATTTGAATGAGGATAGGTACCTATCATCCAATTACGTGCATGTGAATAATTCGTTAACTTATTGAAGTTCCTACACTCATCTAATACACCTTGACAAAAACTATATTTTGTAATTTTTGAAAATTTTGATACAATATTTAGTATTTTTTTTTGACAAACAATTTTAAAAGCTATTACTATACTATAGGATCGAAATTATAAAAATTGATTGTCAATGTCAAGGAGCTGTCAAATTTGTTGTCAAAAAACCACCGTCTATAGTAGCACAACTATGTCACTACAGCAGCCGCTGTCAGAATAGCGAGGTGTATTAATAGCACGCTTGTTGTACAATCGATGCACAACTCGATGACGACGCAAATAGCGGAATTGAGGCCCTTGTCTACCCCGTGACCACGAACGCTGTAAAGTGTTCGAAACGTCGGGATGAAAAATCAAATAAATTATCGCGAAATTATCCGTAAATTGTGTTTCATTAAATGTGTAATATTCGCGTAAACTTCAGAAATAAGTATCCATTATTCCTGCTCATCACATAAACTTTGCACCCTGCTGGAAATAAATCCTAGCACTTGTTTTGTTATAAGTCCATCATTTGTTTCACTTGAGCAATTAACTTTATGATGGTGTACTCACATGATGTTAATTCTTCAGGAATAGTTGGTCCACGCTGACGACCACTTTCTTTCTTCATAAAATTAAATGGATTCGCATACGAATTGTTTTGGAAGAAACTATTCTGCTGGTTCTGATAATAATTTCCTTGGTGATTGGGACGGTAACTGTTCTGGTCATATCCTCCTTGGTTGCTGCCACGGTATTTTTGAACCATGCTTTTGTATTGAATCATCAATCGTTGGATATCATCATCAGACCTAGTGAGATATGGTCCCGGCTGGGCATTCTGTCTCCGATATGATGGACTAGTCTTTTCGATGCTTCCAGTTACAATATTCACACTGGCTTGTGGTGTGGTCTGTTGAGGAGTTTCTTGGTTAAGGGGCACATCGTTTAAAACTCGAGATATTGTTGTTTGATGCTCGATCTCTTTTTGGGTTGTAGTTGTGTATGAATATTCAGTTTCTAGTGATGGCAAGAGCAGAGCTAGAAATAAAAAGAACGTTGTCTTTATCGGTGGGTATCAGTTTGGAATAACAGAGAGAAAAATGATTCGATTTATGGGTGTGAAGTCACGCCCACGTCATTATAAACTTCGATAAAAAATATATTTTGTGTTTAATTGATTAGGTTGTGTGTGACTTTAAAAAACAAGTGAAATAATATATTAGAGAACTTATTTTGTATTTAATAATTTGGAAGATTTACACTATAATAAGTACATGTTAGACTGTGGACTCCTACGTACTGACTGACAGTGAACACTAATTAATTAAAGGAAACCCGAGGTATTGAATTTACATTACTTAGATAACTTTTTAAATTGACTGCCAGCACCGAAATTAACAATATTATCCTTGATAAATGCATAAAGTTTTCACTTTAACGAATTTAAAGCAACATTCCGAATTGTAAATTTTTAAGTCAACGCTAAATAACGTAAGATAAGGAATTTATAACTTTTTGAGGCTGGTAGTCATTGTCAACGCTGCCATCAAATTAAATAAAACTATTATTGGCATGAAATTAAAATCGTAGTTAACGTCGTAGGTTTGAACTAGACGTTACCAGTGCATTACATTGAGTATACTTCTTTCGGTAGTAGCATTTTTTTCTATTGATTTACAGAGTTTTGGTAACCATATTTTAAACACACAAAGTACACACACTTGGGTGATCTATGATGAAGTATTATCTGTGATCCTTACTTACCAGTGTGCGTTAAGATAAGCCGTAAAAACTTATTTATGTGGAAATTTTTATTCCGAGTAATTATGAGTAAAATTGGTAATTTCTCTTTTACTGTACTGTTGAGATGGAAAGAGTATAATGGTTTCATGAAAGATTAATTTGGAAACTTGTGAAGAAAATATGCATTTACTTACATTTAAAGATTTTACTTCATAATTTTTTTTAGTTATAAAAAAGACATGTAATAAATGTAAGAAATTAGCAGTTCATGAATAGTTTTAGTTCAACTAAAACTTTTAATACTTATATTCTTCATAAAAGAAAGTCGTGGTAGTACCACCGATAACTCGAGAATGGGTGGTCCGATTTTCATGATTTTTACTAATAACCGGCGGGACGGGGCCGGGGCAAAACGAAGTTTGTTGGGACCGTTTGTACCTACAATAACGCGCAAATGATCAAAATAAAAATTAGGTTTGTTATTCTCGAGTAACTACATCTGATTTAATTTAGGTAAGCCCAAAAACTCAAAATAAATACTTACACGGCAGGGCTTCGTGAACTTTCAGGACGCAAGCTCAAGAAAAATTTGACTCTTAGAACCAAATTGTTTTCTATCCTTCCCTCAAGTGTACCATAAGCAATACTTTACTTAACCACGCAACAAATTAAGCGAAGATTCTGTTTCGGACAGCCCTTCACCCGAATACCTTAGACGTTAAACCATTTAGATAAGGTCTACAATTGCCTAGCAAGGGCTCGGTAATTTGAGCAGAAAGAGGCTCGGAAAACTTCTTAAGTGGGGCCAACTAATATAATATTGAGGGTGCTTGTATAAGCAGTAGTAGGGTACAGTTTAGCCGAGAATGTAGGCACTTGTGATATTTTGCAATAACAAAACCTTTAATATTTATTTTTATGTGTTTTTCTGCATAATAGATACCAATACATAAGTGCAATTAATCGCTCCTTCACTCTCGGAGTCCGATAACACGACTCCGATAAAACCGAAGAGAGATCTGGAGCTCTATTTTTGGGCCCTATTTTTGAGCCCTATTTTGGAGCCCTATTTTGAAGCCCTATTTTGGAGCCCTATTCAAAAATACGGCCCCAGGGGCTCTATTTTTTAATTAATAAATAATATTCGAACGAAAATCACTCGCCATCTTGAAGCGAGTGATTCAAAAATAGGGTCCCAGGCGTGAGACTAACGGGCATACTTTCCAAGGAATTGTGAATAATTTAAGGGAGAAAAAACAACTTACCAGAAAAATCGAGAAATGAGGATTTGCACCTTGGATTTTTTTGCCAGTAAGTTATCTAGCAGATTGACCACTACAAGGCCACTAATACTTACAATTTATATAAATCAATATCGGTGGAAAACTTTGTTTCCTGAAGGCAAGGAATTAAATTTCCAGATGTTGTTCTCACAGCCGACTGACTGAGACGAGATGACTGTCACATTGCCTTCGTGACAGGTAATATTAGATTAATACCATTATTACATACCAACTTGAGCTCTATCGAGAAGATATGATTTTGCTTGATTGGCATCAAAATTCCGACTGTAAAGTTTTCATTTGAGACAGAATCAGATTTACTAGTTTCTACACTATCTTTATCTATTTTAGACTTACTTTTGTACATTTTGGTCAGAAATATTTGTATAAAAACAGAACCTCAATCGGTAATTGTAAGCCTAAACAATACCCAATCAACGTACCTCTATGTCCACCATTCTATACGCATTGATTGTCAACACACAACCGCGTCATCATGTCATGTTTCTGTAACATGCTAAATCTGTCATTCTGGTCACACACGGCCCTTGATCCTCTCTGAAAAGGGTTCATTCGCGCCCTCACAGGGTCGGATTTAGGATGAAAAGGGGCAAATAGGGTGAACAGACGTATTCAGCCATCGGTGAGGTTGTAAATCAAGTTTTGTCACGTCTACGAACTAGTTCTGGGAAGGTAAACATGTTTAACCATTTTTATGGTAATAAATAGTTGGCAGTGTGTGGTGTGACACCTGTCCTCTGAGAATATACGGGGTTCACTGGATAAACGGTGGTTTATGTAAAAATTATATCCTACTAAATTATTCATGCAGTCCTACTTGCTTGTCCAAGAAAATATCGTTTATATTGTCAATGCACTAAAACTACTTTTTCTTCGAGGAAAAAACAGATGTGATAATAAAGTTTTAAGCAATAGGTAGTACTCGAAATACATGTATTGTACTAAAAGGTTGTCTGGAAGAGATCGCTTATAGCGATAAGGCCGCCTAAATTGTACATTTCCTTTAAACAAATTTGAAAATTCACTAATGTTGTGTGCAAAAAAGAGTTATCTACCTCTCTACATTACGCAATTAATAAATTTAAACTTAAGCTTTGCCACAAATAAGTCATTATGCACCAGATTGCCCGCAAGCATAATTATCATTTCAATTTACTTCCTAAATACGGTCCTGTGCATGCTCAAAGGAAAAATAAATACGAACTTCAGACAAGTGGATAGTTTCACGAATTTCTTACTATAGACGGCTTTGAGGGTTTCAAAAGAGACAGTTCTCATAAAATGGATTTATTTAGTTCCTTTTTCATGCTTGTCTACGATGTACTTACTAGCTTTTTAGAGAATTGTGCTGATACAAGAACAAATCAGAAATTCAGACATGTACTTGAAATCAAATAAATAAATTTAATGTAACCTAATATTTACAAAAGGTACTACTAGTAAAAGTAGTAAAGTTACTACTAGTAAAGTACTAATACACACACGCACACTATAAATGTAGCAATTTAAAGTTTTACCTCATTTTAATTAGTATTCTTTGCAAATTTAATTTGTCACAAAAAATAAACACTCCATGAAAGGAAGGCACTCTGCCGACCAAGGGGCGTATTGCGATCCAACTTAATCCGTTCAATTCCGAGGCAGTTCAATTCCCACTCAGAGTAAACGAATATTATCAATATTATAATATTATAGTAATACTAAAATGGTTTTTTTTTATAGTAATATTATCAATATAATGCGAAATTGCAATAAGAATTGCTAATTTGACAGTAAAGCAGAGCTTTTTAACTGTCAAAACTGCATCGCAATACGCACCCAAGTGCCACAAAAGCTAAACCTCACCTTGTAATAGATTTATTTGCCCCCTGCAATACAAGCAATCCATGCAATCCATGCTTAGTGCAGAGATCGCCATCACACATAAAGTTTAAAACACTTTAGATTCCAGTCTAAAAGCTATTTTATTTAATTACCCTACTTAAATTACCCTACATTATAGGTTCACATTTGGCTGTAGCTGAATTCAATACATTTATCTGTAACTTATCATACAAATGCTAATGTCTTTTTATCCCAACCGCATAATATGCTTGTAGTTCCAGATCTTTAAAATCCTAGCATAATCCACAATGGTATATGAGCGTGGGTGGCTAGATATACAAAAGATCATCATAGATAGAAATGACAAGTAACAATTCACATAAATTCTTAAAAAAAATTGTAGGAGGATATTTTGATGTCTTTTAGAGTATACTAAATTCATGCATTCGATGATGGAGGTAGATATTAATTTTTTAAACGTATTTTTAGGAAGTTTAAAAACTCCATTGACTGAAAAGCGTAGGTATTAAGTGCCAGCCAAGGACACCTAACGACATCTGTTAGCACTATTGAAAAAACTTCATCTAAGATGGAATTTTAGTGTTATTACAATTTACTACACATCGATCAGGAGGCCGATTCTAATTCGATTACGAGTATCACTGTTTTACCGACAAAATCAAGCAATATATCCACGTAAAAAAACTAACCCACGAAATAAATCAAAATGCATAGAAATCGTGACCCGGTTAAAGCAATAACTGTGTTCTTTAAAAAAGAAAATTCGATCGGTGAACTTTTCTCGTATACGAACTGCACGAGAATGGGGTCCAGATTTAACTTAAAACTTCGATTATAATTTGACTTTGAATTAAACCACTGAACATAATTACAAAATCTTGGAGATTGAAAGTTTCTACGATTTTCCAGTTTGCAAAGGCAACAAATCTTTTCAAATTAATTATCTGCTCTGAGGTAGGAATTAGGTAAGAAATTACGTAGAATGAGCACGGAGCCCAGCGTTTGTGTGAAATATTATTGTCTGGGTCGAGATCTATTTCTTAACGTAATACTTAATATAATTTACTCGTGTTAGTATATCCTAATATTAGTGAGACCTTTTGTCACTCACTTACTTTTTGGTTCCTCTAACAAGACAGTATACTATCAGTGAAATCGATTTAAACGATTAATGTGAGTGATCGAGACTCATTGTTTGATGTCTAGATATAGAATATGAAAGTTAACTGAATCGTCTCGTCTCACTAAAAGCAATAAACGACCAAGTCAAGTTTATGCAAAATGGCAGACACGTCATCTTAAGTGCATCAACTGGTGCATTGAAAAGTGAGTTCCTCTAACAAGACAGTATACTATCAGTGAAATCGATTTAAACGATTAATGTGAGTGATCGAGACTCATTGTTTGATGTCTAGAAATAGAATATGAAAGTTAACTGAATCGTCTCGTCTCACTAAAAGCAAAAAATGACCAAGTCAAGTTTATGCAAAATGGCAGACACGTCATCTTAAGTGCATCAACTGGTGCATTGAAAAGTGAATCAACCTCCTAGAAGAGGGAAGATAATATTTCAATACGATTTTAAAATAGTTAAGCTCTAATACCTAAGTCATATATTGGTTCTGAAGTTAACGCAAATACACTCATTGATCAAAACATTTAAAGGAGTACCTATTCATAACTATGTTAATGACAAATAACACATTTGTCTGCCTGTGCTTACGTATGTACATAAGGCATTCGAAACGTCAGGCGTTTAATTACAACAAATGTGTGCAAAATCAGTCCAAAAAGTGTTTTATTTTAATCAACCTGGGTGCGTATTGCGGTACAGTTTTGACAGTTAAACAGCTCTGCTTTATTGTCAAATTAGCAATTCTTATTGCAATTTCGCATTATATTGAATATATTCATTATTTTTTAAATCTATAATATTCATACTATTGTAGTATTATTATAATATTATCCTATTGATAATATTCGTTTACACTGAGTATAATAATAGAATTGAACGGAGTAAGTTGGATCGCAATACGTCTCCTGAGCCTGTGTTGGTATTTTGTAATTAATAGATCAAGGAATAACGTATAAATGAACAGAGGTATCAGTTTCAGTTGAGTCACTTCAGTCGGTTAGTAACTTCAGCTAAGCATCTAATAAAACGGGCATTAAGTACTTACTAAGGATTATAAAGTACGCAAGTTTTAATATTTTTTACTAAGCTTCTGATAGAGGAAACGGTTTTTTTTCAAAAACAAGTTTCATTTCCCCAAAACGTAAAATAGAGCCAAATGTTGACAAATCGCCAGATAAACTTCGACTTGAGTTAAACGCGTCTTCAGATCAAAATGTATGTGCAGAATTTCAGCGGTGAATGGGGTTTAGTCAACATCTTTAAAAATATTAAGACACAAAATAAAGATATATTTTTGGCAAAATCGTCATTCAAGTTAATGATTTTATGCTGTTTTATGTGACAGGCCTGTGAGATATAAGTTAAAGTGCAACCTCAATTTAAATTTCCTATTTTTATAAAGTTTGTGTCTTCCTTGATACGTACAGTTAAGATTATTACGTAACTTGCATTACATAATAAATTTTCATCTGTATGCCCTCCAAATCACAAAGGTTGTGTGAGTGAAAACACTCCTAGTAGTGATACAGCATAATCTGTTTTTTTTCTGTAGATAGGTTTGTAATTGAAATTGGGATATGCAATAAAGAGTATTCGAGAATCACCGCTAACTTCGTATATTTTAATTATTTTTTATTGTACTTAAACTTATTTTATCATTAACGATTGCAATACGTAAGCAACCAAGTTATGTGATAACTCAGTGAGCTACAAAGGTTCGCGAAGCCCAAACTTATAACTAGTTTTTTGCTACCAAACTTTGGACTATAATCATATGCGGTGCACTGGTGCGCTTGACAATAGCGAAATGTTAGTGCTAGAAAACTTGGCTAGATTTGGCTCTTAGCCAGTTTGTAGGTAATCAGGTATATGTGCTATCATGAGTTGCATAGATATATAGATAACTATTTTGCATACAAATATGCAAAAGATAGAACTTACAATACGTACAGGTTATTTTTGTGCTGGTTGTAAACTCTATTTATTTATCTCTAAGCAAAAGCTTAGATACTTTTTCTTAATAAGTGCAGAAGTGTATGTGTATGTATGGTTTTCAGTAAAACGATTTAAGGAATTTTAAAATAAAGATTTATGGTATTGGACCATGAAAATCGTCCCCTTAAAAGGTTTAACTGGAGATAAAACTTAAAGTTGTATGCAGGGAAGAAATAGGCAATTTGTCTTTATTTTTCAGTTATTTTAAGTATTCTAAAAATACACGAAAAAGCTGCGCTTATCCAAGATAAAAGGTAAACACGTCACCTAATCTTCAAAGACGTAATTTAATCGGGAATCTAAAAGTCTAGCTTCAGAAGCTTTTGCGATGAAGGGTCTCAGGTGACTACTTCAGAAAGTGATTATCAGGAGTAAGCAGATCTAACTATTCTTAAAGTGATGGCATTGTACTGTGGAATCGTAGTACGAAACGGATGAACTGATTTTCGTTGCGTTTTTTTGTGTCATAGATAAATAATTATCCCGAGTGTTCTTAGCTTTGTTTCATGATGATCAGTTCAGCTGTTTGATCAGCTCTTTTCTAGTTTCTAGTTGTCCAATCGATTCTTTAAATATGACATGTGACGGGGGTTTTTTATCTTTTATTATTTAGTTCTGATATTTTTACATTTTTAAAATTTATCCTTATCTAACAAATGTAAAGGGTCTTATATCCGGTGGATAAGTATTTTGTTCCTACAAGTGAAATAAGCAATTAATTTTTTTTATTTATTTATTAATTTAAATCAGGCAGCAGATTACAAAATGCAATACAGACCCACAGAATAAATACCTTACCAATACCTACATTTTACAGCCTTCCGGATGAAAAATCGCGAGCACTATTGCAAAATATGCAGGTAATTAGTCAACAAACAAAGCTTCATCCAAGCCCGAAGTTGGGGCTTTAAGCTCTGAAGCTCCACTTCGATGAGTTTCTCAACTCTCTCATCTGAGCCGGGAATATTTGGGGCGAACGGCTGTATTCCAAACGGCTAAGTATTAGTTACTACCAATTACACTAAAATAAAGCTGAAGAGTTTGTTCCTAACCGTGTTCAAAAATGGAGGTTCCATATGTTTGTGATATTGATAAAATTAAGTATGTAGATCTATTAAGGCTTTCGAACTCGTGTGCAAAATTTTGGTTAAACTATGTTTCATCAAAATTCAGTCAAGTCGTTTTTGAGATATGGATGGGTCTTAGAGGATATCCTTCCCATTCACATTCACATTCAGCACATTCACCTTAGAGGATTTAAAAATCGCACTCTCTTAGGAGCTAAGTAGTTGGTCCGCAGTAAAAAAATATTTTTGTATTATGTAGCTTATTTATAGAAGTAGGCTAAAGGCTATAAAACAACATTCTAAAGGGGACGGATGAATATAGAAACACGCAGAAAAAGTTGTGGGAGATCGCTAGTTGAAGATTTGACGTTGGGAAAAAAAATGTAATAACAATCTTAAGTTAAGTTACATGGTTGGTTGGGGTCTCCATTTAAGCAAGTAATGCCTGTGTTTGGCGACCCCGCTTTTCATTATCTATGCATACATTTTTCGGGAAATATAGGTACCTAGTAATGAGCAGTGAGAGACAGAAAAGACGCGTTTAAGTGGCTGATAATTCGTCCATAGGAAACGTATATGCAGTGCACAG
Source organism: Pyrausta aurata (assembly GCA_963584085.1). Taxonomy (NCBI): domain Eukaryota; kingdom Metazoa; phylum Arthropoda; class Insecta; order Lepidoptera; family Crambidae; genus Pyrausta; species Pyrausta aurata. The sequence continues at coordinate 9,651,816 of OY757275.1, read as the reverse complement.
GTATGTGGACATGTATTTATGTTCTGCTTTAATGCTAGAGCGGCTGAACTGAATTTGATGAGTTTTTATTTATTTGACACTTAATTTTTCTGAAAATAGTGATGTTCCCTCTCGCCTCTATTATGAATACATTACCGTTTTCGGTAATGGTTTAGCTCGTTCGAGTAGGTTTAAAAGGTAAGTTACAATATTGTATAGATGGGTAAAAAATACACTAAGCCTTTTGTTATTTACTGTTAATTACGGAACTAAGCTCAGCCCAATATTATCTTATAGTACATCCTCTCAAAGATAAGTTATTTGCAGAACTATCCGGTCTGTTTGGCACTACACAAACTTCAATGGTACAACTTGATCCGTGACTGCCGACAGTTGGCGATGAAAGTAGGTATTAGTTGGGCGTTTAAACGTTAAACCTATTCAATAATTAAACACTCTTGGGTAAAGGATATTTTTTACCGACTTAAAAAAAGGAGGTCATCAATTCGATTTGTGTAGGTATGGGATAATAATTATATTTCGTCGCTTCATTCTTCAGATATAATAACCAGGTAGTCCCTTTTAGGTGCTGGCAACACTCGCACAATTTTAAAAGAAAGTACTTGAATTGACTATTGTAACTGGTTTTATCCCCGCCGCTCCTGTGCGGCCTCATTGCTAGCTCATTCCTTTTTTGTGCGAGGCAACGAGTGCACGCGCCCAAAATGCCCAAGCGTAGTAGGGAAGAAAAGATCGAACATTACGCGAAAAAGATTAGAAGGTTACAAGATCGAAAAGAGAATAAGAAAAAAGTGTACCGCCGCCAGATTATAGTATCTGACAATGAGGACGATGTTCAATGTAAGTACAAATTACATATTAAAAGTGAATAACAGTGTGGAAATCTTTAACATTCAAACCGACATGTATGGATTGACTGCGAGTCAATAAATACAATAACAATTCATTGGGGTTGACTGCGAGTCTCCAACAATGTTAACTATACTTAAGTTATATTCTATAACAATTATGCCGCCACGCCCACACGGCGTGACCTTGTTTTTTACGTCGGTTGATGTAGGAATTAACTGCGAGTTAATGACTACGATTGCCTACAAAACATATTGTTCATTTGCGCTTTATTATATAGCCCTATAAAGTAAATTCATCCGATTAATTTCTAAAATAACTAAAACTATAATAAAATAAAAGATTCTACCCACACCTCATTTTTTTATTTTTTGGTGTAGACAATGAAGAAATATCGCATGAAATTATTATGCCAGAAGGTCAACATGACGATATTTCTATACAAAACGACGATGTATCTGCTCAAAACCTTGACACAGTATGTGCAACGGAGGAAAAGGCAAATGAAATTCCCCCTGCCGAGCCTACCTTGTCAGAAGAACCTACATTAGACCCCGAGTTATTACTCGCACTAGGCGAAACGGAATTTGATTCTCCCGAGTATGGCGATAAAATCTTAGACAGCCAAGCCAAGTTATGGTTACCGATTTTGAAAAAAGGCATTCCAAAGGAATCCAAAGACAAAATAGTCAAAGAATATTCCATACCTGACAACTGTCGGCTTTTACAAGCTCCGAAACTAAACGCTGAAATAGCTGCAGCCCTACCAGACATGGTTAGAAATCGAGATAAGAGCTCCCTCAAGGTCCAACAACAGCAACTCGGCTTAGGAATTACAGCGGTCAACAGGGCCATGGACCTGCTTCTAACGAATGGAGATAAAATACAGGCGATCAAACACTTGAGTAATGGATGTCGATTACTATCCGATTTACATTATATATACACGCAAAATCGAATAAAATTGATCACACCAAGCCTTGACAAAACATGCCTTAACGTGATCAACGACGCTGAAAGGGATAGCACATTGTTTGGAGAAAAATTAGGCGAGAACATCAAAGCCGCTAAAGCTATCGAAAAGCAAGGGCTTCAAATTAAAAAAGCTTCAGCTCATAAAGCTCCTGCCACGTACCCGCAACCATCAAGTGCTCGTCCGTCCTACCAGGGAAACTGGCAGCCTCCTCCTCGCTACCCGTCGAACAGGGGGGGGCGAGGAGGGGTCCGGCGTCATCCCCCAGCGCCGCAAGCACGTCGCGGCAATCAACCAGCCAATACGAAGAACCCTCAACAGAGCAAACCTCGTGCCCAAGCGCAGCAGTAATGCAGGTACTACATGCTGGTCGTGTTAAACATTTTTACAATTGTTGGCTTAACATTTCAGAGAATACAGTCGTACTCGACTGGATCAAAAATGGTTTTTCCATTCCATTCTGTAACGACGTAATACAAACAGTAGTACCACGTAACAATTTTTCAACTGCCGAGAGACGAGATATGGAACAGGCAATTGAAAAATTGTTAGACATGGGTGCAATATCCCCATGTACACCAACTAATGACCAATTCATTTCAAAGATATTTTTGGCCCCCAAACCTAACGGTGGCAAGCGGTTTATATTGAACCTAAAGTCGTTAAATAAATTCATACCACCATCTCACTTTAAGATGGAAGACTACCGCACGGCAGCCAAATTAATTCCTCAAAACGGCTATTTAGCCACTATAGACTTAAAAGAAGCCTACCTTCTTTTACCAATAGATATTTCGGACCGTAAAAACCTTAGATTTGAATTTGAACCTGAATCAGGATCAAAAATTACCTACGAATTTACAGCTTTGCCGTACGGTTTGTCTCTAGCACCTAGGGTGTTCACAAAAGTAATGAAAGAAGTTATTTCATACTTAAGAAATCGAGGCTTTAGGTCAGTAATATTCTTGGACGATATTTTATGTAGCGATGACGACTATTCTTCTTGTCTTGAAAATGTAAATGAAACAATAAAACTTTTGCAATGCTTAGGTTTTATCGTAAATTTTGAAAAAAGCTGTTTACAGCCACAAACTACCTGCAAGTTCTTAGGATTTGATTTTAACACTAATAATTTGACAATGAATTTGCCACAAGCCAAACGTAATAATATTGCGCAGTTAGTAAGCAAGTACTTACCTTTACCTCAGTGTACCATCCGTGATCTAGCTCAATTAATTGGAGTTTTGATTTCTGCATGCCCAGCTACAAAATATGGTTGGCTATACACAAAAGTCTTAGAAAGACAAAAGTTCCTTTTTCTTTCAAAACACAATAATAATTATAACGCCAGAATTAAATTACCGAATGATATACTCCAAGATCTAAACTGGTGGAAGAATAATGTTTTTTCAACTTACAATCATATGAGACATAGTAACTTCCAATTCGAGATTTACACGGATGCCTCCCAAACCGGATGGGGAGCAGTCTGTACCAATACTAACCGCCGAGCAAACGGCATGTGGACCACTGCAGAACGTGAAAAACATATAAATTACCTAGAATTACTAGCCATATTTCTAGGCTTAAAATCATTTTTTCACACGGAAGAGAACTGCACAATATTGTTACGGGTGGATAACACTACAGCCATAAGCTATATTAACAGAATGGGGGGTATCCAGTTCCCTCATTTAAACGAACTGTCCAGACGCATTTGGCAATGGTGCGAGGAGCAAAATCTGTGGATATTTGCATCTTACGTTAATAGCAAAGCTAATGTTGCAGATTATGATTCAAGAATTATTAACCCAGACACTGAATGGTCTTTATCACAAAAAGCTTTTGAAATTATTAAAATCAATTTTGGCGTACCAGAAATTGATCTATTCGCCTCGCGTACCAATGCCAAATGTATCAACTTTATGTCCTGGAGACCTGACCCTGACGCGATGGCTGTAGACGCCTTCACCATCAACTGGCAAAGCTTTTACTTCTACGCGTTTCCACCATTTTCCTTAATTCTAAAATGCCTGAGGAAAATAATAGATGACAAAGCGTCGGGAATTTTTGTTTTTCCTTACTGGCCTTCCCAGCCTTGGTTTCCCTTATTAAAGAAATTGATCTGCTCAGATATACTTTATTTTGATTGTAAAAAATACCCACTTCGATCTCTTTTCAGAGATCAACATCCACTCAGCTCGAGTCTTACCCTGGCTGCCGCGAAGCTCTACGGCAAGCTTTCGCTCGACGAGGGTCCCCCCAGAAGCAATCGCCTTGATGTTGGCTTCATTAGCCGACAGCACTATGAAACAGTATAGCGTGACTCTCAAGCTTTGGTGGCAGTATTGTTTTGACCAGAGTATTAGTATTTTTGCGCCTCCTCTCACTTCAGTACTTTCATTTTTAAGCTTACAATTTAATAAAGGATGTTCATACAGTTCTCTCAATAGTCACCGCTCTGCATTGTCGTTGCTCTTAGGCAACAGCTTCGGATCACATGATGATGTGAAGCGTTTGCTTAAGGGTGCATACAGATTAAAACCAGCAACCCCTAAGTACTCCTGTACTTGGGACCCCCAACTTGTTTTAAATTTTACATCACAATGGTATCCTCACAACGAATTATCTCTTGAGAAACTTACAAAAAGCTTGTTATTCTTTTGGCTATATGTACCGCACACCGTGTACAAACCTTGTCGCTCATAAAATTAGAAAATATAGTTTTTACAGAGGGAGGCGCAAAAATCTTCATTACAGACCTAATTAAAACTTCAGCTCCAGGCCGCGATCCGCCCATACTTAAACTACCGTCATTCACTGATAACAGTAGTATTTGTCCTGTTACTGCTTTCAGAGACTATATTTTTGCAACCAAAAATAAGAGAACAGTTAACACGGGCCGTTTAATCCTAACATTTAAATCACCACACAAAGCAGCGACAACTCAGTCAATCAGTCGCTGGATAAAACAAGTGCTGTCGGATAGTGGAGTCGACACTACAGTGTTCAGCGGACACAGCACACGGCATGCGGCCACCTCCGCTGCGCATGCTCGTGGGCTATCCGTGGATACGATTCGCCGAACGGCAGGCTGGACCAGCTCTTCAAACACCTTTGCTAGGTACTATAACCGTATCCCACTTGAAGATGAAAGCTTTGCCATGTCTGTGTGCTTAAATTAAAAATTAGAAATATGATTATTTCAATCGGTTAGAAGAACTCTATACTACTTTTGTTTTCTTATTTAATAAATAGTAAAATGATTACAAATGGTGTCTCATTTTATTGTATCATACTTTACACCTACTACAAACTTTCTTGAAAAGCTCTAAAATTCTACCTGGTTATTATATCTGAAGAATGAAGCGACGAAATATAATAAGTGATTAAATGAACTTCTCAAGTGAAGTTCGATCATTATTATATGAGTCGCTTCATTCGAAGATATAAGTTCCCTCCCCCCCATAACTATACAGACATTACGTGCCAACGTTATTACCCTAATCAAGAAAGTTTTGCCTTCTTACTCTAAAGAATGAGCTAGCAATGAGGCCGCACAGGAGCGGCGGGGATAAAACCAGTTACAATAGTCAATTCAAGTACTTTCTTTTAAAATTGTGCGAGTGTTGCCAGCACCTAAAAGGGACTACCTGGTTATTATATCTGAAGAATGAAGCGACGAAATATAATAATGATCGAACTTCACTTGAGAAGTTCGTTTAATCACTTATAAACAATAAATAAATCTGCGCCAGACAACACTCCAATTGCCTGGTTTTGTGGTAAGGAATTATCTTCCTTGTGTTACGAAGTACCAGACAACGATTATGACCAATTTATCTATTCAGTAAATATCGTTAGAATTTGATAAAAGAGTATGGTGACCTTATTCGCTTGTCAAAAACTGTTAGGTTCAATTTTCAAATCCTTTTTGTGCTAGGCATAATTATCAGGGAAGACATAAGCTATAAGTCATCACGATGACCTACGGAAACGACAGATACCTACATGTACCGTTTGTTTGTCGATGAAGTTTAAAATAAATCTAAAATATAATAAATAAATTCAAAACGAAGTCGAGGGGGACCGCTAGTAAAGTAAATTCAATTTAATTCATTTATTTCGACCAACAAAGGATCAATTTGTAAGTTGCATAAGAGACTTCGCCTAATGTTAGTATACAAATACACAGTGATACAGAATAAAACTTTTTTTTTGATAGCACAACAGGTCAGACTGCTACCACGTGAACCATGCTGCAGTGGTTCAAGTAGTGACAATCTAACCTGTCGGCGAATGCTTTTATGCAGCTGAACCTATGAAAAACAGCTACAGGCACAATGTCGATAGTATTTTCAAGTCTGACACCATCAGACGTATAATCATACGAGGTGAATGTTTTCTAAACTAACCTGAAGGTTGAGAAACAAACTCTTAACCCTTTAATCTACGCTAATGACCCGTCAAAATTTAATTTATCAAAGTCAATGACATTATTCGGCTACCTCGGGATTGTAAGACCTATTTACATACAGAACGTGTGATCCCAAAACTTTTAACAATGAAACTTTGCATCAAAAGTTAAATACGAGAACATGTGGCAGACAAAGGTTAAAAGGCAGACGTTTGAAAAGATGTCACATGTTATTATTACAGATACTCCAAAAGTCCAAACATAAAGGTGAATGAATGTTTAATATGTTATTAGGACTAACAAAGTATATTCGAATATATTTTTGAGACCCAGTCATGAGTGTATGTGTAAAAAACAATACTATTCCCAAAATGTACCTAGGTAGTTAACATTACTATCCATTAATCGCGTATTGTGGTCATTAACTAAGCCATTCTATAAATAATCTCTGCACTTCATGGTAAAGAACACAGTTTTCAATATAGTACTACTAATAATACAATCTTCTTAACAATAAAAAATATATTATAACTTTTATTTTCCTTATTAATCTAGCACTGCCGATAACCGCAACTATTACATTTCCAACACCTATGGGTTGGCTGGAAGAGATCTCTTTTAGGGATAGGCCCACCTTTGTTCACATTGTGACTTCTTGTGTTTTCTGTACATCTTATTAGTGCAATAAAGAATATAATCTGCAATTTCTGCAGCTAGATATTTATGTGTGGGGTGTTTCAGTGCTTTCCATTCAATCGCAAATTTCAGACCTCTGGCACAAAGCCATTACTCACAGATGGTGTTATATTATAACACCTGCACGTTTGGTAGGGTAATATAATCACTGCAGAGGCGGGTAACGAACCGAGAAGGGTCACGATTGTTGGTAAGCTCTGCAGAGTTCCAGGTTCGGAAGTACACTGATAGTTCCGCGATAACGCGAAAAAAAATAAAAATTAAATACGAAACCCTAAAAAGAGTTCCAGGTTTGACCAGGGTACTAGTAAATACTTTTTACTAGATACTAGTACTAGCACTTCCTAAATTTAAAAAAAAACTTATTTTAGCGCACGGAAGGAGTGACGTATCATCAATTCCCTAAGTACCAAGAATAAGGGCCTGTCACCATCAACAAATAAGCACTAATCAAAGAATTATTCAAATATGGAACGTCATTTCGTATGAAGTTGGTACATATTTATCGCATACGGAAATTAATTCATACACTGTGAAACTTGTCGAAAGGCTTCAGTAAAATTAATAAGTACTTAAAAATATACATTTATGAAATAATATTTATGACATAATAACTTAAAAAATATATGTACAAGAAAAAAGAACAATGTATAAATTTAAAAAAAAACTATATAAAACCGGCTAAGTGCGAGTCGGACCCGCGCACTGAGGGTTCCGTGCCACCCTAAACTAGATTCGGAGTCCACTTACTTCCAGCTTACGAAAAGCGGTGAACAAGATAAATCTACCTACCAAGTTTCAGCTGTGTGATGCTAATAGTTTTAGAATAAAGTGGCTGTGACATACGGACGGACAGACAGACAGACAGACTTGACGAAACTATAAGGGTTCCGTATTTTGCCATTCGGCTACGGAACCCTAAAAGACCTTATGGTAAGGTGCCCAATTTTATTAAGATTGATTTTTAATTAAGTAAAATTAAAAGTCATTTGATTCCACCATATCTCCTATTAGGAACTTTTGCTCAATCCTAAAAGAGAATCAATTTTCATTTCATTTTAAAACGGAATTTAATATCTGAGTCTGTTTGAGCCAACGAACGGTCTGGTCATTCCTTGAGAGTGCCTATGTTGACTATTCCCTCCCCTTCCGATTTTTCCACTGAATGAAAACTGGAATCTGAACTTGCGGGGCGTAAAAAATGTCCGAATGGATGGTTTGCTATTCATTATGATTTGCTTGCTTGCATTGCACCATTTTTTGTGTAGTTAGGAAAGTAGGCCTACTAAGGAACGGAATTCAACTCGAGCTTGACTGATTGCTTCTTCTCAAAATATCAGTGTTACTTAATATTAACTCAAGATGCTTCTAATACAAAGATTTTCAAATAATTACTATCCGACGCTGTATAGACTAATATACCTTAGCAGGTAGTCAGTTACGATTTTTATAGCAATTCATCACTTTGATTTATAACGAGATTCTGACAATCTTTCACCTGGCCTGGCAAGCTGCCCCGAAGGACTCGATATTGAAATCAGCGTGAAATGAAAAAATTGAGTCTAAATGTTTCAAAGTATAAACTACTGAATCCATTAGTAAAACAAGTGTTCATTTATAACCGTTGTGTTATTCGCCAAGATATTTAACAATAAATTCCTTTCATAACATTGCTTGCATTTCCCATTTTTATGACAATCAAAAGTAACCAAAACCGTAACCATGGCAACTAAACCATGGTCTACTAGAAACGTAATACAAACTTCATAGTACTATTTGCATACATTGCTGAACTGAATTTAACCAAATACATCTTTATTTGTTAAAAACACTATATTTAATTCTTTACAAAGCTTACAGCTCGGCCATCCTACGAAAAGCGAGTCCCTTCGCTTCTTGTTTTACAAAAATAAAAACGAACTATGTTTAAATTCACAGTAAATTAACTAGGATAATACACATTTTGTTTAGATGTTTACTAACTCGGCCATCCTGTTATAAGCGAGTCCCTTCGCTTACTTGAAAATAAAGTACAATTTATCTGCCCCAAGAAGAGAAAAAAAAAAAAGTAAGTTTACATCACATTTTTTTAAAACGTATAAAAAAAATGTTTCAGACAGAATTCAAATTAAAGTAACATTATGAATTGATATCACATAGAACAAAATAAAATAAAAACAACTCTTTGTCTAATTAACGTAACACTTCGGTCAACAAACTTTAGTCATCATCTGAGCTATTTTCCTCACAACTGCTTTCTAAGTTCCTATTAAAACTCAACCACGGCTGCATTTTGTCAACAGCTACTATAGCCTCATAACGACGATTATTTTTACGTGATAATGGAGTATCCTCAATGACATACCTATCATTTGGCAGTGCTTTTACCACGCGATATGGTCCCTGATATTTCATTACTAGTTTTTGCGACTGTCCATCGTGAGGAAGATGTCGCTCCACCCGCACTAAATCTCCTTGACAATATGTTGTTGCTGGTTTCCTGTGATAGTTAAACCTGTGTGCGTCTTTGATTTGCTGACTCCTGATGTTTGCTCCTGCTTCATGTCTCATTTCTGCCAATTTTTCTATTGGTGTTATATTAATTGTATCATTCAAGATCTCACTTAAGATTCCTTCGCTTCTACATTTAATATTGAATCCAAATAGTAACTCTGACGGTGTCTTCCGGGTTGTTCTGTGAACTGCAGTATTTAGGCCCAACTGAATGTCCAAAATTTGTTCGTCCCAAGATTTTTCATCTTTACCGTGCGTTGAAGTAGAAAGTGCGTCCAATATGGTCCTGTTGAATCTTTCTACTTGACCATTTGCTCGCGGTGTTGAAACAGCATTTTGTATATGCTTGATGCCATATGATGTTACAAATTGCTTGAAGACTCCACTTGTGAAACTAGTGCCTTTATCAGTAATGAGTCGTGTCGGAACTCCAAAACAGCTCACATGGTCTTTGAGAATTTTTATTGTAGTCGCTGATTTAGTATCCTTAACGGGCCGTATATTGACAAACTTTGTAAAGCCATCAACCACAACAAGCAAGTAACAATTTCCTTTCTTGCTTTTTATAAACGGACCCAGGTGATCAGCGTGAATTGTGTGAAAGGGTACACAATTTTTCTCTATGGGGTGTAGTTCTTCTTCACGTTTTCCTCCTGGTACTTTGTGATGTGAACATTCCAAGCAAGAAGAAACATATTTTTTTACAAATCTGCGCATTTTGGCAAACCAATAATTTTTACGTAGGCGTTGTAAAGTTTTCTCGAAACCTAGATGACCAACGTCATCGTGGTTCTTTTTTAGTATTTGCCATCTTACACCTTTTGGGACAAGCCATTTTAATTCATCTCCATCAATTTTATATACTCTATTATTTTTCAGTTTGTAGTTTTTACGTATATCCGTTTGTCCTGTATCGGGATGTGATAATATATCTCTTATTTTCTTCACTTCTTCATCAGCAGATTGTACGGTAGCGATCCAGTCATGTTCGCAGTTCTCAATAGGCAAAATATCGAAACACTCTCTAGATTCAACTGTTTCAACTTCGTCCACAGGGTTGCGACTTAACGCGTCAACGTGTGCCATCCGTGCGCCTGGTCGATATTCAATGGTACAATTAAACTCTTGTAACTGTACCCACCATCGAGCAATTCGTGGATTCAAATCACGCTTGATCATTGTTGAACGTAAGGCATTACAATCTGTGAATATTTTGAAATTGATACCAATGAGGTAAACCCTAAACCGATTCAATGATGCTACTACTGCTAAAGTCTCAAGGTCATAAGAGTGAAAATTCTTTTCCTCTGCGTTCGTTTTGCGACTAAAATATGACACTGGTTGAAAAATACCATCTGAATTGGCTTGCAATAAAATACCAGCTATACCATCTTTACTAGCATCTGTATGTAGCTGAGTATCTGCGTTGTGGTCATATAGTGCAAGAACTGGTTTGTCCGTTAACATTTCTTTTATCATTTTAAAAGCACTATCCTGTTTGTCAGTCCATATCCATTTTGCATCCTTTTTAAGTAGATCAGTTAAGGGTGCTGCTATTAAGGCATAATTCCTTATGAATCGCCTGAAATAACCAGACAAGCCCAGAAATTGTCTAAGCTCATGTTGGTTATTAGGTTTGGGGAACTTAGACACCGCCTCAGTTTTGCGTGATCCAGGGCAAATTCCATTAGCGCTAACTTCATATCCAAGAAAATCGATGGTATCAAAGAAAAAATGACATTTACTCAGTTTTAGAGTGAGACCACCTTTTTTTAGAAGTTCAAGCACCTCTTCTAATCTCTGCAAGCCTTCGTTGAAATCTTTCGCTGGAATTAGCACGTCATCCATATAAACAATGGCATATTTAATTTTGGCTTCAAGCAGTATTTTGTTAATAGTTCGTTGAAAAACAGAGGGTGCATTCACAAGACCAAACGGCATTCGGTTATATTCATACTGCCCGTCTGGTGTTACGAAAGCAGTTTTGTGTCGCGATTCTTCAGCAATTTTTATTTGATAGTAGCCAGAAGCCATGTCTAAAGTAGTGAAAATCTTATTCCCCGCCAGTTGGTCTAATTGGTCTTCAATACGAGGAAGAGGATAATGTTCTTTTTTTGTTTGACGATTTAGCGCTCGATAATCAACACATAAACGCTTATCACCTGTCTTTTTTTGTACCAACACAATAGGACTCGCATACGGGGATGTGGACTCTCTAACAATACCATGATTAGTCATATCTTGTACCATATCTCTTACTAGTGCACGATCAGCATAAGACATGCGATAAGGCCTGTAGACAATTGGAACACTATCCTCAAGCTCAATCACCATTTCTGTCAAATCAGTGAAACCTAAATCATGGAGTCCTTTTGAAAAACAACTGGTGTATTTTGCTATTAATTGTTTTAATTTTAGTATTTCTTCTTGGTTAAGATTTTTATTGTAGTTTATAATATCATCCTTTTCAGTTTCACTATATGTCACATTACATGAATCTAAAACGTTTTGAGAATCACAAATGCCTCTGTATTGTACACGTGTCAGAAGTATTCCATTTTTCAGTATAATCGTATCAGGTGAGAAGTTATAAATTAAAAGCGCACTAATGCCATTTTTCAACTCGTATTCTCCAGGCAAGAGGAAATATTCTTTCCCTTCGGAACCTCGTAGAGAACCTTTTACATATACGTCTGCATCAACGTTTGGGCTAGCAATGACTTGGACGGCACAGAGTGCGTTCCGTGGTATCTGAACAGTTTTACTGACAACAAGATGTATTTTGTCATTTTGAACTCTCTTGAATAGAATAGCCGTAGGAGTCTTTGTTATAACAATATCAGGTTTTTCAGTGAAGGAATGACCTAAGAGGACTGATTGCTTGATCACGTAGTCTTCCACCACGTACATATTAATAGTCTCTTCTATACCCTGAAGTTCCACAGAAACAGTCGCCATACCAATTGGAGACACTAAATTAGCGCCGATACCCCGAAGTACTGGTAAATCCTCCGGTACCACTACGTCTAGATTTAGTTCCAAAGCCTTTGCCTGAATTATCAAAGAACACTGACTTCCCAGGTCCAAATGACAGTCTACGGTATGCCCATTAATTTTTATATTAATCATATACTTTGCATTCGGGTTTTGAGTTAGACTTAATTGAGCTACTTGCTTTTCATTTCTATTTTGTCCTAGGTTTTTTTCCGGGTCTTTATTAACATTTTTATTTTTCCGGCAATAGTTAGACAAATGGCCCGTCTTTTCGCAAACAGTACATTTAACCGGAGGTTGCTCACACTTGGTACTAATGTGGCCTGCTTGGTTACAATTATAGCACTGCACAGTAGACGTGTTGACAAATTTCGAAGTGAGATTGGCATTTCTTTGCTGTAGAGATTTCGAATTTAGATCACGATTTTCTCGATAATACCCAACCTTAACTGTTCTAAAATATTTAAGTACCTGCTCTGGTTCTGAAAATTGAGCAGCTTGTGCACCTACTTTAATTGCTCTATCTTCCACACCGTATAAAATGCAATCAACAGCTTGACGACCATAAATCTTACACCGATTTAACATATTAATTTTTTCATAGTAGTAGTGTTCCAGTGATTCTCCATATCTAACTCTTTTAGCAAGCATTTCAGACAAGAGCTCAGCGTAGTCTTCGCGAATTGGAAAGGATTCTATTAACTTTCTCTTCCATTCTGGCCAAGTGAAAACCATTGTAGGTAAACTTTGATACCAAGACCTAGCTACACCTGCTAGTTTTGGGAGAGCATAGTGAATTATTTCTCTGTCATCCCAATTATAGATTTCGGCACATTCCTCTACCTTGGTTAACCATGTTAAAATTGTTTGTTGTTTGGTCATTGGATCAAAATATGGAAGAATGTTTGTATTAAAAGTCAATTTAGACTTTTCCGAACTCTTAACTGTGTCTAAAATTGACAAAAACTTATCTAATATTGCCTCTGTTGAGTCCATACCCTTAAATTTCTTTGAATTAATATTTTGCTGCTTATTACAATCTTGAGAGGTGCTTCGCCTTCTTTTTGTACCGCGCTTAAATTTTTCTCGTTCATTATCGTCCCTTTGGCTTGACACATGCTGACTCTGCCATCTTTCTTTTGTCCTAGGCGAACGATCTAACCGTTCGAGTTCTTTTATTGGAGTACGAAGTGACCTTAGCTCAGCCCTTCGTGATTGGTGAATATAACCATCTCTATATTTTCTACTTACATTATTGTTTTGGCCAACCACAGTTTCACACCGCAAAACTGAAGGTTGTTCAAGATTTCGATGTTCAACTTCTATATTATTGCAGTATGAAGACTCTAGAAGTTCATGACGTTGACGTTTTTCAAGCATAGTGTCAAACTGCGACACTCTCGGTTGTTCTGGATGATGACGATCGAACTCGGTATCGCCCCGTGACACCATCGGCTCGTAATGATGACGTCCGCCCCCAGCATCGCCGCGCGACACTGGTTGCATTAAACGTTGACGATCGAACCCGGTATCGCCTCGCGACACCGCCGGTTCGAAATAATAACGTTCGCCCCCAGTATCGCCTCGCAACACTGGTTGCACTGAATGATGACGATCGAACGCGGTATCGCCTCGCGACACCGCCGGTTCGTAATGATGACGTTCGCTCCCAGCATCGCCTCGCGACACTGGTTGCACTGAATGATGACGATCGCACGCGGTATCGCCTCGCGACACCGCCGGTTCGTAATGATGACGTTCGCCCCCAGCATTGCCTCGCAACACTGGTTGCACTGAATAATGACGATCGCACGCGGTATCGCCTCGCAACACCGCCGGTTCGTAATGATGACGTTCGCCCCCAGCATCGCCTCGCGACACTGGTTGCACTGAATGATGACGATCGAACGCGGTATCTCCTCGCGACACCGCCGGTTCGTAATGACGACGTCTGGGTTCCATTGGCCATGTGACATTACTAGACTCACGTTCACGTCGTCTTATATTTAGGTGCTCTCGATTATCATCCGAACTCGTTAGTAAATCATATTCTGGACTAAAAGCGTCGTAATACTCGTAATCTCGATAGTTTCCTTCTTCTCCTTTGATTAAAGTAAAATAGCGGAAGATACGGCATGTCATACTAATTGTCAGCTAAAAAATGGCACTACACACTACCACATACAAGATGACCCCCACAGCTGTGTAACTTTACGCTACTGACGACAGAGACAAACCCATTTCTTACGACGGTAGTGCGAGCGAAACAAACGCGCGCATTGAGATGTCTCTTGTCACGTTGACGTCTCCTTGCAATAAGAATCAAGAAGCGTCAGCAGACAAATTGGAGTGAAATTTCGTACCATGTTTTTTGTGAAAACTAATAAATTACTTGTTATTATTACTTTACTATTTTGAAATGTCGAGCGATGTTTGGCGTGAGTAGGGTTACCAAAAATAAAACAAAATATAAGTTTATTTTTAAACATTTATTGTTAAAACATGATTTCCTTCCAATGAATGATTTTCAAGTTTAATTTATTTTGTAATGAATACTACTTGGCCCGCTGCAGTTGACATGATGAAAGAAAAGAAAGAAAGAAAGAAAAACGTTTATTGCTTTCATTACAGAAAAATTATGATGAGTAGATGGCGCTGACCTCACGCAACAATCATCATTTTTGTAACAAACTTGAGTAGATAATTATTTTATTGTTTACATTATTGAAGTTGAATACCATTTACAAAACATTAATAAAGAAGCAACAATCAATATCAGGTAAAAGTAAAATTATATAAATTCATTATGATCGACATTGTATGCTAACGGTACCGCGTAGACAAATCTCAACAAGCAGCACATGTTGCGTTATGTGTCAATATTGTCAATCAATCATCATCATACCTAACTGGTCGCACATCAATGAATCGTATATTTCTATCTCGCCCTGAAAAATGGCCGTCAAAAAAGACTGAATTTACAAATAAATTTAGAAATTTAAGTTTTCGTGTACTTACGAGTGAAATGTGATTCCATGCGATTAGTTTTTCCTTTTAGAATAGTTTGGGCAACGTATGAACACAGGAAGGCATTTTGGTTACGTTTAACCCGAAAAAATAATTATTTTCTCCTCACGTCACACGTCTCACATATGTCATCCGCGCACGCAATCCCGATTGCCACTGAAGGCAATTAGGCGACGGGGGCCTGATTTTAGCGGTCCACGTTCGAGTGGCGCGTCACCTATCTTCCGCTATTTTACTTTAATCAAAGTTCTTCTCTATTCATTTTGTGAGCTGAAAGTTTTGTCTGTAGGCGTAGATCGAAAATATTTTTATTTTCGTCAATCCCAAATTCTGAAAGTTATAAACTACTGGATCCATTAGTAAAACAAGTGTTCATTTATAACCGTTGTGTTATTCGCCAAGATATTTAACAATAAATTCCTTTCATAACATTGCTTGCATTTCCCATTTTTATGACAATCAAAAGTAACCAAAACCGTAACCATGGCAACTAAACCATGGTCTACTAGAAACGTAATACAAACTTCATAGTACTATTTGCATACATTGCTGAACTGAATTTAACCAAATACATCTTTATTTGTTAAAAACACTATATTTAATTCTTTACAAAGCTTACAAAAGAATAATTTTGAACTAACGTCCTAATTAACTGTAAGAATAAAACAACACTCAATAATAATAATTAATTATGCTATCTACCCACCATTCCTATAATTAATGTCCGACATTTCCTTATTTCTTTCAAGTTGGGACTGAGCCATGCATGCACAATACAAAATATAATAAACCGAGCTGGTTTTCACAACGTAATCCTAACTTTGAACTTTGAGCAAACGCATACTTACGTAACATTGCCAACTATGTTTGTGCTGGCGTTGTAGTTAAAATGGAGTTTCAAAAGTCCATCTATTCTATTCTGAAACTGCACTCATTCCGGGTTTCGGGACAGCGTCAGTTTTAAATGATAGAAGAACGCTACAAATCATGGAAAGCTGCTCAAACATTATGACGTATTCAAATTAACTAACACGTAGGTAGGTACTCGTACTTTTTTGTGCATATTGTGAATTTGCAAGTGTATACCTACTTCGCATCAGTCGATACAACTTCTAATGAGTCTAATATTACTCATCCATACAAATCAGAAAAAGGCGCATTCAAATCGGTTCATTTGTTTGGGAGCTAAAGATCATTGAGTATCATTGAGATTACGAGTACCTAAAAGTAGGTACTCGTAATCACCATCTAGAGATAATGGTGCCGAAGACAGACACAAACTGGAAATGCTAACGCCAATTTACAATTCAAGTCACCAAAGACAACAAACATATCGGTATAACGGTAACGTTATGGTATTGTACAACACCACCACACTACAACACACAACGGTCACTATCACATCACTACAGCTTGCCATAGACAATGTGTCAAACAAAGTTTACTTCGACGAAAATGTCGAGCGACGAATTTTGTGTGTGAAATAATAAAATTATCGTGTTTTTATCATCATGACGGTGTGGCAGAAACTGGAGGATGAGGAGTGCTATGCAGTCGGTGAGTTTCCATTATCTTCATACAACTTACTGAGCGTTGAAGTTTGTTATCTTTCACCAATCTTTTTGCTACTTGTTACCAGTTTTACCTCCCGCCGAGTTCGCGATAAATATAAACATTGTATCATATCTCGTCTGCAGCTCGTATCAGTGCTATCCTGTTGGAAATTGGCCCCAATTTTATTTAATAGAGCTTTAAAATAACCTCTAGAATGTGCCACTCCCTTCTTCAAGGCGAATCATGATTTGATTGTTGCTTCATAACATTTAATTGAAAGCGATGGTGACGTCCTATAATGTTTTCGTAATGATTATCTAAACATAAATTATCGTAATTGTTTCTCAGTTATAGCGGGGTCTTTCCCAAGATAAACTGAGCACAAAAAGTATTGGACGGTTGGTTTGCAAAGATATAATGCCCCAATTTCATTATCTAATAAAATAATGTAACATTTAGCTCATTTATATGATAAATTAATTATGCCAAATTTCCATTCTAAATTGTTAAAGAAAGGTCTTATTGTCTCTTGAACATTCTAAGCATAAAGCAATAAAAATACTTCAAAATAATTTTCATAACTTGCTATTTTTGGTTTATACTGAACAGTTATTGGTATTAGTAAGTTTGTCAATGATACCCTGAAATAGCTTAGGGTGTCTTTTAATTCTATTTTATATACCAAGTTAATTGTTTCCTATCAAGACACAACTATAGTCAGATCAAAATGTGATATTTTTATGTTTAAAAAAATGGGCTCGACTTTTGACTCTTTTTCACTTGAAACGTGTAGCTGCATTCAACTCTCAATATAATATGTATGCATGACAAAATACAAAATAAGTAAGCGGTGTACAAAAATTGGTGAAAATATTCATACTTGACTCGAACTTGTGTTGTTATGTAAACTGACTGACTTGTTTTTCCTCATTGAACATTATGATGGGTATTAATATTAATGAATGTTTGTTAACTAACATGATAAACTGTGGTTCACAATTCTGCTTTCATACATCTTTATGCCCCAAATTAATCTCAAATCTGTAAAATATACATCTGTGCAAGGTTTTAAATCTGTGTGACAGTATTCTTCGGATGTAAAGTCAACATGCATATCTTTAATAAAATCAAGTTTAACGGACAATAATTAAAAATGTTAATATGAATTGAATTACATCATGTAATCGTTTACCATTTTGCTGACTAAATGCTAACTTTTATTTGACTAAAAATACTGAATGTGAGCTTATATTTGACATTACTTCAGAATGGGGTTGTGGTTGTTTTGATATACCTATGGAACATATATGACAGGAAAACTAGAATTTATGTGTCCTTATTGTGGTCCAGTGATGCCACCATCCCGCAGTATCCTTATATCTCTAATAAATGGCTATTTTGTATTTTCAATTTGATTTAATTAAAGTTTAAATTAAATTTCTTAACCTACTCTAATCAATCATACTTAGTTTAGATTTAAGTTTAATACCTATAGCACAGAATATATTCAAAAGGAGATAGCTATCCTCGACCAAAGATAGGATTTCATACTGCCAGAAGTTTTATCATCATCATCATCATCATCAGCCAAAGGACGTCCACTGCTGAACATAGGCCTCCCCCATGGATTTCCACAGCGACCGGTTGTGAGCGGTCTGCATCCAGTGTGATCCTGCGATCTTTACAAGGTCGTCTGTCCATCTTGTCGGTGGACGTCCCACGCTGCGCCTTTGGTCGAAGGGTCTCCAATCTAAGACTTTTCTGCCCCAACGGCCATCATTTCTACGCGCTATGTGCCCTGCCCTCTGCCACTTAAGCTTACTGATTTGTAGGGCTATGTCCGTTACCTTAGTTCTTCTACGTATCTCCTCGTCTCTGATTCGATCTCGTAGAGAAACACCGAGCATAGCCCTCTCCATCGCTCGTTGTGTGATTTTGAGCTTCTCTAAGAGGCCCATAGTTAGAGACCACGTTTCGGATCTGTATGAAGTTTCATAGGGACAAAAAATCAAAAGATAACCATTTCTTCCATCTCTAGTCGGGCAAAACCATGGATAGAATGGATATAGGGAATGGCCGTAAGTGTCATATAAACAGGTTATTTTAAAAACAGCACAGTTATACTGACTAGTAAGGAGGCAGATCTAATACTCGTAGTCGTCACTATTCAGGGTGGTAGGTCCATACTGAACCAACAAGTACTCTCCTCTATAATCATCGTCCCTAATAAACTCAGTATTTAATATTAAAACGAAACACTACTTGTCTTGGACCCTAATAAAGGAATGTGGGTCGCGAGGCCTCACCCTCACTAAGGGCTCTTGCGTCTGAGCTTAGTGGGCCTCTGTGTCAATTAGCAATACCTTTAATTAGTTGTGGGCATGTTGATGAGAGATAATATTAAGAGGTATCATCTCAAGATGGAACTGAAAGGGGGAAAGGAAGTGAATAAACTCTCACAGATGTCTTTATCAACATTTGTCATTATTTTGTTTACGCGACCGCCGGTGGCTTGTCAATTCCTGAGCGTTCAATCTAACTTATTTGCTTAGGTGCGAAATAAAGACGTGGTTTAGTAGTTCGTGTATGGTTGGAATGAAACAGATGGTTCTAGGTTCGATGTCCACAGTCAAAAAAATGTTGTTTCAGTTAATTTTATATGAATTGACTTGGGTGTCTTAAAATGCCGAGTAATTTTCTATGAATTGTTTTGGGTCTCTTAAAATGCAGAGAACCATCGGCTGTTCCTATGGTGGCTCTATAGTATTTTTTTTAAATATGTCATGTGAGCTTACTATCTCAATCCATGAGAAGATATCAAATGTGCTGCAGATACTTATCGAAAAGCAGTTAAACAGCCTCAGCGAAACTGTATTTTTGTGTTTATGATACCGTTAAACGTTACCTAAATGCTTAACATAGAAACGCTTGGAGGGAGCGACCACGTTACGTAATAGATACTTTTATATTGCACTGCCTCTCTCTAACGTTCTTGCTCATCCGTATAGGGTGCAAGTGCTTGTGCACTCAGCATTCATTTATAGTTCTAAAACTTAGTTAATAAGAACTATGTCCAAATAAAAAATATATTTTCTGTATTTTTAACCCCCCCGACGCAAAACGAGAGTGGCGTTATAAGTTTAACGTGTCTGTCTGTGTATCAGTCTGTGGAATCGTAGCTTCCAAACAGATGAACCGATTTTCTTTTACTTTTTTCTGTTTCACACATAATTTTACTCCGGGTGTTCCTAGGCATTTTCGATGAAAATGTGTTCATTTTATTTTAGTTGCGATGGGTTGTTTTTAATTTTAAAAAAAGTAATTTGAACAAATTCAATAAGGCCTACATGCCCAGTAGTAAACATCAGGCTTTCCTGTGTTTCAAATGTGCGCGTTTGTAACGCGTCTCCCTGTCTTTGTCGACATCAAAGACTGACAGTACTTTGCCAGAATAACAATTATGACTTTTATAAAGTCGGTTAAAAACACGTTTAACGAGTCGACGATTAGCTGACAGTGACACATTCCGAAATAGAGGAAATGTTTTTTAACTGTACCAGCCAGCCATTTCAGCTTTTTAAAACACAATCCTTGTTCTTGTTTGTTTTACAAATCTAACCACTTTCCAACATTACGTATGATCGCTCTGACACGCTATTTCCGCGACTTCCGTTAACCTGACACGGAGTTGAGTCGGCCAATTTGCGATGTTCCTGTTTCGGCTGTTGCACTGCGACACACACTAACGGTTTGCAGGACAATTTGATTTGGCACCGTCCTTGTGTGCATTACGTAATAGTTAATGCTAGTTGTAATTTACCGGTTTTTGCGGTTCACCGTGACATTGTATACAGAATGAACCTATACTAATGGTGTAAACTTGTAGGTAGAGTTAGGTAGGTAGAGTTTGTTTGTTTGAACGCGCTTATCTCAGGAACTTCTGGACAGATTTAAAAAACTATTTATATGTCAAATAGTCTAGTTTTGCATGTATTTGGATGTTTTTTTTCTTGGTCGAATAAAATTATTTTCTTTCTTTATTTCTTTCGTGGGGGACCGCTAGTCTTAAACATTTTATGTTGAAGGTTTTGTACCATAATAATAATAGTCCCCCTAGCCGATTTCGACTACGGTGGCCAGTCACAACGACTAACCGACTGCGCGGGACATATTATAGTGCACAAGTGTGTGCGCAAACACAGGTGCACTCTCTATTCCTTTCACTCTCATAGCCCGATGGGACAGCAATCTGACACGACCGGAGAGAGACCAGGCGCAGGACCAACGGCTTTATGTGCTTTCCGAGGCACGGGGGTGAAACACCGCCAACTTCCAAACTCCGGGCTACCCTGAGAAATTCTAAACAGAAAAACCCAGGTATACATTTTTTGGCCCAACCCGGGAATCGAACCCGGGACCTCTGGCGCAGCCGTCGCTTTAAAATGCGACCCTCTCACCGCTGCGCCACCGAGGCAGTTTTGTACCACACATGGTGTAAACAATGTTGTCTAGTACCGTATGTTTAAATTGTTTTTCGGCGCCAAAGGTTCTTATCTTATTCCAAATCATACTACAAAATGCAGGCCAGTTATACATTTTAAATATTTGATGGTCAATGTCTCTGCAATCTTATCTCTATGTTATCGATCTAAGTAAATGTAACACTGATAAAATAAACTGAAATTTTAATAATAACTTACTGCCTACCTATGCCCGTTTGATGTTTCCATCTTTCTTATCATTTTAAAGGATGATTAGGGCTAATAAATGGACCTGGACTTACCGAAAATTACGAGCACAGTTGTTTTTTCGTCACCAAATGGTGAAAAGGCCCTAATTTCCCCTATGTGTAGGTGTTTGAATCATGAATGCTTAATCTTCCAATGAGTAGTATGTCATACTCTTCCCAGAGTTTGAATTTATGTGCTTTGCAAATAAATATGTATATCTCTACACGTGAAAGGGAACAAAATACCTTTGTACCTCTATTATAGAGATGGATGATTCACGTGTTTAAAGATGTTGCATTCTTGATTGTAACCTCTGCCCTATGTACAAAACTAACAATAGTTAATACATTCCACCATCTCATCGTACATCTACCTCTCACCAATGACAATTAAATTAGATAACTAATTGAATCGTCAGCTGAATCAGGGCCCTCCATCCTGACCCGTTCCCTCTGGGATGTGAGGATGTGCCAATTATGAGCTGTCAAAACAACTCGCACGTTGCCTGAACTGGTTGGGATTTAGGAAGTTTGATATGAGTCAAGGTTGCACCATAAACTGTCACGATAAAAAGAAAAAAGTAAAGTTAGCCTGTAACGTCCCATTGTTAGGCAAAGACCTTAAATGACCTTAACTATGAGGTAGTTTGAGCCATACTCCACTACGCGGGCTCAGTGCGGATGGGATGGAGGGGTGTTTGCAAGGAAGACAAACCTTGCTGTCACATGTTATCAAGCCGCCCATGAGGCCTCTGACTGGGCTTAACGACTAATATCAATCGATATAAGCCGGGACCAACGGCTTAACGTGCCTTCAAAAGCACGGAAATTCTAAATATACGTCACTTATATGGTCGGAATGGTCACCCATCCAAACACGACCGCGCCGTAGGTTGCTTAGCTTCGCTAATTACCACCCAAGCGCTGCCACCACTGCGCTAGGAGCACCTCACCAAAAAAAGGGTGACATAATTTTTATCCAAAATACACATGATAATATGGTAACGTGACCGTCGTTAAATTTCACAAATACGGGTGTTAGCCATGTCTTTTTCCCTAACAAGTGATTAATTTAAGTAAATACGGGTACTTAATACTAGTCTATATATCAGTGAGAACTGATATTACATTACTAGAGTATCGGGTGACAGGTGCACTATGGAATCATGTTCACATAGACATAAGAATGTTTAGACAGCTACAAACAATTTTTATTTATTGAATGAAACATTTATAGTTTTCATGACACACGAACGATGTCTACTTATGATCTCTACAATTTACTTACAGTCACCATAAACATTTTGGGAATGACATAACGTAAGCGTGAATAATGTGTCATCACATCAATCATACATTTTGCTATACAATACTAAAGACCCTTCATCTCACAAGCGCCAGCGATCCATATTTCACTGAGACTGAACGGCTATACTAAACTTGTGTATGTGTTCGTTATAAAATATAATCATATTTAATTTCTTGAAACAAACCCATAATGATTCACAGTCTAGGTAATTCTTTTGTTTCGGGATAAAACAAATGCTCGAACAAAGAATCACGAGCTCCATAATATCTCCGAAAATGATATATGATACCCATCATCGCCACAAGTTTCGCGTAACGCATAAATCTCTATCGCCTGTTGAGAAAGGTGCCTGTTATAAGCAAGAAAATAATATTTTTATCGGATCAACTTCTCTATTACGTGAAGTGATGGTGAGCAGGTGCTATCTCATATTACAATGCGATTACCATCAAATATATTAAACAAAATAGGTGTTCTTATTTGTGAAAACAATGTGTGAGACAATGTGCATTCGGGTTGTATCGTGAATTCGTGAATCGTGAATTATTTTGGTTTAATTTATTAGACTCCAAATGATAAAAACCACGAATATTAGCCGACTTCAAAAAAGAGGAGGTTCTATGTCCATTAGTGCTTTTGTCTTTTTACTTTTTAACAAAACCTCGCTGATAACACAATGGAATGGCGCAGCTGGACTATTACGTATCCTACAATAGACCACAACGCGATTGAAATGCAATACATGTAATGTCATGGCTAGAATAAGTGCTGTCAAATTACTATCAATAAAGCTCAAGCATGTTATTTGTCATCGCTGTCAAAACGCTATAGTCCACGTATAAACAACTGAGTCGAGTCAGTAGGTCTACTACGAAAAACGAAATCCGTCAAAACGATAATCGTTTTTCGGATCCGAAAGATTTTTAGTTTAGGATCGTTACTACGAAATACTTCGGATCAGCAAAACGATTATCGTATTGACTGATTTCGTTTTTCGTAGTAGGCCTTCAGTGTCTATCTCGCTTACACTTGCCGATATGGCGGCTGCTTATTCCTATCTCTATTGACACGACTCGGACGATAACGCGCCGACTCGGACGATAACAGCGACGAATAGTAAGTGCACGTGATGTCGGTAACAATTGCAATGCAACAGTGATCGGGATACGTAATAGGCCTACTGGTTTGCTTCCCCTTTGCTGTTTTACCGGCCATAAATATTCAGCTGAGGCTGAGATTTATACGGTTTCATTAGGGTGTATTGTGTGCGTTCAAATTGGGTGTTACATTTACATGGTACCAGACGAAAGGTTGCCTTGCCTTTTTATAAAAGTCACAAGATTTTTTTTAGTTTCGAAAAAATATTTTAAAATTCGAAAATCTCTCATTAACTGCAGATAGTAATGAATATGATTGAGAGAGAAATGGATTCATTCACCACTTACACGTGGCCGAAAACATTTAAGATTAATTTCGCTATTTCTTAGTTGCTAGGATTATTTTTTGTACTCCGTTTCTTTGAATTCGTTATAACAAGACTTACCACAATTTTTCCAGAAAATACAGCTCTAAACTCATTTTAAATCTCAGTATAAAGTGGCGATTACGTCTAAAACTGAAATATTTCGTCTGAGACGTGTCCCTTTGAATCTAGATCTGAAAGATGAAAAGAATTCTTAAGAGGATTTTAGCAAAAATGACTACTTTTTAGCTTTGATTTACTGTAATCTTCCGTCAAGAGTCGCATACAAACACAGCTAGTTTCACTAACTTCAAATATGAAATAAATATTGTACTAAACGCTATTATCACAAGTCAAACACCATCACAATTTTATAAAGTTCTTTATTCGATCACCACACTTATCTTTTATACAAATCATTATTTCTAACCATAATAATTATAACGGCACTTCAACATAGATTTATTTCCACAACCTTTCGCTTCGGCGGTTAGCACTAGACTGACTCGCTTTCCGAGTGCGCCTCGCAAGTAAGAAAGTAGGAGGGGAAGGGGCAACCTGTGTTGCCACTTTATAAACAACGATAACGGTATTTGTTAAAGTAACAATACTCATTTTTATACAAATATTAATAACGTTAACTGTTATTGCATTGAGTTAATATTACTACTGGTCTAACTGATTTAATCTAAATACAAAAATCATCACATTCGGCCATCCTACCTAGTGCACCTCCTGGTGCATTTGTCTCTACATATATTCACAATGGGGCATTTATATCAATACTACCTTACTACAGTATACTACGTTTTACAAATTATGAGCAATAAAGATTATGTTAAAATTTTACTGTTGAGCTCACCACATCAAAACATTACAAATTGTACTTATTAAAACAATCATCACATTCGGTATTTATATTAGCACTACAAAATTAAAACGACTTTCGAGAAATAAAGATTATGCTACAATAATACTGTTGAGCTCACTTTGTAATACACAGCATATATAAATCAATCACAAAAATACATATAAATAACAATAACCATGTTGCTTGCTAGTACTTTTTATAATTCTATTATTTTTGGTTTACTTTGAGTTGCCGCAGCTCTGGAAAATATAGATTGATCTATTGAATCTAAAGAAGATTCACTGAAATTTTGAATAACTAACCAAGGCTAAAGTATTAATTCAGTTCCCTTATACGACTTGCGGCAACAAAAGTTTAAAACATCTTAGCTATAATCCTTGATGAAATCCGAGTACATCACGTCTTACTTTGTATCGGTAGTTTAAATGTAATTTTATTGTAGGGGCTAATAAGCTAGTACGGTTACAATTACAATAATTGTAGTAATAATGAGTAATCTACAGCGGATGCTTAGAGGCATTTTTCGAGATTATAAGAAAACATAATGGAAAAATGTACCTCTTTAACTTAATTGACTATAAAAGCTTGAGTAACATTTTTTTGTAGTTTTAAGAATGTGGCGTATAAACGATCATAGCTTTAAAGAAACTTTATTTATCTACAGGAATAACAGCTCGTTTCAAACGTAATAAAACATCAGTGGAAGACAAATAAATGCCTCATTACTATAAATAACATCATTGTATAATACTCCATTACTATATTTTGTTAAGTATTTAATTTGTATTAACAACAGTCTCCCGCATCCATTACAATTTTCGAATGACTCAAAAGTACGATGAGGAGTGAATATTTCCAGCAACAAGTCACCATTTTGTATACTGTCATTTGTGCAATAATGCTTCTAAAGAAATAAATAGATGATTAAAGAAAATACACCCGCATGTTTTTTTTGTGTAATCTTTAGGATAGACAAAGTGTCTAAAAGAAATAAAATAATCAAAATTTATCTAACATAAAGTCAATCTTAAAAAAAAAACTATATTTGAGCTTCTTTTATTACTTTTTGAAAATTGATAATTTTGTAACTTACGTGGCGCAAGTTTCGTCTTCCAGTACCCATGAATGTTTTGAATTATGCCACATAAGGTTTGGCTAAACTCTTATATTATGATAACTTGTTGGTAGTGTTCGAATAACTTGGTGCTTAAATTGTCTGATTTTAAACTGTTTTATAAGATATTGACACAGAAATAATTTAATGGAACATTAAAGATGTTTTCTTTTACTGGTAGAATAGAATTTTTAAAAAGTAATAATAATAAAAACCCATATATTTGACATAAATTACACAATAACAATGTCAACATTTTTTTTATGTTAACATCTACTGCTACTGTGTACATGTTTTCGTAAATAAATAAATCATTTCTAATGGTTTTTAATATTTTACTGAAACAGCTCCCCGTAAAGTCAAGTAAAGATATATGATGTATACATTTGAAAAAAAAAATAAAGTACATCTATTTCAAAGAGTTACAGAAAAATATTAAAGTAGAACCTTTAAAAAACACGAATTTTAAAGCGTTTTAACATTATTTACCTATTTATTTGTCATGACCTTAGAGGGCATGGTCCAATTTACAATTAATCTATTATCACTCATTTGCAGTAAAATAATCCCTCCTATTTTACTTATTAAATATAAAAAGTAATTGATGTTTTAGTTCCAAGTGTTCTAGAAAAATACGTTGTTTAACATTCGTGTCCCAATAACTAACTTTTGTGGCTGATGAAATTTTTAAATGAAATAATTACGTTGGTCCCAAGCCGATTTCTACGGGTTAAACTGATTTTGTTATAATAAATTGACGGATACTTTCGGTCAGGTTTTTTTTTTATTAAATCGAAAATTTTTGAAATACTTTTTTTTTCATGTAGGTGACGCAGAGAAAGAGTTCCAAAGAATAACTCTTTACGTTCGTCATTTTTGTGCCTTTTAATGGATTTACAAAGGCATACTTGATTCTGAGGTATACGCGAATACTTTTCGATCAAAACAATTTACCACCAGCATGGGATTCTATTCTACTCTCTTCTTCATGGATAGGAACGTTAATATTGTAATTAATGAGTAATGATTACTCTGTAAATGACAAATAGAGAAGAAAACTCTTCAGAATTTACTTTTAATATTTATAAATATGCGTGCACTCTTGATTCTACAAGTTTAGTAAAATTATGGATCGCCAAAATACAGATTCCTAATTTGGAAATTAGTGAACTCATCTTTTTGTACTGTATTTACAAACTTGACAATAATACATGAGAAAATTCTCATGATGACTACTACCACGGTACAGGTTGAGTACTAATTCGATGGTAGACGGCTGATTGTTGTTATTCCTCTATACTATGTGTATGTGTTTGCGTTGAGAGGGATCAATGAATCGGATTTCAAAGTAAAATAAAAGGATATTTTTACAGAAATTCAACTTTTATCCTTTGACGTAAAAAGCAAACTTGTCAAAATAATAAAAGGAAGATTCAAAAACAATATATCTAAAAAGAGATTGTTTTGCCACACTATGAACTACTATTATTGTTATTGAAGTGATACAATAAACGTTTATTTATTTTATTTTAAAGTTTGACATCTCATTCTACTCGCAACCACAAACATCTTTAAGTTTTCGAAACGTCGGGATCTTAAATTACAAGATTTTAGCGAATAATATCTGCAAATTGTATTATCAAAGACATATTCGGTGAACATACATACACATAATGCACAGTTGGTGAATACACAGTGGATACCCACAACAGTTAAAATATAGGAATTTTGCGAACAAAGCTAAAGGAGTCAATATAAATTGTGTGAAACGGGACCTACGGTGGCTCGACGGCTCTTACCATCTACGACGCATAGAGGTCTTTATTGTTTTCAGACTTCTATTGAAAGATGTCGATGTCCTCAGCCTTGATCCCGAGCTTCGTCTTCTTTTTCGACCCGACCGACCTGGTCTGGCCTCGTACACCTCAGTCTTAATACCCTAGTCCTCTGACGTCCGGGAGGCTTGTCCGGCATGCCAGCATGTCAGAAAACACCTACGCCGTGGACATCTTAGTCCTCCGACGCATAGGCGTGGCGCTGCGGCCTGGCTATTGCTCCAGTGATGAGTGCGCAGTCACGTCCGTCACCTTGACAAATTCGTCTTCATGGCCTCGGAAAAAGTAAATTTGTATTAGAAGTCTTTCTATATAATATATAACAATATACACGATACGTGAATTAGGATAAATGAATATTGTATTCAATGCTTCTCTTCTGTAGGTACAATTTATAATATGCGATATAATTTGTGATAAATAATCTGTTAATACTAGCTTCAAATGCAATATTCAGCCATCAGGATGAGAGTGTATTGCGATGCAGCTTTTAATGTTTATCAGCTGATTTACTGTCAAATTAGTAATTCGTATGTGTTCTCGAATTAAATTGATAATATCATATTATAACATAAACATATACATTACAATATTCATTCATACTATTGTAGTATTATTTAAATATAATTACATTGATAGTATTCGTTTACACTGAATTGAATTGAACAGCCAGGGAATTCGCATCTAACCGTTGTACCTACGTTTACTAAAACTCAAGAAAATAAAAGGAAACACTGCCCAAGCGACATACTTTCCCGCCATATTACTGTCTAACTTTATCAAAATCCAACCAAATAATTGAAGACATCATTCATGAGTTAAAAGGGGATATCATTATAGTGTGAAGGAATATTTTAATGATGAATTTTAATATTTTAGATTTGATGTTGCTAACCTCATTTTAGATGTATACATATTTTTACAATACGTAGATGATAATATGATTCAATTTTTAATTCCATGTATTAAAATCTCATAATCGTATTATAATTTAAAATAAAATAAAACTTCAGTAAATAAAATTAAAATAAAATTAAAATAATTATCCAGCACGGTCGAAGTATAACTACGTCAACCGTAAAGTAATCTTTTCTTTTTTCTTGACTTTTGATTCGTCAAAATGCTAATAAATTATTATTGATATTTAGGCACATATTAATGATGAATTGATTAAACTGTAATTTATTAATTTTAATTCACGAATACTTCGCTGAGGTCATAATGTAACCAATTAATTAACTACCTTTTGCATGTTATTGTCTGCTTGTTACATTCATGAGTTTTTAATTTAATATAAAAAATATTTGTTATCTACGAAAGGACACACTTGGTCCACGCGACACACCTGGTCGCTACATAAGGACACACTTAGTCCACGCGACACACCTGGCCGCTCCTTAAGGACGCACATGGTCCACGCGACACACCTGGCCGCTACTTAAGGACACACTTGGCCCTCGCGACACACTTGGCCGCTGCTTAAGGACACACTTGGCCCTCGCGACACACCTGGCCGCTGCTTAAGGACACACTTGGCCCACGCGACACACCTGGCCGCTATATCTACCTTGTAAAATTGGATCAGCACAGTGGCCTTAATTTCAAGTTAATTATTGAATCAAATACAACACACATTAAATGAACTTGAATTGTATTAAAATTTAATTTAAATAATTATTTGGATGGAACTAGTAATATCTTTAAAAGCCTTCATTTTAAGTCATGCATCGAATTAAATTGAATTAAAAACAAATGAATCCAACTAAATGAAATTGATGAATTGAATTGGTTTAAATTGAATCCAATTTAGAACTCACTATTGGTCATACATAACTCGCCAACATAGTTTTTATAAGTCTTTTTCTACGACTGCCAAATCAAAAATGGGGTGGTATGTATTCAACTTTTTGAATTAAGTTTTTTTTAAAAATATTTATTTATAAAAAACAGAATATTAGCCCTACAACAGTTGTAGGTTAAAATGTTTTGTTTTAAATCTACTAAACACAGCTACAAAAAAATAACATAATAATATTGAGTACCTATTTCGCTTTGTATTTCGTATTTGGATTGAGAAACGATCATAGTAGTTTATATTAAATTTGGCTTTTTAGTTGCACCAATTACATAAATCGCGCATTGTGTTTTCATAAGCCATTAGCAAAGAGTAGCCTTGCCCAAATGATTTAATGATAACACAGCACAACTACGTCATGTTAGCACAGGCTAGGTTCGTATCAAGAACAAACCCAGTGCTAGCTGGACAATTTTTATTACCTACTTAGATATCAAGTAAACTTGTGTATTCATAACCACTGAACACTATCAAGGAGTTGCCTTGACCAAATGATCAGTTGGAAACTTAACACAATTTAATCAGTATAGTAAGTGCTAAGCAAAATAGAATTCAATCCAAACACACTGCTCGATGTAAAGCAAAATCGTTACGTTATTGAAACTATTTTATTACTCTAATCATATGAATCAAAAATAGTACGTACCCTTTGTGAGCTGCAGATATCCCGCTTCTGACTTATCACAAGTCAAACACCATCACAATTTTATAAAGTTCTTTATTCGATCACCACACTTATCTTTTATACAAATCATTATTTCTAACCATGATAATTATAACGGCACTTCAACATAGATTTATTTCCACAACCTTTCGCTTCGGCGGTTAGCACTAGACTGACTCGCTTTCCGAGTGCGCCTCGCAAGTAAGAAAGTAGGAGGGGAAGGGGCAACCTGTGTTGCCACTTTATAAACAACGATAACGGTATTTGTTAAAGTAACAATACTCATTTTTATACAAATATTAATAACGTTAACTGTTATTGCATTGAGTTAATATTACTACTGGTCTAACTGATTTAATCTAAATACAAAAATCATCACACTATGTATTATGATACTAGCGCTAGAGTAGGTTGCTCCTTGTTTGTAATATCAAGACAGAAATTAAAATTACAATAGTAAGACATTCTTTTCAATATTACAGAAAAGGTCATCTATTTTGTTTCCCAGATTATTTTGCCTGTCACTCGGGACTTAACCTTTATAAATGAACCTCAAAATATTGTGAATTGTTACTCCCTTGTCTCGCCTAAAAGGTTGGTACATTTGAATAAATAATTACTTACCTAAAAATGGTAATGGTAAAGGTCATTTGTTGTTCTTTATAGCGACAGAATTATTATTTCATTATGTAAGTATGATTTGTTTTTAATGGCATACTTATTCCGTTTGGAATATTGCTCGTTTACTCGTATTCTTATTTATGTTTCGCTCATTTACGTCAAAATCTGAACCGTAACTGTATATTTATAAAATTGGATTTTATTGTGTTGTAGTACTCATCATCACTCAGTACCTTTCCAAATCAAATTAATAAATTATTAAATAAAGGAATGCATGCCCTGCATTTTTCAATTTCTAATCAATGCCGCGTCTAACCCGACTAAACTCTATGACCCAATCATCATTCGACTCGCGCGCCGTCCGATTCGGTTGCGCATGAGTTTAGTGCGCGTTGACTCACGCATTCCGTCCCATTGTCATCGCTAATCGAGTGAGTACAATTGATTACGTAGTCATTACACTCTTATCTGTGCTTATTGAGGATAGCTCGGCCATTTTTTTATTGTGGACGGGAAGCGGGATTCTATTTCGGATAATGTCAATGTGGTATTTTTGGACAGGGATACTCTTACCGGTTTGAGTGGTGAACTGTCAATGATTTGGTTTTGGCTGATTGTTGTTGTTTTTGAGATATTTAGCAGCACTTGATGGATATTTATGTAATTTTATAAAATTTTCAAAATCGTGTCCTGCCTGACTAAAATAATTTATTTCGATTCCTGTTTATAATATAAAAATGCTTTTACGGATTGTTTTTAAGTGTTAAAATTTACGTTGCTGTATAAATATTTGATGTAATAGTTGATCGATCAGGATAAAGCTCAATTCGTTGATTGCGTTCGTTATGTTCAAACTTTCCACTATCAATCAAAAGATAAATCAAACAAAACCAATTCATTAAATGTCCATACAGTTTACCGCCACCTATTTTGTATTTTATTTAGAAATAATGACTTCCAAATTCACAAACAATGTTTATTCAAATGATTAGCGTATATCCTTCGTGTTCGGGCGGTAGCTTTTGGCAGTGCTATTGTTATGGCGATGAAAGAAGCTTCATTAGGCCCTGTTTTGAAGGATATGACGGTTGGAACTTGGGTGCAGGGCTGTCAACAACAATATTTTTATAACATTTATTTAAGAATTTCCTGTAATGAAACTTTCTACTCTAGAGCAGTTTGAAATTGATTTGGGTTTGAATTTTGGTGATGTTACATAGTTATGGTTACGGACACTGCCGCTACGTCTTGAAACAAAAGAAACAGTGAGGTACGAGCGATTTTTGCTCCTAACTGGTAAGGCGGCTGTATCCCCTATACATATTCCATGTCTCGACAAGCACGTTAGAAAAGTTGTTGCTACGCAGCTTGTTTTTTTTTAACTTCTGTCGGGTGCATATTTTTTTTTTAACATAAAGGACAACAAACTCCTATGCTAACTTTGAAATTGGAGGACAGTTGTTTAAAAGTTCATAATCATAAATCTTTATTGTGGAACACAGGTATATAACAAGGGTCTTATAAAATGACATGCTTAGAACTAACCGTGTTCTGCCACAAAGGCGTACAATAAAACAATTTAAATATATTATTATTATCATCATTTAATATTACTATCTATTATTATTATTAAATATTACAATTAATCATTTACGCCAAACCATTAGGACAGTTGTATCGTTGTTAGAACTCTCAAGGTAATGGGTCTGATCTTTGTTTATGGCGGGATTATGGTACGGGTATGGGAAATGGTGAGTAAATCTCCGTGCCTCGGAAAGCACGATAAGCCGTTCTGCGCTTGATCTCTCACCGGTCATATCGGATTTGCTGTCTCACCGAATATGAAAGTGAGGAACAGCTACTGCACTTGTGTATTGCACAAACAATCTCAGTTGAGATAAACCGACGTGATCGTTGTTTTGGTGAAGCGCAGGAACGGAGAATGCTTTTGAAATTCTTTGGGAGTGCCATTAATAATTTGTGACAACCCTCCCCCGATTCGCGGATTGCTATAAAGCGTCTTATGGTGTAACTAATTAGCATCACTTTGCGTCGGTTAACGGGCTAGCAAATATGGCGTCGGTACTTGGATATTTATTAATATCAGGCTACTTGTACAGTGAGTGACGAAAACATGTGTCAACTTTTGCGTTTTGGCGACCTCTTCAGTGTCATCGTGTATTGCTGGTTAAGGTTTTAAAGTTACATACTTTGTGTACTAATAAATAAAAAAATAAAAAAATAAAAATAGTCTTTATTCAGGCAATTTTAAACCCATACAGACGACAGCACGTCAAGCTATCCATGTGAACTACGAAAACAGCTTTTATTGTGTAGGGAATAGAGGCGGCCTCAATGTCAAAGCTTGACGTGCGGCTGTGTGTACATTATGACTTAAATTGATCCTTTTTGAAAGCTTACGTATACAGAAGACATGAGTTTCACTTGTGAATAGTTTTAAACTACAGAACTAGTGTAGTTAGTGACTAACGATTAAAAAAAAATGACATACATTCATAAATGTCGGCTTTTCTTAATAAATTAACGATGGGGAGTTGAATCATGGCATCTTAAAAGAAAGTAATAGCAATATACTAAAACAAAAGTAAGTACTTACGTTTGTATTGTAAGTTGATTCCTTGGGAAAAAATCGTTTATTGACAATTGTGGACCTACATGTTTTACAAATAATAATATAAAACAGCTATTACTCATTGCCAAGTTGCAACAGAAATCACTGGATGACTAATGGGACAATATTTTGATACGTAATTCAATATTCAGCACGTGCTTCTAGATAACTGTGAAATAAATATTCGTTTGCGTTTTTGCTACTGAATATGCACGCAGTATGCTCTTAGATAATGATTGCACTTACATTTTAAAATTGACATTTTGGCATACATTATGGGGTACATTTAAATTCTGATTGTTTTTCCGATTAGTCAACGAGAGCTAGAAAAAATGGATCAGATCAAAGCATCCTTTAGTTACAAATGAAATAATTTCTCATGCTTCCAAAATCGATATGCCTAGATGGTGTCTCAGGAAATATCTTTATTAAGAATTTAAATTTTTATTCTCAGTTTGTTAGTTAAAAGAAAAAAAACAACTTAATATAATTATGCTAAATGTACAGTCTAACTGCCTCGCTTTCGCTCAGTAACTATATCTATCTGTCACTGAGCTACTGAAGTACTGAACTACTGAGCCGTATTGGACTATAGTGAACGAGTGAAGGAACTAAATTGCTGAACTACTTCAATTAAAGCATTCATTCATGAACTACCCAACTCTACAAATCATGCCTAACTCTCAACATTTCTCCTTTCCAGCCATATACAACTTCACCAGCGGCTCCCAGTTCCACCTTCAACTCGACGTGGGCGAGCTGGTCCATGTGGAGGCTGAGACTGCGGGCTGGTTCTGGGGACGAAGCCTCCGGAGGGACGCCCACGGCGCCTTCCCCAAGAGCTACGTGGTTATACGCGAGTGTAATGTTGATAGGTGAGATATTACGACGCGTTTGGTGCAGTGGTTTGCGTTCCTGACTATTACTCTGACCGTCGCGGGCTCGAATCCCGCAAGGGGCAAATGTTTGTGTGATGAGCACGAACATGTGTACCTTTGTCATGGATGTTTATATGTATTTATGGGAGACGCCCCCGTCATAATCGTTGTCTGGTATTCGTAACACAAGGAAGAACATTCCGTTCTTCGAAACCACGACAGTAGGTGTGTTGTCTGGCGCATATTTATTTATATTATTGTAGCAAGTCATCATTATCAAAAGGACGTCCACTGCTGAATATAGGCCTCCCTCACGGTTTTCCACAGCGACCGATCGCAAGCTGTCAAATCCAGTGTGATCATGCGATCTTTACAAGGTCGTCTGTCCATCTTGTCGTAAAGTAGCTTTCATCGAATGATAGTGGTGAATCTCCACACAGATTAGGCAAGTGTATATAAGATATTAGTGTGCGACCAATTGGTATTTCAGTAACAAATTACCCATGACAAATTATGAGTGTGATACCAGGGTAGTAGGTAATACCGCTTGTGTCCATTTAGCAGTCTACTTCACTATAATCAGACTAATATTCCCCAATATTCCGCCTCGTATTGCCCAGCCAAAAACCTTTTCTGATAAACTATATCTTCAGCCTTCTGCCAGTACTGCTACCCAACACCAGAAGGACGCTTATTTAATGGCGGCGTTTACTCGCCATGTCACAGAATCGTCACTGAATATTGTAGTTTTTAATAGAGAATCCCATTCCGATAGACTCCCCACTACGATCTGGTTATCCTGCCGCTGTTTGGTTTTTGGTTTGTTAACAAATTACCCATACCAAATTATGTGTGTCACTGTCATACCAATGTAGTATGAAATTCCGCCAAGCAGCAGTCTCACTACTTAACTATAGTTAGTATAGCCTAATTAGGATTGAGTTAGGGGAAATTTCCCCTAACTCAATTTGTATGAATCACAGATATGGCAAATTGAATTTTGCCAATACTATCTATTCAAACAACGACCTAATATCTGGGCTCCTAACATTACCCCAGTGCCCTGGAACAAAAGGGTCACCCTGTTCTATGATTGAACAGTTCGGTGACCTGATAATCTGACCAGTGAATCATAATGCTCATTAATTGAAATATTATCAGAGATGAGTAGTGCTGGGGTGTTAGTCGATAGAGTATTGTCGATGTGACCTTGGAAGATTATTGATATTTCATTTTTTTGGCTTGTTCGTCATTATTGGCTTGATGAAAGACAAGCTATCAGTCAAAGAGACGGTTAAATTTTCTTTCCCTCATAGCATTTTCATCAGTACCTTGTATTCATTTACTTTGATTTTTATCGAGGCTATTTACATTCAGTTAGCTAACATTGTGAGCTTAAAATTTATCGATAATAGTAATACCCACTACACTACAGTGACGTTAGTCAGTCGGAAACACGATACGATGGACACTTCGCCACCGGTTGATATAATTGTTTGCGGTCTCTCTACTACAGTTATTCAATACTCTCTCTTAGGGCAAACGATAACAAGACCTTTTAATATGATGACAAATGACATCCAAATGGAATACAATGAGATCGGCCTATTGAGCCCGACAAATATGTCAGTTCAAATGCTCATTTCATAATGTGTTGATAGTTTTGGTTTAGTTCGCATTACTAATGCAACTATACCTATATCGTTATCTTAATAAATCCACTACTTCTTTATGTTATTTTGATGATAAACTTTAAGAGCGAGGCTCTTGTCGGTGGAGTGCCACCGACAATTCAATCGAGAGAATTCAAATTTGGGAAGATAGTCTGGTGGTTCCCCTTTTGCCTTTCACACCGCAGTTTAAGAACCAAGGGCTTTCCGCCTCTTACTGCCCATTCAAAAGCCTTTCGTAATATACTATATCTTCAGCCTTCTTCCAGTACTGATGTTGCTGCTACCCAATTACAGCTGTAGGATACTATCGGGTTCACAGGTAGCGGATAGTTAATGGCCACTAGATATGGTGGTTAGCTGCGAATATGTTGAATAAGCAGTCCCCGACCAAACAACGGCAAGATTACCAGATTGTAGTGGGGAATCTAGTGGGATGGGCTTCTCTATTAAAAGCTACACTTTTTAGTGACAATCCTGTGACATGGCGAGTAAACGCCGGCGTTTCCCTGGTGTTGGGTAGCAGCAACATCAGTACTCGCGGAAGGCTGAAGATAACGCCGCCATTAAGTACTGTTGTAGCAAAAATTTTACTACAAACTTGCAATTTTAGAGCTCAGAAACTGCAGTGCCGATTAAAAAGATATACCAGTAGAGAGCATACCGAGGAACAGCCAGGGCGAGTGAATTGTAAAATATAAAGAAACAAAACAGATATAAGAAAATATATACAGAGCAAGAAGTGTTTACAACCGAATCAAATTACTATCGAGACACCGGCTTGTATTGTTTTTTCATTTTTGTAATATTTTTAAAGCTTTGACTTTCCTTTTCTTCGTTACAGATGCGGCGGCACGGTGGTAGCCTCTGCTGGTGGTAGAGGGGTCGCTCACGACATAGCGCAGACCCTCAGAGAATGGCTGGAGCAGTGGAGGACACTGTACATTGTAAGTTCAACATTATACCTACCTCACTGTTGAATATGTCTTATCCCTCGCATTTCCGCA
This sequence comes from Pyrausta aurata, assembly GCA_963584085.1. Lineage (NCBI taxonomy): Eukaryota > Metazoa > Arthropoda > Insecta > Lepidoptera > Crambidae > Pyrausta > Pyrausta aurata. The sequence goes on along the minus strand of OY757275.1, from coordinate 9,614,145 downwards.
ATGGTGGTTAGCAACCACTAGTCCGAGACCATTGTGGTAGCTGAGCTGTACAATCCACATCTCAAAGCGCTTGACGATTGCCTGTCGGGATATCTACATTTATAAAAAACTCGGCCAAGTGCGAGTCGACCTCGCGCACAGATGGTTCTGTGCCAACTTTAACTGAGTTAGGGGTACAATTACTTCCACTTAGCCAAAATACCACAATGATTTGTTGACAGCAAAAAAGGCATTTTTTAACATAAAGGATAAAGTGGCTGTGATATACGGACACACAGACTTGACGAATCTTTAAGGGTTATATTTTGGCTACGGAACCCTAAAAAGGTGTCATGATGAACAGGCTGTGTTGATGCTTTACCTTACTGACGGACGATATACCTTTCGCGTTGTGTGTTTATAAAATGAGAAACATTTACATTCACAAAATAAGCACAGCTCTGTTTTCAATACACCAATTAAAAAGAGGAAGGCAAATATAAACTGCTAATATAGCAACGCATACACAAAAGTTACTTAACGCATACACAAAGCTAGGTCTCAGAACGAATCATTTGGGCCCGTTTCAACTCAAGAGCCCGGAAGATCTCCATAGTGCAATGCTACGCCCCTACCAACACATCCGCGGAGGAAACCAAAGACGATTTTTACAACTCACTTGATGCCACCTTAAAGGCTATAAAGAAACAGGACATAGTAATCGTCATGGGCGACCTTAATGCGAAAGTTGGTGGTGACAACACAAACTGCCAGCGTCACATGGGTACACAGGGACTTGGAGCACAAAATGAGAATGGAGAACGCTTTGTAGAGTTTTGCCAGAACCACGACCTGACCATCGGTGGTACATTATTTATTCACAAAGATATACACAAACAAACATGGATTTCACCCGACGGCATCACCAAAAACCAAATCGACCACCTTGCCATAAGTTCCAAATGGCGATCTTCGCTGCTCGATGTCCGGAACCGAAGAGGTGCCGATATCGACAGCGACCATTATCTGGTCGTTGCCGAGCTGCGCCTCAAGGTAGCGGTAGCGCGTCCAGCCGGGAGACCTGGCAGGATTGGGAGGAGATTTGACGTTGCCAAACTGAGAGATTTTGACACCTGCACAAAGTTCAGACTCGAACTCCGTAATCGTTTCTCCGGCCTCGATACTCAGGAATGCTCAATAGACGAAAAGTGGAAACGTATCAAAGTGGCCTACACAGAGACCAGCTTTTCCGTCTTGGGACACAGCACACACCCGCGCGAGGACTGGATGTCACAATCTACTTGGCAGCTAATCAAAGACCGAAGAGAACTTTACTTAAAGCTGCTACAAACCACCGACGTTCAACTTCTAGCCACTCTCAGACAGCAACACCGCCAAATTCGCAGGAAAATCTACCGCAGCACGCGAAGAGACCAACGATTGTGGGCTGACGGGGTTGCTCATAACGCCCAACTCGCTGCTAACTCTGGCAATCTGAGAGAGCTGTATAAAGCTACTAAAACCTTGGCAGGAAATAGCAGACATAAGAAGAAGTCTCTAAAGTCAAAGGATGGGCAGTTCATTGTGACATCTGAAGGGCAACTGCTTCGGTGGCGTGAACACTTTGAAGAGGTCTTCCGCCAAATAACATCCACTACGCCTGAAGCACCGCGATGCGCCTCCACGCCACCTAGGATGCTTGACATCAACGTCGACCCACCATCTCGTGACGAAGTGGCTAAAGCAATCTTGTCCCTCAAAACTGGCAAGGCCCCAGGACTCGACCTTATTACCGCTGAGATGCTCCAAGCCGATTTAAACTCCGCCGTCGAAGTCATTACACCCCTCATCGAAAAAATCTGGATTGAAGAGGAACTTCCAGACGACTGGAATAAGGGGCTTCTCATTACTGTGCCAAAGAAAGGGGATCTTAGCCAGTGTAGCAATTGGAGAGGTATCACTTTGCTCTCGATACCGTCGAAGGTTTTCTGCAGGATTATCCTGGATCGGTTGTCGGGGGCCGTTGAACCTCTTCTTCGCAGGGAACAGGCTGGCTTCCGCCCGAACCGCTCGTGCACCGACCAAATCAGCACTTTGCGCATCATCTTGGAGCAGGCATCAGAATGGCAGAGGGAAGTTTATCTAACCTTTGTAGATTTCGAAAAAGCCTTCGATACGCTTAAGTGGGAAAGCATATGGTCGCGACTCTCTTATCTTGGTGTCCCGTCGAAAATCATTGACCTACTAAAGGCCGTCTACAAGAAATATTCATGTAGAGTTACTCACGAAGGCCTCATCTCCGAGGACATCAAGGTGCATGCGGGTGTCCGGCAAGGCTGCCTGCTCTCGCCTCTCCTTTTTCTGGTTGTCCTTGACGGAATTATGCGTCGCGTATATCAAAACCAACGGCGTGGAATAGAGTGGGGGATAACCGAAGTCTTGGAAGACTTAGATTATGCCGATGACCTCTGCCTGCTGAGCCATACGCATCGCGATATGCAGTCCAAAATTGACGACCTACATCGAGAGGCGGAGATCGCGGGGCTTCGAATCAACTGCCGGAAGACCCAAGAAATGCGATCTGGAGTGAAGAATTGCACACCGCTACGGATTGGTGCAGAGGATGTGGAACGAGTCCACAACTTTACTTACCTCGGGAGCGTCGTGTCAGAAACTGGAGGTACCGAAGAGGACATCACTTCGCGCATTGCCAAGGCCAGAGCTACCTTCGCACAACTACGGCCCGTATGGCGGTCTCGGAGATTGACTCGAAGAGTGAAAACCAAGATATTCGCGTCAAACGTCAAATCCGTACTGCTTTATGGGTGCGAAACGTGGAAGGTCACCAAAGTCATCTCGCAGCAGCTCCAGGTCTTTGTCAACCGTTGTCTTCGCCGAATTCTCGGTATATACTGGCCCGAAAAAATTTCCAACGTCGAACTGTTGGAGCGCTGCCACGAAATCCCGATCGACCAGCAGATCAAGCGCCGCAAGTGGAATTGGATTGGCCACACTCTCCGAAGGGACCTGGATCACATCCCCAAGCAGGCTCTGGACTGGAACCCCCAAGGGAGGCGCAAACGTGGTCGCCCCAAACAAACTTGGCGGCGCACTGCTGCAGACGAGGCGAAGAGAATAGGCAAGACGTGGAGTGAAATCAAGCGCGAAGCTCAAGTCCGAACGCGATGGAGGACTGTTGTGGACGCCCTCTGCCCCATCTAGGGGACATAGGACCATAAGTCAAGTCAAGTCACACAAAAGTTACTACCGATCTTTTTAAAAGTAAATGCCAGAGCGAATCTTTTCTTTTCACAGACGAACGATGACCGCTTCAAGTTCATGGAAGTGAGCATGCGAGCGCTACTAGAATTAAGAAGAGAGGCGGCCAGCGGTACGCTGCCGCAAGACCAGCTGAAACGAGTCACCAGGACCGCCATATTTACCATAGACAAAGGAAACAGGTATGACTTCTTACCATAGACTAGAAGCAATATTGATATCATCATATCTTAGGTCTTATCGTACAGGCAGCCAGTGGCACCCGCAGGACAGACATTTACCATAGATAAGGGAACAGGTAAAAGACGTTAATAGATTAAAGATCACATACTACTATCGGCTAGGTATAAAGTCAGTCAGTATGCGAATACGAATGAGTCTCCAAAACTTATGTTCATCATAAAAAAATAAGAATATCACGAAACGGAACCTATATGGTGCTGTTAAAGCATAATTCTTTGATAGTCGAATATTGTAAACAATGTTGACATTCCATTTGAAGAAAATATTTCATTTTCAAATAAGATAAACACTAAATTTACAACCTGCATAGGCAACTCGTCAACGAAAACTGTGATCTTTAATAACAAATACTTAATAATTTTTATTGACTGATGTTATAAAAAATATTGTTTACAATATTCGACTCACAAGGAACAACAGACTGTACAGGAAAAAATATGTCAAAAATATCGTTACAAGTTATGTTCCAGATTATCATAAATTGTCACCATAGATAAAAATATTTAAATTTTCGCTTATTTTTAACACACGGCGCTAAAAGCCTAAAAGGATAGACTAAGACCCTATCCCATGAAGAGAGACCCTATCTTGTATTAGATAAGCGAGGTTATCTTTGGCCTATGAAAAATGAGACCAGTAATCAGTCAGGTATCAAACGAATGCCGAGAGTCGCATAACAATGGAATTTCTATTGTGTCTCGTTTACACATACTTGACGAGTTTAGTTAATTTATTTTCTAATGATTGTTTACAGAACATTAGGAATGGAGCTAGCAGTAAGAAATACCGGCGGTCAGCTGGTCGATCCGTTGCTGACGTCCACTTACAGACTGAATTCGATGCACGATGAAGCTAACGCACGCATCGATAAGAATATGGTGAGGAATTACTGTGACTCAATCAGGACAGTCAATTTTACAAGTGAATGCTATTTTAGACCTTATTAAAATTATAGAAATGAATGTATGAATGAGCTTGAAGGTTAAAACGGAATCTTGATTGACGGATTCCGATATCCTATCGATTACTCAAAGTATCGATTACAGTGCGACAAGGGTCTTCTGGCCAATAGATGACATTGACAGGGGGTCGCTAGCATTAAATAAGGGTAGCCAAAGCAAGAATATCTCTTTTGATTCAGGGAGTATATTATTTATTAGGGATTCTTAATTATGATGATTATGATTTATGTTTAAGATTTCTTGGATAGAAATGTCGTTGAAAGCATTTTCTACCATAAGAGGCATATCATGTATGTTCCACCGATTTTAGACGCGAATTGAATTAACAATAAAAACCACTGAAAAATTTTTTAATTTTAATGAGTTTAGCTCTACGGTATTTAAAAACAATCATATTAATAGTTTACACAGAACTCGGACGAAATAAAACAAACGGGAAAATCGAAAAATCTCTTGTAAGATTGGGGAGATTTCGCTACACTCGATCTGGCAACCGCATTTTTGAATTTGACAGCGTTAGTTCCGACTGTCACCGTTGGATAGAAGATCCATGTCACACTGTATACTTATTCTTCTTCTTCTTCTCTTTTATGGCCAATCGTGATGTCACTTCGCCAATGTCATGTATACTTATTGTCTAATGTCAACTTTTAGCGATAGTTTCGTTCCAAATGTCACGCCAGCTAGATAACTCTGTCAAGCACTGACCCTAAGCAAGCATGTCGTCGATTTCAAATGGCTGGTATAGTAAAAACTGTCAACATTTTCATTGTCATTTTGCTTCCAAGCGACTTCTTCCTGTGAAACCGTCATTGGCCAGGGATATTTTTGAATCTCTCGCTTGGATATGGCGTGTGATTTTCGTTCGAAAACACATTAAAAATCAACGGAAATCACTCAAAATCTAGACGTAAGTACTCACAAAATTGAGCAATGATTTTTCAAATCTTTTTTGTGTCGATTACAACTGGTTTTCATTCCAAAATTCGACTTTAATCATTGAATATCACTCTCCTTCTTGAAGTGAGTGATTCAAAAATAGGGCTCCAGTGCTATATTTTTTCATGACACTATTAATGTGTCAATGTCAAAAATATGACTTTCTGCTTACAGGAAACAACCCCCACCACGCAACCAGCGACAACTCCCCCCACCGCTAGGACGTACACCGTCGCCCTCCGCGTGCACAACTTCGTCTGTCGGATGGCGGACCCGGCAGAACTGCAACTGTCCCTGTACGACGCGGCGGGGAACAAAATGACAGAACATTTACTTCTTAGATGGCCGGTGACGAACTTCAACCCTGTGCAAGTCGTTTTTACCGTAAGTTTAAAGATCATAGCTAAAGAAAGACACTAGTTTTAATAGCTAGTCAATCTGTTCAAGTCGTTTACTGTGAGTTTACTGGATTATTCTAGATTGTGGCTGGAAATAAAAAAAAAACTAGTCTAGGACTTGGCAAAACCATCAAAGTAAAGATCTTGCTGATGCGTATTGATTTCTTTTTGCTTTTATTTTAGGATTTTTTGTTGTTGTGATAAGTTCTTGTAAAACACCTGTCATTGTTACTGCAAGCTCTGTGTAGAGATCCTAAAAATTTGTCTGAACACACTCAAGTAATCGATATATTTAGGGTAGCGATACTTTCCGTACATCGAAAGGTAAAAAACGGAACCCTTATAGGATCACTTCGTTTTTGTCTTGATTTTACTTTATAAGCCATATCTTACTAATATGTATTGTTCACAGGATCTATCGAGTGACGTGAAGAGAGAAAAAGTCTATTTAGTGTGCCATGTAGTCAGAATAGGATCTATAGTTCAGCAAAATGTCGAAAACAGGTAATAGTCTAAAGATTTCATAGTTATTTTCCATATAACAACTTTCACTAGCTGGTCAACTAGTAAATTAAGTTGGTTACCTACTAGCAGTCCCGGCCAACTTGGTTTCCCCTCCCTATGTCCTGTTCGGGGGGAAAACGTATCCAACACTGTAAAAATCACAAAAACGGTTCGTCCTGTTCTCGGATTATAAGTAGTGTAACTAACACAATAGGCTAGTTTCCACTAAGAGCAAATCACAATATTGGTTGTTTCTAGTGATTAATTATGATATAGAGATAACAAAAACGATTTCATTTATTGATTTAAATAAGGATTATTAATATTTTCAATAAATAAGTTTGTTAAAACACACATTTGGCCACGTGATCGTAAACGCCTATCAGGGGATGTGACGTCACACCTTGGACGATAGCGGGTATTTTCCTTAGATTATGTATCCTGTAGATTTGACACATATTTAAAATTGACAAGTTAGAAAGTGATGGCTGTATACAAAAGTACTTAAGAGTGAGAGAGACGCAGATATTGTTTTTTGTCCTTATCACCGTTCATAGGTAATTTCGGCCTGCCACAATTTAAAAATAATGGCAGACATTTGACGTCTATGCGAAAAATACAATAAAATTGCAAATTTAAAATAAATTTTGTGCAAGTGAAGTGTTTTGTGGATTACGGAGTGATTGTTTTACTTACTCAACATGGTAAATTTTTGTGTGCTTCGATGTAAAAGCCGTACTGAGCGTAAATATGAAAACATAACATTTCACACGTAAGTAAGCCTCATTTATATTGTTCCTATATGTTTTACCTGCATCGAAGTGCATTAATCTTAAATCCAATAAAAGAACATACATAATAGTGGAAAAAAGTAGTGAATTATCAATCGAATTGTAAAATATTTTTGTATTATTACCTGACCAAATATAAAAGGTCGTCTATGGCCCAACTCTGTGGGTTATGGCTATTACGGTAGCCATTTTGTTAGTATTTTAAATTTTGCTGGGTTATCGTTGCCTTTAGGGATACCACAATACAAAGGGTAAGAGTTCTCGATTTAAGGGTAATTTACAATCGACTAATTTTAAAAATCGTATATGTATTTTAATTGCTGGATGAACATTTCATGCGTTGTAGTGATCATTATTATTTGAACTAATTATGATTTGTGTTCATTTATATAGATTTCCAAAAGACGAGACGGTACTAAAGGTTTGGATTGCAGTGACTGGACGGCAAAACTGGCAGTCTACCAAGCACACTCGCATGTGTTCTATCCATTTTAAAACCGAATGCTTTCAGAAAAAGCAACGGATAACTTATTTAGCAAATATTTGAATGTACGCAACAAATTTATGTTGCGTATTTATGTTATTATTTAATAAACTTACATTATTTAACGGCCCATAAAAGTTATTTGTTGACTATTTTATTTAAACTTTATTGCTCTGTAAGTTGTATAATTGGCGGACTTATTCTGTTCTATGACGTTAAAAATCCTATTTCCTTCTTAAACATTTTTTTTGTACACAATTTTTGTTTTATCCCTATGTTAATATTTTTTTGTACAAATAAATAAAGATTTTGACTGTAAAATTAAGTATTTATTGTAATTAAGATTACTAGTGTATTTATATGGGTGGGGGGTAAATTTTTATGAACATGGCCACCCCAAAATACGTAAGTACTTTATATCTGTCTCATACGGGTGAACGCGGCTGTCAAGTCTATAATATACTTCGTCTAAGGTATTTTCTGCTGTCATAGACAACTCTCCATTGTATTTTGCTGTCAAAAAGACATTCGACTTAAGTAGTGACGTGATTTGTCGTGACGTGGATGCCATGACAGTTCGTGCGTTTTTGAGGCCCATTTAAATGGTTTTTTTTCAAATCATAAATAAATCATGTAAATGTTGAATATTTTTAAAAATAACAAAGTTTTTGATAATATTTACTAATTTTGATCAACTAGCCTATTCTCTTTAAAATTTATAAAAATATTACTGAGCTGCTTTCAAGATTTAGTTTTCCATTGGCAACTTTATCCAAAGCATTTAAAGTAAGTAGTAAAGTTAAAATGTGCGTATTTTAGTAATTGTCTAGTCAAAACTAAAACACCCACTTTGTTACAGAAGGAATTCGATGGCCGCGTCGCCGGTCGTTGTGCCTTCGGAAGGACGTATGCGAAGGCCGTTCGGCGTCGCGTGCGCAGATATTACGCGCCATCTGGCGGCAGATAACCCGGATAAACACATACAGGTGCCATTTTACGCGTAAGTGCCAAGGTTTATAAGTGCTACTAATATTAAAGAAGAAAAGGTTCAACAAGACGAAAATAAGAAATCAAAAATTTACGCACGAGCCGGATTCGAACCAGCAACCTTTAGCTAACCGGGCGAACACTCTTTCCAATCGAGCTACCGTGATACTCCATCGGCGCAAAATTTTTGACCTCTTATGAATACGTCATTACGCGTGACGTCAAGTTTTGAGTTTGTAGGAATTATTGTACAACTTTCTTTCTGGAACTACCAAACTGATTTAGGCACTATTTTGTTCCTGGCTCAGTGGCTTCCTTGCTGAAAAAGTGTATTATGACTTAAGAATATTTCTCGAAGACAAAATTTAAAATAACTTTATTACTTAATGTTCATATTCATATACCTTTAAGGTGAACCATGGCTGTACTAATAATAATTTGTATGTGACATCCTGTAATACCCATGTTTATGAATTAATAAATGATTGATTAATTGATTGATAGATTGAACATAACGTCCATTGTAGCAGTGCGAAGTAGTCTAGAAATCTTGTCTTGATATTTCTCATTAAAAATTTGAAATTCTAGTAAATTTTTAGACCTTTTGGCGTAGATTGCGCTCATATAAACCGGCAACTAACGCTCCTAAAGTTATGACATATTTTTTGCTTGGCATAGCTTTTCTATAGTAGTAACAACTCACTGGAAGAAACAAACTAATAACGCGCGGAGGCAGTAGCGGAGGACCGCTAGTGTTTACTAAGTTTGAGTTCAACAATCGCCAAATTCAATCGATACTTAATCGATTAAATCAATCGATTAAAACAAATGTTGACTACTCTTTTTTATTGCAGATGTGATAAAGACAATATGGATACGTTATTGAAAAAAGTCCTGGCGAATCGTGATCTCAAAGACACTAAGCAGCAGGGGCTCTGGGTATCATTGAAACTAGTCGAAGGAGATTTGAAACAGGTATGTTGCAAAGTTATTCAGATTTGTACTTTATTAATAGTCCCCCTAGCCGATTTCGACTACGGTGGGCAGTCATAACGACTAACCGACTGCGCGGGACATATTATAGTGCACAAGTGTGTGCGCAAACACAGGTGCACTATTTATTCATTTCACTCTCATAGCCCGATGAACAGCAATCTGACACGACCGGAGACAAATCAGGCGCAGGACCAACGGCGCAACGTGCGCACCGCCAACTTCCCAATTCCGGGCTTCCCTGAGAATTTCTGAACAGACAAACCCAGGTACATATTTCTGGCCCGACCCGGGATCTCTGGCGCAGCCGTTGCACAGTGTAGGAAAATCACAATCTAGCAGGATTTTATTCAAAATGTCTACTTCCATAATTTGCCGGAGTAGTATAGCCTAAATGTACCTAAGAACCTACTTGTTACCACTGCATATTAGAAATTCACGTAGGTAGCTCGAAAATATAAATAAAATATTTGAAGCGGGTAGATAATCTTCGTCGTGTTGTTTACTTACACTTCAAGCACAATTATCAAAGCGACAATTGTTCTTACAATCACTAACTAGTTTAAAATAAATCATTGTTTATATTTTTATTGGATTGTGTTCACCTTTGAGGTAAGTTTAAATGCATTTTTTAGAAGTAAGAATAAAAATCTGATTAAATAACAATATTTGAACCCAGACGTAAAATAAGCATTTTTTTAGAGAGAGTTTGTTAGTAAAATTGCGTTTATCTCAAAAGCCCTGTATTGCCCCGTTATTTTGTTAACACTTATTTGTAGCTTAGAGTCTTGACATTAAAGTAAAGTTAATAGGTTTTGCGAAATTTTGCAGCACCCGTACATTTTTTTTCGGTTTTCAGAAGATCGTCGTAATTTCGAAAAAACAAATTTTCGATATTTGGATTGCTAACTTAAAAAATGAGCGGATGGATGCTGCTTTTGCTTTTATAAAGGGAAATTATCCTGGTGTTGAGATTTCTGAAGATGCTAGTAAGGAAATTAAGACATTTTTAGGCAAATTATGTAGCTAATTTGGGAAAAGATGGGAAGCAAGCGGTAGATATCACCAACGTTTTTTAAATAGGAATATCACTTGATTAAATGTATTGGTCAGATAGTGTTTTACATGAAGTCCCGTTAATATCTAGCCATAAACCAGGAGAACCGCAAAAAAGATTTATTGAATGTTGTGATAAAACAAAAAAGCGTAAAATTCAAAGTCTATTAACATCCACTAGCCCTGATGAAATTTCAAATGCGAATGAATGTAATCGAGTACATTTAGAACTCATAATGAGATTTCACATCATTTTAGAAGCTCTTGAGTCTGGTTTTACAATCGACTTAGATTCTTTCGAAAGCTATGCGAAGGAAACCAGAGTCCTGTAACTTAGGGTATATTCGTGGTATAAGATGCCAGTTAGTGTCCATAAAGTTTAATTCATAGACGAGACATCAAAGCATTTTGCATTTTGCCAATTGGTCAACTACTTATCGGAAGAAGAGCAAGAGGCCAGAAATAAAGATAATAGAAGATATAGAGAGCTTTTTACGCGAAAAACATCACGAGTTGACAAAAATATCGATCTACTTAATGGATTTCAGATTTCATAATAGCACACTATTCCAGACAAAATAGATGTTTTATTGTTTTCACGCCTGTAGGCGTTCACTGTCCCGGAACGTGTTAAGGTATGTACTGAAGACAAAACAGTGTCCTCCTGAGTCTGATGTTCTAGAATTGCTCTCTGAACCCACCCTAAATGGGAACAAAAGTGTCGTTAGTGATTAATGTTAAATAAAAATTATTACACATTAATTTCTTCAAATTAAGTAATCAAAATATTATCTTTATTAATTGTTTGTGTAATTTTATTTCAACAGAACACCAAAAGACACTTTTTATTACCTAAATTCTCTATTTAATGCATTATGGAATAAAGTGACGCTGGATTGCGATTTTCCTCCACTGTGCGTTGCTTTAAAATGCGACCCTCTAACCGCTGCGCCACCGAGGCAGTTCCGAGGCATTTGCAGCACCGAGTGGAACCCAAAACTAAGCTAATACGCTCAGTGACATGCGCAAGTGGGCCTCGCATGCATCGCGTTAGTGGGCCTTGCTATCTTGTCCCTAAAATCGCAAAACACCTCCATTCCAGATACGCGAGGAGAACCCCCACCTAGTGGTCGGCAACACGGTCGTGGCGCGCAAGATGGGCTTCCCGGAGGTGATCCTGCCGGGCGACGCGCGCAACGAGCTGTACGTGTGCGCGGCGGGCGGGGCGTTCTCGCGCGGCGGGGGCAAGTCCTCCGAGAGGAACATCGAGCTCGCCGCGCGGCTGGTGGACAAGCACGGCCAGACATTGAAGGTGACTATTCACTAACAAATTTACAGGTTGTGGCCTGTGATAGAAGCAAAAAAAAATTATCACTGATTCTACAGAGTATACGTAGTTACCTTTGCCTTAAAAACGCTTTAACACGTTCCGGGACACTATTCCAGACACAATAGATGTTATTGGTTTCACGCCTGTAGACGTTCACTATCCCGGAACGTGTTAACTCAGAGATATTAGTTTGACTGGGGTGTTTTACACACTTAGCCTCACGATTGAACCATTGTAAGAGATATAATAGAGAGATAATTGTATAGCTGAAATTTTTAATAATTGTTTCACAGAATTATGTAATAAATCGACACAAAATAATGACGCCAATAATAGACCTAATATAAGTATAAAAACCTTAGGAAGTTCGATGTTTCTTCTTCCTATGACTGAAAATGAGGTTAGAACACAGGTGCTCTCCTTAAATAACACTAATTCAGCGGGAAATGATGAAATATGCACTAACATACTAAAGCAATGTATTGATGAACTAACTTCTGTCTTAACTTATTTAATAAATTTGTCCTTTGAGAAAGGTACATTTCCTCAGAGACTAAAGCTGTCTATTGTAAGACCTGTTCACAAAAAAGGCAGCAAATACGACACTGGTAACTACAGGCCAATTACTCTCATTCCAATAATATCAAAAATTTTCGAGAAATGTATGCTAACTAGATTAATACAATTCTGTACAAAATATAATATAATCAATCCGGATCAATATGGCTTCCAGAAAAAAAAGTCAACTACTCTTGCAATGTTTGCCATGATAAGGGAAGTTCTGACAAACGTAGATATAAAAAAGTTGACTACTGTTTTGTTTCTGGATATGTCAAAGGCGTTTGATATGGTTGACCATGACATTTTACTTCGCAAGCTGGAAGGAATAGGAGTCCGAGGAAATCCTCTCCAATGGATTGAGTCCTATATCCGGGATAGGCACCAAGCAGTTGTCATTTCAAAAACAATGAAAAAAAATCATTTCACTAGACAGGAATATCAGTCTCGGTATATCCATAATAGCTTTGGTGTTCCACAGGGAAGTGTGCTCGGGCCTTTTTTGTTTATTATTTACATTAATGACATAATCAATTTAATTAGACATAAAACTATATTATTTGCTGATGACATATCTATTGTTGTGACTAGTACATTAAGAGAAGGCTTAACACAACATGAGACTGAAATAAATAATTAATAAATAATAATTTGAAAATCAATTTAAGTAAGACACATTTTGTACAATTTAATAATTTAATAAAATATAATTTTAATATATCATATGATGGCGTAGTCATTCAACAAACTGACATTGTAAAATTTTTAGGTATATACAGTGGTGGACAGCTAATTAAAGACACTTTGAAAATTGTATATTCATCAAGTCTTGGGTTCCAATAATTTTGTATTATGAATACATAGAAACCAGCAACTGTTGTAAAATAATCATATGGGTTTTACGTATAATTTGAAGTTACTATTTGCCATAACATTGATCTATTTTTCGTAATTTTTGACCTCAAATCTATTAGGAGCAGAATAAGTGTACCAGTGATGTGGACAACTAATTAAAGACACCTACTGTCAGTTACTGAAAACCAAAAAAATACTGAAACTACAAAATAGTCAGTTACTATGAAATTAAAAATAGTCATTTCTCAATTGTTTTACAAAGTTTTTGATGTTTTGTCGTATGTCGTTTAGCTGCATTTTGACCTTTACTTAGTCTTGGCACGGTCCTGGCATTAGTGCTATTAGTTCCTTGCAAGCATGTATTGGAATTTGTTGTAATGCTTTCATAAATGCGTCATTAAGACAATTTTAGCGTTGGTAACTACCTACTAACTATTATTTGTCTGATATTACAAAGTTTCTAATGCGATAGATGTCAGGATCTTAGAATAGGACCCCACTGAAAGACCTAGAATAGGATTTCTAGATGAAAAATATTAAGGATCGAAGCATATTTTCATAACAGTGTTTGCTGCAGGAAGATCGTTAATTATTTTAGCAAGAATGATAAGGCCTAGATTATGCAAGGAAAACTTGCACTGAAGAAAATTTTATAAGTTAAGTACCAAATTTATAATATGCCAAATATTTCACGGGTGCGGTTTTCCTAAACACATTCTCAACGTGGACCGAATCAAAGTGGATAATTGAGATGTTTTCAAATGTAAATAAATAATAGATGTAATTACGACGAAAAACGGTATATGAGACGACAATTTAACAGGAATATGTATCATATAACTGTAAGATATAAAGTGAGGAAACATCAAAGTGCGCCGTGGATTTTTTAGACTTATTGCTGGACCTATGAAAAAATGCTACTACATCGATGGAATACCTAAACAATAATATTCAACAACAGCCTATCACACCCTTAGCTGACTAAGCATCTTGTCTAGAAAATCTTGTAGTTTAGACTTACTAACGACTTACTAAACCGACTGCAACGGCCGTCTCAGTTTTCCTAAGAGACAATGTCTATCTTTTAGATTTGCTACCATAATAGTCCTAACATCAATAAAATCGAAAAAATTGAGATTCTTGTGTTAGATAATACACTAGCGAGACACGTTACTAATGTTTATTAACTATACGGCGCTTTTATGAAAGCATTAGAACAAATTCTAATACATTATAACAAGAAACGCATATCACCAATGCCAGGACTAAGTTGAGGTCAAAATACAGCTAAACGACATACGACAAAACATCAAAAACTTTGTAAAACATTTAAGAAATGACTATTTTCAATATCATATAAACTAACTTTTTTGTGTTTCAGTATTTTTTGGTTTTCAGTAACTTACATTAGGTGTCTTTAATTAGTTGTCCACATTACTGGTACACTTATTCTGCTCATAATAGATTTAAGGTCAAAAATTACGAAAAATAGATCAATGTTATGGCAAATAGTAACTTCAAATTATACGTAAAACCCATATGATTATTTTGCAACAGTTGCTGGTTTCTATGTATTCATAATACAAAATTATTGGAACCCAAAACTTGATGAACATACAATTTTCAAAGTGTCTTTAATTAGCTGTCCACCACTGTATATTGACGAAGGCATAAGTTGGAAATCACAAATTGAAAAAGTATGTGACCGAATTAATCGTTTTGCCTATGTACTGAAAAGGCTTCGCAACGTCACAGATCGTAAAACGATTCTTACAGCCTATCATGCCTATGTAGCCTCTGTATTGCGGTATGGGCTGCTTCTATGGGGTAATGGAGCTAATATAAATAAAGTGTTTGTAACCCAAAAGAAATGTATTCGGGCAATATATGGTTTACCGCCCAACCAAACTTGTAAACCTTTGTTCAAGGAACTTAATATATTAACAGTTCCTAACCTGTACATTTTCGAAGTGTGTAAATTTGTAAAATATAACCCAGGTCTCTTTCATAGAGCGGTCGATACATACACTCGTAACACTAGAAATCCCGAAAGACTTGTATTAAATTTTGCACCCAGAACAGCACTGTATAAAAAAAATTGTTTAAATATGTGTATAAAAATATATAATAAAATACCAAAACACATAAAAATATTGAGACCTCGTCCATTCTTGACAAAATTGTATACTTGGTTAATCGATAAGAATTATTATAGTCTTAAGGAATTTTTAGGATAAATTATGATGAAATTTATAAAACTGACATTTATTATTAATATTATTAGATTTTCACATGCTATGTTTATGGCGAAATATGCTGGACCTTAATTTTATTGCAATTGTAACCTTATTGTACCATATTTCAATGTGAATAAATGAATCTGAATCTGAATCTGAATCCAAAGTTATATTCTTTAATCTATGAATATTAAAATCGATAACTCGTTGTAGTAAATGACAATGTCAAGTACGGATTCGAACCAGCAACCTTTGAAACTGGACACATTTGTTTGCGAAACTTTTGTGGTTCGATTTATTTTGTTAGAAAATAACAATAATTTTATTTTTCATTTTAATAAATTAAAACCATTTGGAATTGATAACTGGTTACTTAAAGGGCCTGTATTTTAAATGTCTGCTCCTACTACAGGCCACACTCTGTATATTCTCGCTTGATGTTTCTTAACATGTTCCGGGACACTATTTCGGACACAATAGATGTTTTATTGTTTTCACGCCTGTAGGCGTTCACTGTCCCGGAACGTGTTAACATACAAGAAAATCAGTTCACTAGTTCGTAGTCTTCAAGGAACTAATACACAAGCCATTGTGACCATTATAAAACTTTTTTTCAAATTTGAAGCTAAGCAGATATTTAACCCTGATCGCACCTGATGTCAGATGTGGATGAGGTCTAGGGTGGCGCACATCAAGATGTAGATGTACTAAAATACAAACATTTGTCAACAGGGCGTAATATCGATCGGTGCGGGCGCGAGCTTAACGGACGAGTTCACGTCTATAGTGTACTATCACACCGACAAACCTGTATGGCAGGAAGTCTTCAAGGTATGTATTTTAAAGTCAGTTTTTCACTGTAATTCTAGTACTAAAATTCTTGACTTTAGGTAATTAATACATCTTGAATGCAAATGGTCCTTAGGATACCTATTAACTGCCTCACCGCTGGCATTTATGGACAAATAATTACTAGGTTTGGACCACTGTTTAAATGGAGATGGCTAGTTAAAAACCTACGTCAAAACAGAGGCATGACATAAGATTGACTCACATTTTCATTTAGCCGCTTCACATTTAAACAGCAGTAGTCCAAGCCTAGTCTGTTTTTTTTAAATTTATTTACTAATAAAAACAATTTACATAATTCAATGAACATAGGTTATAAAAAAACACTTAGGTTTAAGCTAAAGCTAGGAAGATTGCACAATAAAAATTAAGTCCTGGATTTTTAATAATTTCAACTATTAATTGACAAATTTAAATGCATCATTTAACATCCGATAGTGCTTAAATTTGTGGCAAGGCCGTACAGTATTGATTAAATGTGAATAAATTCAAATGGTTATCACTCTTATGTCGTATTGTTGGACATAATCATCTATTTAACTATGGTACACCAACTTTTTTAACATCTGACGCAAAAAGAGAGACCCCTCTCTTTTAACGTCATAAATTTAACGTGTCTGTTTGTGTATATGTCTGTAGTAACCTGGTAACATAGTATAGATAGTGCCATCCACGAAGGCGCGCGCCTTTTATTTTTGATTGAGGAAAGCGCGGGGTGCGAGATGTGTGACAAATATTAAAATATCAAATAATATACATTTCATAATTATATTCATTATAATATCATTAAATATAGGCAAAAACTTGCACACATGTACAATAAACGATAAGGACGAGAGATGGCGCGCGCCTTCGTGGATGGCACTATCTATAGCTCCCGAACCGATGAACGATTTTTGGTTAGTGTTTATGGTTTAAATTTTGGTACCGTTTTACTTTAATGATCTTGGAAGTGTATGGTAAGGTAACCTTTTGTATTGTATGTACCTTTTGTTACCATGTTACCTTACCACTTAAAATATAACATGTGATGGGGAGTTTTTTATTTTTTAATTTTTGGCTCATTTTCATGGTAACGCCGCTAATGTCTTGATTTTTTTTCCTTCAGGTGTGTCTAGACATAGACCAGTTCAAAGAGGCCCACCTCGTCTTCCTCTGCCGGCATCGAAGCTCGAACGAAGCGAAAGACCGATTCGAGCGTCACTTCGCCCTCTCTTACCTGCGCCTTATGCAGTGCGAGGGGACAACCACGCCTGATACTAGCCACAACCTTTGCGTTTACAAGGTACGTGGATTTAAAAGCTACGAAATAGAGCATATGTTATCCTGTAAGTATTAGACATGACAAGTCTAAACGCGAATAAAAACTTACGAGTTGCAATGCAACGCGAAAGTTTAAAATCCTATATCTGTGATCCTGATTTAGGTGATGGCTCTTCCAAGTGTCTTTAAGTTTTAGTCTGTCAAGTGTGCAGGAATATTCCCCTAGTGTGTGCGTAGTAAAAATGGAGAAAACCCCACCAGCAAGAGCATAGCTCTTAAATGAAGAAGAAGTATGCGCAATATACAATACTCTCATGATAAGGAAAACACATGCATTGAATAAATTTTACAATTATAATTTACATCATTATGTAAATAATAAAAAAACGCTATATAAAACTAATTTGGGCCAAAATTAATAGTTAAAAATAAACATTTCAGGTCCTTAACAGTTTTTAAATGAGTGACATTTTGGCGCGCTTGGCGTGACGTCAAAGTCTATAAAAACAAACATTTTGTGTTTCTTACATACTTAAATGTCCCCTCAAAAGTAAAAAAAATACACGTAATAAATAAATAATAACATCACGGATGTGCTTACCAACATTTTTAGTTTACGCGACCGTCGGCGGCCTATCAATCTCTAAGCGTATACGTAACATTTCACATTAAATCCTCAGATAGACACAAAACGCGCGTCCTCACCGAATACAGTAGAAGTGGAAGCAGCAGCGGCCTGCCTCGGTCTGCCTTCAGAAAGGCATGAGTTACCTACTGGCGCTGAAAAGGGCTTGACACGCGGGGTATTGTCTTTGGTTCACAGAGACACCTTGACTGTGTCTACTAAGCTGTGCTCCACAAAACTCACGCAAAGAGGTATGATAATTTTAACTATACGAGTATTATCTATCATATCTTATCCCAGCTTGATAGATAGTCCAGTTCACGCGTTAGCAACTGAGTCGGGAGGATATAATGTTTCTAGAGTTGCACCGCGCCGATTAATCGGTACGAGCAAGCGAGATAGAGAAGGAGAGAATTCTATGACAGAGAATTCCAGAGAATTCTATGACATTATGGCCTCACGACTTAGTTACTAACGCTCCGACTATAGTCATTCAGGTTGTCGGTACCTAAAGATCGGCAATTTTCGGTGTCTTTTCGAAAAAAGATGAGCTATGAGTATTATTTTTGATTCACCGAGACTGTTTCGACTAAAGTATAATCAATAATCCCGTAGAAAGATTTGACGTTTACAGTGTTACTACTTTTTGACGAAATATAAATAGTGGTGTGACTAGAAGAATGAACTTCATCAATGTCATTCATTCACTCAAAAATTCTTATAACGTCTCAAATTAAATAACATTCTTATTATTTTATTTACTCTATTAAGATATCTTTTAGGCTAGTTTCGTTAAGTCGGTATAAAAATATGAGCATTGTTGGAAGAAAAAGAAGCCGAATGAAAAACAAACGCATTTAAATTTCCGCGTAGGTAGCTGAAAACGGGTACAATTTCAAACCGATTTCGGTTATTGCCCCTAAAAGTTAAGATTTCTGTTACACCTGTTAGTAATCGTTGAAATAAAACCATTGAGTTGATCGAACTGTATGAACGAATTAAACCAAATGAACGGTACACGTCACTACTAAGATAAATGTGGCAACATTATTTTACAAAGTGACATTAGCATCTGTCAAAAGTTTCTACGGGATTATTGATTAGACTTTAAGGTAAGTTCTCTTATCAATTACTAAGTTAAGGTTGAGAAAAAACACATGTAGAGATGACCATCTAAAAGTACGAATACATTTCGTTCAAGCGGCAACGCTTTTTTATCGTTCAGTCTTAAAGATCTTTTGTTAAATTTAAGTGGTGACTGGTCTCAATATTTTATAAGGCACCTTTAACTGCTAACACTTATCCCAGACTTTCTCATCATCATCATCCCCATTATAAGCCAAAGGACGTCCACTGCTGAGCAAAGACTCTTTCTACGGTTTTCCACGTTCTCATATTTGAACTTATACCTTATTACAGAGGAGATTCTCGGCGTACTAAAATGGAATACACACCATGCTGAAGGCACACTTCGAAAGGCCCTGACCAAGCTATTGCACGTGCCTAGCGAAGAGCTGGTCAAGTTCTTACAGGACATACTTGATGCGCTGTTCAGTATACTGACACAGGTATGGACGAGAGAGTCGACTATG
This sequence comes from Pyrausta aurata, assembly GCA_963584085.1. NCBI lineage: Eukaryota > Metazoa > Arthropoda > Insecta > Lepidoptera > Crambidae > Pyrausta > Pyrausta aurata. Next base: position 9,594,221 of record OY757275.1, on the reverse strand, counting down.
GTAATATCAAACACTCGTTTCCTCTGTGGCCATGAAACATTCATGACCTAGGGAGTGAGCCGTCCGCGTACGCGCTTATTGATAAATGTGCAAATTGCGATGCAGCACTACGCCTCCCCATAAGGCCTGGAGTGTAAAGAAGAGGTAAGAATGTGCTGTCGCAGTCCTGTGTTTTATTGCCGTATAGGAAGCGAGTGTTTAATAATACTATAGTCCTTTAGTTAAGAAAGTCATGAGTAAAGGAATAATAAGATAAACTTACCAGAGATGTTTATGGCGCTTTGTTCCTATAAAATATATTTTCAATAATAATAATGACCGTGAAAGCTAGGGACTTAGCTGGGAGCTGATTCTATAGAGCCTGTGAGATTTCTACAATTGTTTTTATTATTATAAACCAAAAGAGGGATGTCATAAGTTTTAATGCTTTGCTGGTTTTTGTTGTTGTTGTCATATCTATTATAAACATTGTGAAACGTGCGTATAATCAGCAGCCACGAAAAGAAATAAAACTGTTTTAATTAATGACTTAAGTAAAAATGTTCGTGCTCATCCATGCTTATCACATAAACGCCCTTTGCGGGATTCAAACCTTCGGCATAGTAGTCCGGAGCGCTAACCACTACACCAAAACTTAACGCGTCGTCAAAAACATTATTGCACGTGCAGAAAATGTGGAATTGTAAAAGCATTGTCTGTCAATCGAAAAAAAAAATGTTGTCTTAGGCTAACAAATTATTATTCCCAGGTTGACGAAGACATAGGCGAATACCACGAGAACAGCTACGGCATTCTTGTACTGGACTGTCTACTGCGCGTGATCTCTCTAGTGGCGGACCACAAGTACCAGCACTTCTTGCCCGTGCTGCGCGTCTACATCGACGACAGCTTCTGCGACGCGCTCGCTTACGAGTGAGTAAAAATAATAATAATAGTCCCCCTAGCCGATTTCGGTGCCGACTACGGTGGCCAGTCACAACGACTAACCGACTGCGCGGGAAATATTATAGTGCACAAGTGTGTGTGTGTACCCCGCACCCCGCGCGCGACCCGCTATCGCCTCCCCCCGCGCCCCTGTACCCGCAGGTGAAGTCTCAATGAAGCGGTTTACCTATAGTGTTTTTAGTTTCAAAGTGGGAACATACGGCTATGAATAAACGTCTGACGTTTAGAAAGAGAGTGAGAAAGATAGTGTAAAGAGTAGATTGCCTATAGTTATCTTCTTTGTATAGGAGACTGCTAATTTATAGCTTATAGCTATAGCTTATAGCTATACTTCATCATCATCGAATTTACTAGTCGATGGAGTTTTTTCCATGAGAACTCCAAATTAGGGGAGATAGTGTTGTGGTGGAACCGGGGGAAGAAGAAAAAAAGACATATACGGCTTTGACTTTAAGCCTCACTTATCATATGATATGATATACCGAATGAAGCAGTCTTGGACATGGTAAACGAAAAGAGAAAAATAATAGAAACAATTGAGAGTAGAAGAGGGAGAATGCTGGGACACTTGATACGACACGCAAATTTCATCAGAACGATAATAGAGGGAAGTATAGAAGGAAGAAAGGAAGACCAAGAGTAAGCTCTATGCACCAAATAAAGCAAAAGTTGAATGTTGCGTCGTATCAAGAGGTCAAGAGAATGGCGGAAGATCGTAAAGAAGCTCTTAAATTAGATGATGATGATGATAATATTGAACTTTAAACAAGTATCTTCTTTTCAGGAAACTAATCTCCGTCATAGTATGGGTGATCAAAATGGCGGACAGCGGCGAGGCGGCGCTGAAGCGGCTGCTCGTGTGCATGAAGTGCATCGAGAGCCTCGTGCGCATCATCGTGCGCAGCCGGCAGCTCCGCAGCGCGCTCGGCGACAGCGGCGCCGCGGCTGACTTCCGGATGCGGTTCGAGGTACCTTCTTCTTCTTCTTCTTCGTCTTCTTCGTCTTCTTCTTCTTCTTCTTCCATGAAACTTTGTAATATCAGATAAATAATAGTCAGTAGGTAGTAACCAACGCTAAAACTACCTTAATGACGCGTTTATGAAAGCATTCGAATAAATTTCAATACATGCTTGCAAGGAACTAATAGCACTAATGCCAAGACCGTGTCAGGACTGGGTAAAGGTCAAAATACAGCTAAACGACATACGACAAAACATCAAAAACTTTGTAAAACAATTGAAAAATGACTATTTATAATTTCACATTAACTGACTATTTTGTAGTTTCAGTATTTTTTTGGTTTTCAGTAACTTACATTTGGTGTCTTTAATTAGTTGTCCACATCACTGGTACACTTATTTTGCTCATAATAGATTTGAGGTCAAAAATAACGAAAAATAGATCAATGTTATGGCAAATAGTAACTTCAAATTATACGTAAAACCCATACGATTATTTTACAACAGTTACTGGTTTCTATGTATTCATAATACAAAATTATTGAAACCCAAAACTTGATGAACATACAATTTTCAAAGTGTCTTTAATTAGCTGTCCACCACTGTATATATTTTTGGTCCGACCCTGGAATCGAACCCGGGAACTCTGGCGCAGCCGTCGTTTTAAAATGCGACCCTCTCACCGCTGCGCCACCGAGCCAGTTCTCGTTTGGTTTATGGTTGGTATGGTTTAAACACACTTTTAATAATGCGTTATATAGCTTTTATTCAGTTTCTTGTAGGTGATTTAATATTTTTTTTATATTCTTTCTCCACAGAACTTCCTAGAAGCGCTCGTGTGGCTGATGCGTCGCGGGGAGCACGCTCTCACCTGCCAGGGGTCGGCCCTCAAGTATTTACCCGCTGCCGTGCCTCACGCGTTGGCTGTCTGCCCTGCAACTGAGCTTGGGTGAGTTTATGAAATGAAATGAATGAAATGAAACATTTTATTTGCATAAAATACGGTAGGTACATGAGTGAGATGTGCTTTCATAGGTATTTAACTAGTACAAGCGTATTTTAGCGAGACATCGGTAGGCATATAGGTCCATAACTTAATTTATAATCAATTCAATTTTAATAAGTAAAGTAATTAATTTAATGACAATTTTACCAATAAGAAAATTAATTGATTGTCGTCTTTATTAACTAGATAAATATAATAAATAATTTGTTTTCAAATTAAAATTGTATCATATTTCATAAATTACATTACATTTGCTATTAATAATATTAAGGTGCTGGAAGTGCTATACAGGGTTACTGGTAATTTGATACATTCTCTTGTAGGATAAAAGAACTCTTTTGCAGTAAATTATTTCATGATGTACCCTAGCCTATAGTGATTACTTTTAATATTTTCTTTTCAGTTTGTGTATGATCTTATATGTAACATTTCAATACTTCCTCCAAATAACAATTACACTACTAACAATTAATGTCTACTTTTAACCCTCCAAGGGAATTTATTTTATTGGTAATACTGGATACTAGTAGATTCCACAAAAAATTCGCATTAAACATGTACAGAAATAAAGTGTAATTGGTTGAACGTGTAAATAGTTCACACACATGAAGCGGGGTCCGGAATCCGCTGATCACGGCCCCACAAGATAATATGGAGAAGCCACTTACCTCGTAGAGCAGGACCTCCAGGCACCTCCGAACACAAGACTTGCGGAGCGGGAGCACGATATCTCGGCTAAATCATGCGGATTTTGCGTATTTAGGAAAATAGGGATTAATTAATTTATTTGCGGTGACTTCAAGATCTGATAAAAAGAGAGAGAAAGTGACAAAAGTCAGAAAAAAAGAAAAAAGTTGACAGTTTTCACTCCGCGGCAAATAGGTCGTATGCCTTCAGCACCCAGAACCTGAACTACTCGGTTCGTGGCAGGTCCAATTCCTCGTGAAGGCAGCAACCACCAAACCCAGTTCCCCTTCCACATGCGGAGACATAATAACAAGTCCAACCAGTAATAATAATGTCGTCCGCCCAAGTCCCCTAGACTTAATTAAAATGTAATGTGATTTTTTATCACGCTAGTAGACCACAGATGTCAAGATGAATGCTAAGCTGCGTTCCCGTAGAAATTATGCGACACGAAACTGGAAGATCTGAAGGGTTAGGAAGGAGGATGCGCTTTCTAACCCTGATCTTTTCAATGGAATTCAGTCTAAGCGTTGCTTATATAGTTAGTCCGATCTAAATCTTACATATCGCGGTTTAGGATTGTATGTAGATTCGGATGTTGTATGGACTTGTGCGTTGTATGGCTAACAACGCCATTTAGCCGTATAGGGCCGAGTTGTGTCGTGTGTGCATCGCCACAATTTTTTACCGCTTTTGTGAAAATTACGACTTGAAGTTGATACAGTGCAGTGTTCACGCGCCAACCTACATATCTTAACCCATCGTATAACCCGCAGCGCATACATAGTCCGCGCCCTGGACGCACTCCCGCTGGGCCGGCTGAGCAAGCAGCGCATGCTGGCCCTGCTCGAGCTAGCGCGCGGCCCGCTCGCCGCAGAGCCCGCGGCGAGGGCGCTTCTGCTGCCGCATCTCGCTTCGACCGTGAGAGCGCTGCTGAAGGAGAAGGCAGAGGTATGTTGGTGTGAAGGGTTAATAAGGCCCGGTGTACATATACCCACTTTTGAGTTATTTTCACGTGGACAGGCTTGTAAAGACAAGCATACATATGCTGTGTCATTTAAAAATATTGGTTATATTTAAAAATATAATTGAAATAAAAAGTGGTACATCAAGTATGTGTAAATCGGGCATTTGTCTCCAGTTTAATTATGTTTTGATTTTTTTATTATTTAAATTATCAAACTGCTAAATTCTTATTAAAACTTAAATTATACTCCCCTTTGATTAGATTCAATTTATTTACATTTCTGAAGTATTTGATTAGAGTTTTAGATTTCATTTTATTTTCATATGCGTCGCTATGCAATACTATCAAGTTTACTTGCATACAATATTAATTGCAGTTATTCGTTATTAGCTTGTTTATTTGTTGCATTTTATTTGCAACTTTTATATTACATTGGGTAAATAAATTCATTAGCTGTAGCTTTAGTATTTTTGATTCGGCTTAGTAATTTGAAATTTATTTTTTATTATTATTTTTAATTTTGATGAACATTATTTTGTGAATGGTGCATTTGTCAAATTACTTTATCGAATCATAAGCTCTAGTTTTATGTGTGTGTTTTACCACAAACTGGAAGTACGTACTTGTGTTTTAACAAACTGTGTCCGTCCGTATTCGTTTACCACACGTCCACAATGTTATGGTATGTACGCACTTGGCACACCCTGGCAATGGTATGTACCTAATTTAGATTGGAAGCGATTTGCGATCGAGTTCCGGGTGAGAATCTTTCGAGAGTGATTTTGGTGCGATAATAAACAATAATAAAAAAGTTATCTGATTTATTCTAATTCCATAAGAGTCGTGTTTCGTCGCGGCTTGATTTGCAAAGTATTAGCTCTACACTGCTTGATTTTTTGTTTCGACCTTAAAAATGCATTAGCTTGCAAATGTAGAGCTATTTGATGGAAAAATATAAAAAAAACGCAACTCAATAGATACATACATGTATTTTTGTGTATAACCAACATATGACGACGTGCAACGTACTAGATGGCGCTACGAATATTTTGTAATGAGATATAGTTTTTTTTGGTATGTGCCATATGTGTGACACTAATATAGGGTTAAATATCTTCTTCTTTTTCTTTGCCTGCTCCGTCTTCTTGGGGTCTGCCTTCCTCGTTCGATGACTGAGTTGTGTGTGCATCCAGCAGTGCCCGTTCAATATATTTATTGACTGTTGTCCATCACGTGGCTAAATCAAAATATTCGATCTTTCCGTAAAACATTCCTAGTTGTTAAGTCGTTCTCGAGTTATGGCGTTATCAAAGGAAATAGGGAATGCACATGAAGCGGGAAGAAAAGTTGATTGTGCTGCATTAATTAATAAGTTTATTTATTGTTTTCCTGTTTCTATTTATACATAACAATTACTTACCATTCGTAGTGAAGCCAAGACTAACTTGTGCATAGTTTAATATAAAATGGAACTCTTCAGAAATACGTATCTGTACTAAATAAATCGTTTGTGTATTTACTGAAAATTTCAAGAGATAATATGGGGGGAAATGCATATTTATCTTGCCTGTCATTGAGAATGAGTAATCGCTTCAGTTGACGCGTTATCAAAGAAATAAACAATACGTTTCTGTAAAAGTACAGTGTTAAAAGTGTAATGTTTGAAAACTGTGAATGTGTATATAAAAAATATGTGTTATTTTAATGAGTACAGTATGATGAAAAATCCTGTAATTATGGGCCATTGGTAGATTCAGAAATTCACAAAATAGTACGACGAGTTACGAGTAGTAGCAATAACGATGGCAAAAGACATTTGAAGGTTATAAATTTTTTCCCCTATAAAATACACTTGATGGTAAACCTAAATAATAAGCTAAATACATCTAAACTGTATCTCCAACAAACAAAGTCCAAACCAGCTATGAGTGATCTCGAAAGATTCTCGCCGAAACTTCGTCGCAGGCGCAGCTACCTGAATATGTTTGCCGCCAGCCGCCGCCGAAGCACAGAGGTAAGCACCGCACGCCGATGCATGCTGCCTGTGTACACCTACCCACATTTGACTGAGTCTGTCTCACTCACTCGGTATTAGTATGCGAGAGATGGATAATGTCAGATTGAGTCATACCCACATTTCACTCTATCTGTCTCTCTGACTCGCGGCGAGAGAGGGAGAGATGAATGTCGAATGGGGATCATTTTGTGGAGTAGTGTTTATGTAGTCGTTAAAACGCAGCGAACACATGCTTAGTTGTAGTAATGACTTACTATGCTTTTGAAAAGAAAACAGACACCCTTTTTTACCACATTCAAACACGTGTTAAAATAATTTGCTTTGTTAGCCTAGGTATTATTACCTAATAATATTTACCTAATAATAATGTTATTATTAACATAATTACTAAAATTACCGTATGTTAAATATTTGGCTCTCACAAAATATTGTAAAAAAGGGGCGGTGCTCGTTGTTCGTTTTATTTAGAAAGTAATATTTTCACTAATAATTTAAAAGTGAAAATATTAGTGTGTAACTGTGTCGTTTTAATTTGAAAAGGATGGATGTGAGAAGAGGATTCACATTATCAGACATATTCGTGTTAAAATACATTAAACTACATCGTAATTAATAACTTACAAAGTACATATTAGTTTTAGTCATAATACATAAAGTCATAATACATTAACTCATATCATTTTGTTCTTATTATAATTATAATATCATCTCACATGCATCTAATAAATAATTGACTAACATTTATGTGGGCATTAGTAATAATAGACAACCAGGAAACTCTAACAGAAAACATTAAAGAAACTTCTAGATCTATTCAGTACCTGAAAACTACCAAAGCACCTATTAAAAAAGCTGTCTGCTACATTAAATAAATAAAAATGAAGTTAAATATTTAAGAGTTATTATCTCCATAATGGTAACATAGTTATTAACTATGGTTAGTAGATAAAGTCAGGTGTTTGTGGGTCATCCCGAGCGGCCTACAAATCTGCATGCAGCTCGAAATGCCTCCTAAATAAGGCTGCATCGATCCTATTTGCTATTGTAAGGTTTTTTTTAATGCTATAGGTAAGCTAAACTTGGCAGCGTAACAATTATCTGAATAGATTTAAAAGTTATCAGACAACATGTAAAATATTTGTATGTCCTATATTGAACTGAAATCCTTGAGTGCTTTATTATTGTTCATTCAAAAAATACTTCATAATTTTATTCTTTCAAGTGTTTTGTCACCATAATAATAAATAACTTCATGTCAATTATTTAATATTAAACAAAAATAAAGCTTTCAGTTAAATATAGAACAAAAAAAAATGTCCACGCCGCACCGCGCATCGTGAGATATGCACACAAATCGTTCTAACTCAAACCACCAAAAACTACCTTATTCCCTTTTAAATACAATACTCATTCCTTTGGTTCACTCTTCTGTCATAAGACGTATCGTTATTTGTATGTATCGTTTACTAACATCACCCTTTTTATGTGTGTGTGGGCATGTAGTGTGTGTTTTGTGTTTTATGTAGGGTTTCAATTTGGGGATGTCAATAAATGTATAGCGAGACAAATTTGAGATTTGATGACTTAATTATTATTTGGTAATTCTTTTTGTATTTTTTTTTTACAATTGATACAAGTTATTGAAGAGGTATAATCATTTGATGGCCTTCTCCTCAAAAGACGAAAAAATAACTCCATCGAAAGCTAAACATAGACCTAGAAGTTGGTTTTAGGTAGTACTTATAGTAATGTACTTACTAAGACACTACGGTTGGAAAAAGGGTAGATTCTGTGTTCTAGATTTGTGTGTTTGTGTGATCACTTGTGTATGTACTAACATTCACTGTGTGTGTTATTTTGTCTCCTCGTATTGTCCTTATTTAGATTATCTATACCTAATATAATTATAATATGTATAGTTATTGTAGTGACGAAAAAAGTTTCTTAAATCTTTCAATATTATGTAAATATTATTTAAGTATCTAATTATTCATGTTTCTTATTTTCTATCAATAATAAGATAAACTGTAACTCCGGTATTTCTTTCAAGTAACAAAAATTGATGATTTTTCTGAAAATTAAACACCGAGTGACCACTAGAGGTCGTTTGAGAACTAAATTGTGTGCAAACTCTTGATGTGTTGCATGCCACGCGTTTGCAAGATGACAGCTGTCAACATGACATGTACTGACAGCTGCCATCTTGCGATTGTATTGACTTGTCATTACATAATACATGATTTGTTATTTTGAAACGTAGCTTTGAAATGTAATGACAAGTCTATCTCTAATGCTATTGGTGTATGCTTATAATCTCACTCCCGAAACTATTTTCTAGATCTGAAGATGCGTATTTTTGGGTCTAATCATTGTAGATTAATTTAATTTATTTTACACATGCGCGTCTATTTTGCTTTATTTTATCTTGAAAATTTTGCGAAAGTTTGTAATCACAAAAACAACTCTTTTGTCATAGTTAAAGCCTGATGCAAAGAGGATAGAACCACTACGTGGCCTGATGTACAATAGATTTTGCTCTCTGATTGTCCGAGTGGTAAATTCCTTCGACCGACTTGGGAAAGACTTAAGATTAAATTTTCATGTTTAATTTTTAATCCGTATAAATCAAGTCTGTGTTTAGTTATTCAATAAATGTAAACATACCCAAAAAAAATGCGCATCTCAAACACATGTTTCCGGGAGTGTGTGTTATTGTGTGCGCGCGGTACAGTTGGAACGGGGCGCGGCGCTCAAGATCAAGTCCGTGGACAAGGCGGCGCGGCTGCTGGGCGCGGACACGGCGGCTCTGCACGACACACACCACGCCACGCACCTAGTATGTACCATGTACCAACCTGGTACAACCTAGCCAGGAACCTAGTATGTACCCACTTAGTGAATGTAAGCCATTGATGTAGAGCTAGTCTAAGCTGAAAGTCCAGCGGACCAGTTCCGGACATGATTTGCGCATCTCTGCTGAGTGATATAGTCAACGATGCTTCTAGAAGCTGACATAACAGGCTGCTCAGGTAACTTATATGTGCCCAGATAATTTACATGGGCCCTGGATCTATAAGGAAGGGCGGTTTGTTTGCTGAATGTCGACACGGTGTGTATAATTCAGACGCGGTACGTAAGGATTTTATTAATGTACTCCATCAACAAGAGCATGGTATGTTCATATTCAAGACACCTGGTATTCTGATACCCACCTAGTAAGTATATTTAATCTCAGGTCAACGTCTTACATAAAATCTTTGAGTATATTCCCAAGAACGCCAGCAAAGTAAGAATCTTGCCGATAAGAGAAGGTTATCTGCGTTACGATCACAACACGCTTTTGTACGTATTTTACTTCTATATTTATATCAACAACTAAAGTATTTCGTTATAAATAAGTTGCTTCAAAGTACGTATTATACTTCTGTATTTTATTACAACTAGAATATGCCTATAAACAAATTGCTTCTGATTAATCTATGCCAGCCATAACGCAAGTTTAGTGACATAAAATCATTATTTTAAAAATACGATTATCTCTATTCGTTTTTGATATATCTATGCTAATTGCTAGTGAAATAAAGATACCAAATTAACAAGAATACTTATAGTTGATTTTTGTTTTTATAGTGTTTTGTCACTACTTGTTACTACTTGCAAAATTCAACAGACTTGTTAATGTGACGGTGGCCGAGTGGTATAGGCATACGCCCGGATTGCGTAAGATACGGGGTTCAATTCCTCGTCTGTCACAGAGTCGCGGTTGCTTTTTACAAGTGAAATTTATAAGAATACTTATATTTATGTCACTGAACGACCGCTGTACATTATTTTATTACTAATCGCAGATATTTTTATGCAGCTGAGTCGAGGGATGTAAGGTCAGTGCTACATACAGCCTGAACTATGTACATTTGTGCTTACTACGCATACCTTAGGTACACATACATGTATAGCCATTAAAACTTAACATATACGTCGAGTACATATTATACATGTTTTGTTTTATTTCATTTATCTTATGTTGCTACACGTTTCAAGACACTCAACTGAAATATAACACAATATAATCTACGAGTTAATATCATTGATATCATTAAGAAACACCACACGTTTTGAATCAATTAGTAAATGAACAGTCAGTGTTGTGCATGATAAGGTACACAGTGACTAGGTTTTATGCTATTTCCCTTACTATACAAACTACCATTTATCTCTTTATACTTACTTGTTTGTGTCAACTCGTATAATACAATCACCACTTTCTCTGGACTCCCATCCCTAATTTTCCACCACATCAAATTCACAATCACTCAAAATCCATCTTAACACCTATTAACATAAGGCTCTCAATCCAGGTGGAACTTTGCGTGGAAGCTCTCGGTGAAGTCATGACCCTACTGACAAGAGATGACGTGGGCCCGGTGGAGGCTGACAGAGGGGAGCTGGCTAGAAGACTTTTGCCGACTGTGTTGACAACTGCCGCTTCTATGCTAAAGGAGAGGAAGGGAGATGACCAGGGTGCCGCTGATGATCCTCTATTGGTAAGAGAATGAGGTTAATTTTAACTAACTTTTATGAATGAAATATATTCATGTATTTGGTTCTGAATTTTACTCCAATACTACTCATTAAAACACACCTTCCGGATTGATTTCGTGATAATTTATTTTGAATAATGCCTGACGTTTCTAATGCTTTACAGCATCCGTGGTCACAGGTAGACAAAGTTGTTATTTGTAAAGCATTTGAAGCGTCAGGCATTAATTAAAAATAAATATTCGCGAAATCAATCCGTTAAGTGTTTTAATATGTTCATATGTTTTTTTCTCGCTTCCTCGTTACCTGAAATCTCTCTTATTTATGAACCGTTTTGAATAATTATGTGTTTTCAGTAGAAACCAGTTAACCTAAGCGCTTCGAAGCGTTTACTAATCTAAGCGCTTCGAAGCGCTTCGATTTAATAAGTCAACGAGTTTTCTGCCAGTACACGTCACTGATCATGTAATTTTTTGTACACATTTGCTTAACTTCATTTGCGCTGACTTAGCGGAGTGTGTTTTGACGTAAGTCAAAACAGGATTCTGCATTGAATTTGACAGCTAAGCATTCAGCGTGTTTTGGCTTAAAAAGCGCTGAGATGAATGTAAGCGCTTATTCATCCGCCATTTTGTTGCTCAGCGCTTAGAAAGCTGTACTATATATATACATACTATAAGGAAGATTTTCAAAGCTCGTCAAGGGATTCCTTAATAAGGCTTAATTTGTATGTATTTCATTTCAGCGCCGAATAATCTGCGTCCTCCTAGACATGGTCCGGCAAGCGTCGGACGAGCAATACTCGGTGGTCGTCAAAGCAATCGAAGCGGAGAGCCCCGGTGGCGCCCGGCGCCTCGTGGCCGACGCGCTGGCCCTGCTGGTGGCGGTGCTCAAGCGGCCCGTGTTCCGCGCGCACTGGGCTGATATGCTACACTTGCAGCACCATGTTATGCTGCACGCATTAAGGTTAGTATACTTATAATGGTATATGGTGGTAAGTAAAGTATAATCAATACTCCTGTAGAAAGATGACATTTACAGTGTTCCTACTTTTTGACGAAAAATAAATAGTGGTGTGACTAAAAGAATGAATACCATCAATGTAATTCATTCACTCAAAAATTCTTATAACGTCTCAAATTAAATAACATTCTTATTTTATTTACTCTATTAAGCAATTTATTTTATAAGCGACCCTCTAACCGCTGCGCCACCGATGCCGTTACATCTTTATTAACTGGTCAATCCATTAATCCGATATTCACTAAATGTTTCTGGTTTCGTACAAACTTTGTTTGAGTGAACTGAATGAACGAAATAACCAAATGAACATTATTTTTATATTTATTATACTTTAAATTAACATAATGATCATAAATAAATAAATAAATATGCGCCAGATAAAACACCAATACCCTTGGTTTCTCTTCTTCTCTATCCTCGCCAGTTCCCGTCATACGGAGTCGGCTTTCCCTATCTTGAGGCGCCACTTTGTTCGCTGGTAAGCGTCATCACTGATCAGGCTCAACTCCTTCATGTCCTGACGAACACTCGTCAGCCAGGTAGTACGGGCCTGCCCCTCCCTGTCTTCGCTGCAGCCATAGAAAAGCACTTCTTCACAATGTGATTTTCTTGCCTACGCATTACATGTGTGGACCACCTCAGCCTGGATTCTTTGACCTTCTCGGCAACATTAAGGTATCGAAGGAAGTAAGGAATTTTCTTCCTTGTGCTACGAATACCAGACAACGATAACGTATTTTTAAATACTTGAATACATAATATGCAGTACAAATTCTTAAAGATGAAATAAGAAACCTAAAATTGCCACGGGCGGGATTCGAACCAGCATCTTTCTGGCTTACCGGGCCAATTATTTATTTTATTTCATCTTTAAGAATATAAATATGACACTGTGAGTGTTTAAAACCATTCTAAACCAATGCAGTACAAATGTTTGTGATCATCACATAAACATTTGCGGAATTTGAAATTGTCAGGTGTGCTAACCACTACACCAAACGTGTCGTCACTCGTCACCATGTATAGTACTCAAGAGTTTGCGCAATACCCAAGGGCACTCTTTGTTTCTTCACTCTCATTAATTTGGTGATACGACTATCTAAATTCTTACCTTTTAAATTCTTCCACAGACTACTAGCAACAACCCTCCGCGACCGTCTTGCTTCAGTCGACGAAACGGACACGGAAGCAGTCAGCGCCATACACGAAATGTGGCGAGAATGGTTCACAGCCTGTGGCGCGCTGGCAACGTCGCCTGTCTTGCAACTAGAGACCCTACCACCGGCGAGGAAACAGAGAGTGACTGCGTTGTATGGAGATATAAGGAGACAAGTGGCTACGATGCTGAGCGAGATGTGGTTCAGTTTAGGTAAATACTACTTTAACAAATGAAACCTACAATTGTGAAGATAATGGTTAAAATCGCATGTATTACAACTAGACCACCGTCTAGGAAGCAGTAGCTGAGCTGTCATCATCATCATTATCAGCCAAAGGACGTCCACTGCTGAACATAGGCTTTCCACAACGACCTGTTGTGAGCGGTCTGCATCCAGTGCGATCCTGCGATCTTTAGAAGGTCGTCTGTCCATCTTGTCGGTGGACGTCCTACGCTGCGCTTTTGGTCGAAGGGTCTCCAATCTAGAACTTTTCTGCCCCATCGGACATCATTTCTACGCGCTATGTGCCCTGCCCACTGCCACTTGAGCTTACTGATTCGTAGCGCTATGTCCGCTGGGCTGTATTATTGTATAAAAAGACAAATGGCAATGTTGCTTAGTGACATGTGGTTCAGTTTAGGTCACTACTACTGTCTTCGTCAAAGGTAACGTTAAGGTTAGGTAAGATACGCGCATGAGAATAAAGTTTATACAGACAAACACCTAAAATTACCTACAATTTTCTGGCATATTTATATTAATATGACACTGTGAGTGTAAATAACGAACCAAAATCCATTCAAAATAATTCTTCAAAGATAGCTTAAAATTAAATTTTTACCCAATCTATCTTTTTTTTATGAATTTGATCTCATGTTTTATACTCGTTTCCAGGCGAACACAAGCGCTCCTTCATCCCATTTCTCGTGGGTCCGTTCCTCGAGGTGAGCTTCTTACGCGACGAGGAGGTGCGGAACACCACCATACCGCTGTTCTTCGACATGATGCAGACAGAGTACTTGCACAGCGTCGCTAGCGGGGAAAGCGGTAAGTAGGACGAAACACTGCAATATATAGCTTGATAAACTTGTTTAAGCTCTATTCATCTTTGCTAGTCCAACATTGTAAACAATATTTTTGTAACTTTCAAAATAAAAACAGCAAATTAATTTAATTTTCTGCTTAATTGAATAAGATCTCAGTGTTGAACGATGAATTAGCTATGTATGTTGTAAGTTTTGTGCTTATCTTGTTTTAAAAGGAATATTTTTGCTAAAAAGGAATGTCGGATTGTTTTCAATATTCGACTAGAAAAATGAACGGACTTTACATCACCATCTTAACTGAAGTTAACTGATGTACTTGATTTATGGTCTAATTCATTGGAATATGATCTAAATGATATGATAATACCAATTGAAAAGTCATCATAGAAGTATATTTTCTAACTTTAAATAGGTACTTGACCATTTCGCTTGACTTATCGATGGAGTCTTACTCGTCCGATGTAACCCTAACAACTTGACATGACTTGATGACATACGATTTTAGGCAAAGATACTTGCTGTTGTAAAAGTTTATGGTGTCTGTCACCTTAGTAGAACCACTGAACCGTTTTTTCGATGGGCAGATAAAACTTATCAGACTGATAAATTATAAAGCAACAGATTAAAAAAATACAGTGACATATGATTCTGACAACTAGGTGACATTTCTAAGTTACCCGTATTCCTTTTTGTTCGACGAATATTTTCTTATAAAGAAAAGAAAGAAAGAAAAGTAATTTATTTGGTACACTACAAAAGTAAAAAAATAAACAATATAAAAAAAAATTAAATTAAAACATTTATAGGTAGTGAAACCAAATTGGTTTCCACTCAGCTTTATTGCCATGGCAAGCCATGACGCTGGTTTTCAGTGGATACCATTGAGGTTGAGATGTCACCACCAAACCATATTAAAATTAAAACAAAGGAAAACTTAAAAAAAAATATCCAAAAATGAAATGTTATGCTTACATACTAGGTATTATTAAAAAACAAATCAGTTTCAAAAACAATAGAAACGCGTGTGTGTGTGTGTGTGTGTGTGTGTGTGTGTGTGTGTGTGTGTGTGTGTGTGTGTGTGTGTGTGTGTGTGTGTGTGTGTGTGTGTGTGTGTGTGTGTGTGTGTGCGTGCGTGTGTGTGTGTGTGTGTGTGTGTGTGTGTGCGTGTGCGTGTGTGTGTGTGTGTGTGTGTGTGTGTGTGAAACGGCTGTTTAATTATTGACCTTTTGGCTCTCGATTAGAAAAACTCTGAGACGGTGTTTAAAGGAAACTAAAGAATTTGAATTTCTAATCGGTGGTGGCAAGTTGTTCCAGCATTTCGTGGCAGCATAACGAAAACTGCCACGAAAAGCAGCCGTTTTGTGTTGTGGGCACATTAATCGGGATGCAATTCTTGTGGTACGTCTAGAAAATTCTAATTTGTCGTAAAGGTAGGCGGGTTTTTTGTTTTTTATGATTCCAAAAAGCAGTGTCGCAAAGTGTAGTGTGTATCTAGCTGACATGTTAAGCAAATTATTGCGGTTTAAGAACGGAGTTATATGTGAACGTCGGGGAACAGGAAAGCAATAACGAGCACAAGCATTTTGAATACGCTGAATAAGTTTTCGAGTACGCTTCAGTATACAACCTCCAAACACCGTATCAGCGTAGTTCAACTTAGAAAGTATGAGAGCTTCACATAGCTTGACTCGCGTTTCGACGGTAACAAAGTCGCGGACTCGATACAGGACCTTGAGCCGGTAGAAACAGTTACGCATGAGTTCAAGCATGTGTTGCTCAAATCGCAACCCCCCATCCATCACCAGGCCAAGGTTACGAGCTTGTGGTACGCAATCCAGAAGTTCACCCATCATATAAATAGCGGGGCGCTGTGCAGCGATACCAGCTATAACCTGATCCGAGCCCAGAATCATGTATTTCGATTTTGAGGGATTCAACACTAAATTGTGACGGTCGCTCCATTCACTTATTCGGTCAAGATCCTCGTTCAGCTTTAGTATTGCAGTGGCGGTCTCTTCCGGTTTAAAAGAAATGTACAACTGCAGATCATCAGCATATAAATGATATTTGCAATTAACAATGTTATGAATGATATCTGCAGTATATATAATAAAGAGGAGGGGGCCCAGTATGGATCCCTGCGGTACACCCCTAACAACCGGTGAGGTCGTTGAACAAGATGTACAACCATTGTCGCTAATTATTTTAACATACTGAGTACGATCCGATAAATAGCTAGCGAACCACTTCAGAGTCAATGAGTCAAATCCGTAGTAACCAAGCTTCGATAGTAGGACCTTGGTATTTATAGTATCAAATGCACGTGAATAATCCAACAAGACCAAAATGGTTCCCTCACCAATGTCCCGCGCTGAAAGAATGTTATCCACAACGTCCAACAGAGCCGTGGCAGTGCTGCGAGCTTTCCTAAAACCAGACTGTTTCTCAGGCAAGATGTTATGCTTTTCTAAATATTCAGTAACCTGCACACAAACAACTTTTTCAACGATCTTAGAAAGAAAGGGGAGAATGCTAATAGGGCGGAGTTCTTTGTATTCAACAGGGTGTTGAGTCTTAGGGACTGGTTTAACTATGGCGGTTTTCCACTGATGAGGGAAAACACCAGACTCTATAGATTCATTCACAAGAGCAGTAATAGTGCTTAATGTGTGTGGCAATGTGAGCAAAATCATGTCAAGTGTTATTCCATCAGCACCTTGTGCGTTAGTTTTAATAGATTTAATTATATTATAAACAATTTCATCAGTGACTAATTGTAACGAGAAAACAGCAGGCCCAAAACGACCAGAATTGAGATCATCAATGACACTAGGATCTGCAGCACTACTTCCAGGGACGTTAAGAAAATGGTCTCTGATTGCATTAGCGTCAGCAAGGTGTGAAGGAAGTTCAAACTTTTTCTTTTTAAAATCAAATACGTTACGCTTTAGATGTTTCCACAGAACACGAGGATTTTTAGAGTTATTATTGATGTATTGATTAAAGTATGCAGCCTTTTCACTTTGAATTGCTGAATTTACCACCGCCTTTAAGTCTTTGTAATATTTTTTGTGGGTATCTAGTCCAGACAATCTAAATCTTGCATGCGCTTGGTCACGTAGCCTTATCATTTCTTTTATGGTGTAAGTTATCCATGGGTACGAGTGGGATTTAATATGGATACGTTTATTTGGGGCGTGCTTATCGAATAATTGAATAATATAGTTATTAAAGATCTCCACAAAAGAATCCACATCATTACCATGGCAGTCAACCCAAGGTATTATACTTATCTAACTATTAAAAAATCAGCCGACTGTCATATAGTTTTTTTTTACTGTCTTATGTGCAATAAACTAATTAAAGAAGAATGGTTTTCAATTAATTTATGCCTCATCTCAACTTAATACTATATTGTTTGACTGTATAAAAATTGATGTTCTTCTCCAACAGAAGGCCACCTAAAAGACCTGGAGAGCGAGCTCATAGACAAGCTGGACGTGCTAGTGGAGAGCGGGCGGGGCGACTCGCAGTGGCGCGCGCGCTTCGTGTCGCTGTGTGGCGCGCTGTGCGCCGCCGCCGCCAGCGAGCTGGGCAGGGCTGCTGCCGCGCTCGTGAGTATAAGCCATAAAATTGATATTCCTATCGGAAGAGAAGAACAAGTAAAAGCTGTCAAACGAAACCGATTTTAGATGACAGTAACTAACTTAGGTAAGTAACATTTGTAACTTGAAATAAGATAACCTTTCGTTCAGGTGATTTATACCGACCTTCCTAAGTTTAACATATTAGTTAACTGGTTGATAAACAGTCGACACAAAATATCGGACATGCAGCCCTAGCGTTAAACGAAAAAAAGATTTCTTGAGACAAATATTCGTAGATATGCATTACCTGTGTTTTCTTTTTACGTAATTAACGTTTATAGAATAGAACTAGCAGCCCGCCAGCCACTTCGTACGCGCGCAATAGTTTTACTCCGTTCCCATAGATCGTAGCGAAAATATTTATAAGCCGATACGCATTTAACTATTTCTACAGCCTTCCCCGATAAATTAGCTATTTAACAATGTATGTAAAAAAAATTATAACCAGACCAATAGTTCCTGTGATTAACGCGTTCAAACAAACAAACAAAAACATCCAGTTTTTAAATATACAGTGGTGGACAGCTAATTAAAGACACTTTGAAACTTGTATGTTCATCAAGTTTTTTGTTCCAATAATTTTGTATTATGAATACATAGAAACCAGTTACTGTTGTAAAATAATCGTATGGGTTTTACGTATAATTTGAAGTTAGTATTTGCCATAACCTCGATCTATTTTTCGTACCTTTTGACTTCAAATCTATTATAAGCAGAATTAGTGTACCAGTGATGTGGACAACTAATTAAAGACACCTCATGTAAGTTAATGAAAACAAAAAAATACTGAAATTACAAAAAAGGCAGTTTATATGAAATTGAAAATATTCATTTCTTAAATGTTTTACAAAGTTGTTGATGTTTTGTCGTATGTTGTATAGCTGTATTTTGACCTTAACTTAGTCCTGGCGTTGGTGATATGCATTTCTTATTATCATGTATTAGAATTTGTTGTAATGCTTTCATAAAAGCGCCGTATATTTAATAAACAGTAGCAACATGTCTCGCTAGTGTATTACCTAATACAAGAATATCAATTTTTTGATTGTTTTGATGTAAAGACTATTATGGTAGTATATCTAAAAGATAGACAGTCCCTTAAGAAAACTGAGACGGCCATTGCAGTCGGTTTAGTAAGTCGTTAGTAAGTCTAAGCTACAAGATTTTTTAGATAAGATGCTTAGTCAGCTAAGGGTAAGATAGGCTGTTGTTGAATGTTATTGTTTAGGTATTCCACCCATGTACTAGGATTTTTTTCATGGGTCCAGTAATACGTCTAGAAAATCAACGGCGCACTTTGATGTTTCCTCACTTTATATCTTACAGTTATATGATACATAGTCTTGTTAAATAGTCGTCTCTTATACCGTTTTCCGTCGTAATTACACCCATTATTTATTTACATTCGAAGACATCTAAATTATCCACTTTGATTCGGTCCACATTGAGAATGTATTTAGACAAACCGCTTCCATAAAATATTTGGCATATTATAAATTCGGTAACTTATAAAATTTTCTTCAGTGCAAGTTTTCCTCGCATAATCTAAGCCTTATCATTATTACAAAATATTTAATGATCCTCCTGCAGCAAATACTGTCATGAAAATATGCTTTGATCCTTAATATTTTTCATCTAGAAATCCCATTCTAGGTCTTTCAGTGGGGTCCGATTCTAAAGTCCTGACATCTATCGCATTAGAAACTTTGTAATATCAGACAAATAATATTTAGTAGGTAGTAACCAACGCTAAAATGACCTTAATGACGCGTTTATGAAAGCATTAGAATAAATTCCAATACGTGCTTGCAAGGAACTAATAGCACTAATGCCAGGACCGTGCCAGAACTAAGTTAAGGTCAAAATGCAGCTAAACGACATACGACAAAACATTAAAAACTTTGTGAAACAATTGCGAAATGACTATTTTTAATTTCATATTAACTGACTATTTTGTAGCTTCAGTATTTTTTTGGTTTTCAGTAACTTACATTAGGTGTCTTTAATTAGTTGTCCACATCACTGGTACACTAATTCTGCTTATAATAGATTTGAAGTCAAAAGTTACGAAAAATAGATCGAGGTTATGGCAAATACTAACTTAAAATTATACGTAAAACCCATACGATTATTTTACAACAGTAACTGGTTTCTATGTATTCATAATACAAAATTATAGGAACCCAAAACTTGATGAACATACAATTTTCAAAGTGTCTTTAATTAGCTGTCCACCACTGTATGCGTAATGTTATATTTTATGTTCACACAACACGTAGGCCGGTCTTTAATGTGGTCAAACTTACACGTATAATATCGCCTATTGTCAATCATACATTTCTTTCGGGTGCTAATAAAAAGACCAGGCTATACTCTGTGCGCTTACACAGTACCATGCCACATACAGACTGTGGAAGAAGCAAATTCCCTCAAGTCTTCTCCCGCTACCTTAAGAGTTTGAACTTGAGCTTTGTTTATGGCCATAGCGAATACTCTACTTTCTTCAATTCAAATCGTGAATTCAAAGGGACAATTCTATGTAGGGATCTACGCCATCATCATCATCAACACCCAAAAGCCGTCCACTGCTAAACATAGGCCCCCACGAAAAGTTTGCAGAAAAGTTCCAGATTGGACACCCTTCGACCACAGAACCAGCGTAGAATGTCCACCGACAATATGAACAAACGATTTGCAATCTACACTTGACACAGACCGCTTGATACCTACCCTGTTTATACACAAAAAAATATTATTTAATGTTCTAAGGAATAAAATTTCTTCTCAAGCATTTTCACAAGAGCAACATCAATAACAAACATGTGTCAAAACATTGTGTCTCAGACATGTCAAATGATTGTCAAAACAGATTTAAGAAATATTTTTATCATGAGCACTAAAGAGTATTGATATCAAATTTAAAGCAAATCACCCCCAGAATAACTTTGTAACCCTTTTTACCCCCTTATGAGATGAATTTCAATAAAATACAAAATAAGTCTTTCGTCAATTCTGTAAAAGAATGTGTTTGCAAAATTTGAAGTAGATTGGACCAAGGGATCTGGTTGTCCCATACAAACTTTGCACCCCTTTTTGACCCCCTTAGGAGTGGAATTTCTGAAAATCCTTTCTTATCGGATCCCTTCGTCATACAAAGAACACACCCTCCCAGTTTCAGGTCTCTACGATCAGCGGTTTAGGCCATAGAGAAAGAAAAAATCTTCGCTTTATAAAGAGCGTGCGACTTAGTGAAATTCTATAGGATTTGACAGCGAAAGACCTTATGACAGCGAGACCGTTTTCTAAGAAATAATGGATTTAGTGGATACGTCAAGTTTCCGTCGTTGGAATTTTTGAAAAATTATGAATGGATATAATTATGATTTAAGTTTTGTATAACAATTTCAGATGAAATGACTTGTGCTTTCAGCAACTGTGAAGTGCGCCGAGGATACAATCCCGAAAATCATACTTTCCACCAGTAAATATGAATCATTGATAAAAATTTTAATTCCAAATTTTACAAAATTTGTGAGTGAAATCGACTCCGATGCCAAATTGTACAGTAAATTTAGGACTTCCTTTGTGATTTGCAGCCATATATCAAAGTTTCCAATAGATTAATTCAGGTATTTTCAGTAAAATAAGAAACCGTTTCTTTACACTAGGGCTTGACTAAATGATGACGTCATCAGTATCGATAATTTTTTTGACTGATTTTTTTAGGTAACCGTAATTCTTGCACAGCTTCTTCTCAGCACTGGCCCACACAACTGGCCCGAAGCTGTGCTGTGGTAAGGTCTATGTTTGAACGTGTATAAGTGCTTCTAGCAAGTCTTCATACATAAATAAATAAATATGTAATTTAACAAAAATGAGGTTGTCTTGTTTATCAAATAAAAAGTATTATGTAATTAAAAGTGCATTAATTTAATTATTTTTGTTTCAATTTACATGATTTATCGTAACCTCGTCGATAAAACTTGGACCACCATAAGATACACATCACTATTGAACGCACACATGTAAAGTAACTTTTTGGTTACGCTGAAAATCTGCGTTTGTCATTCTATACTATACTACTTTCTATGGTTTAGGCTGTGCGTTGATCCATCAGTCAGTCAGTCAGTCAGTCAGTCAGTCAGTCAATCAATAAGTCAGTAGTTCAGGACAAAGCATTTTATAGGTATAGATAATCAAACTGCGTACTTTAAATTTGAAGTGCATTGGAAGTAAATCGTATATTAAGAGGCTTCGATTTGGACTAATCTACCTGTGAAATGAATATTTGTTGGGGTTATTTCGCTGTAATGAACAACAATCAATCACCGATCAAGTCAGCATGTTTCAGGATAATTATTTCTTAAAAAAATTACACATATTCACTTGAATTTGTAAAAAATCACATAAAAGGAATTTTCAGCGAGCCTCCATGGGCCTTTAACTGACTGACAGCCGCCAAAAACGGTTCTGCTACATCGCATCTCGCATCTCGCTCTTGTCGTTCTATTCCAAAGGGATAGTAATTTTATGGTATAAGCATAGTAATTTATTTTTTACATAAAAATTGAACCACCTTCAAAAAACACTAAGGCCTGATTTTTTCTAACAAAAAAATTCCCTTTAAATGTTACCGAAACAGACCACTTTATCGAAAACTGATGTTAGCAAACTCATAATCATTTTAAAAGACCTATTCCCCACACGATGGGTTTGCGTAAGTGGCTTTACTTCGGTATCACTACCAAAGCCCTGCCAACGCTGCGCTAGATAAATAATAATAATGCCTGAAATAAATAAACAATAAAATTAATTTTATATCTTAGAATAGTTAGATACGGGCAATCCCATGTACCTTATTATTTATGAGCTTCCGATATTTCGGCACTGTTGCAAGTGCTATGATCACGGAGTAACCAGTTTGCGGGATTGCAACCATGTAATAAGGTACACGGTAGCAATCCCGTATCTAAATATTCTAATGTTAGTGACCATGAAAGCTTAAAACATCTTTAATTTTATATCACTTCCCAGGTAGCGGCCGGCGCTCGTCAACTGGACACGTTGCTGCAGTACCGCGCGAGCGCGTCGCGGTTCGGCACGCCGCACCGCATGCACCTCACCACGCGCGTGCTGGACTTCTATCGGCAGATCGAGCGCCCGCACATGTACATACGGTCAGTGGCTAAAGAAGAACTAGTTTGTTTGGCTACATTCGGTCAGTGGCTAAAGTAGAACTAGTTTGTTTGGCTACATACGGTCAGTGGCTAAAGTAGAACTAGTTTGTTTGGCTACAATGGTCAGTGGCTAAAGTAGAACTAGTTTGTTTGGCTACATACGGTCAGTGGCTAAAGTAGAACTATCCCAACACAGTGCACATTGATCAATTTTGAGTGTTACCTGCCATGCACCAGGTGGCGCTCAAAATTGAACGTGAGAGGTGTTTGTGTGTACAAAGAATGTTCCTATGTATCTCCATAACAACAATAACCATTCAATATCCAGAAAAAAAGTGGAATATAATCTAGTTCGTAAGTTTATATTATGTAACACCTGTCTTGATTAATTGTATTCTGTATTGTGTGCCTAATTAAATAAAATAAATCGGTTACGATTGACGTGCAGTTTTCTGCAGTGGATTTGTAGTTTATCTGAGATGGTTCTTAGGTATTACTTATAGTGTTAATCCGCCAGGGTGCGCTGCAGTTACCATTTCCTTCTTTCGTAAAATGACTATCGAATGTTCCCATTTATCTCCAGAATGGCTTGACCGATTGACATTCGGTTTTCTGCATGTGCTCGTAGCGCAGTGGTGGCAGCGCTTTGGTAGTAATACCAAATTTAAGTCACTTACGGCGCGGTCGGTGTTTGGATGGGTGACCATTCGGACCATATAAGTGACGTGTATCACAAGCATCTCCGTGCTTCGGAAGGCACGTAAAGCATGTGGTCCCGGCTAATATCGGTTGATATTAGTCGTTAAGCCTAGTCAGAGGCCCAATGGGCGGCTTGATAAAAACTGACAGCAAGGTTCGTCGTTTGCCTTGCAAACACCCCTCCGCCAATCCGCACTGAGCCCGCGTGGTAGAGTATGGCTCATACTACCTCACATTTAAGGTGAGGCCTTTGCCCAGCAGTGGCATGATCACAGGCTAACTTAACTCTTAACTTCATGTGCTCGCGTCCCAGGTACGTGCACAAGCTGGGCAACATGCACCTGTCGGCGGGGCAGTGGGCGGAGGCGGGGCTGGCGCTGCGGCTGCACGCCAAGCTGCTGAGCTGGGGGCACGAGCGCCTGCCGCCGCGGCTCCGGCACCCCGCGCCCGCCGCCGCGCTCAAGCACTCCACGCACCGGGACCTGAAGGTATTACACGTCTCTCTTATACATACTCACAGGGCAGGGAGCTCAAGCTCAACACATCTCTCCTGTAGCTTACCCTCCAGGGCAGGGAGCTTAAGCCCACAATGACCTCGCCAGCGAGGTTCAGGCTCGCAGGGGACCTCACATGTGACATGTGACATGTGAGGCGAGAGTGTGGTGCGTGGGTGGGTGCATCCGCGCCCCCCGAAACCCCCATGTAGACCTTTCATTGAGTTTAGCGGTCTACCAATTTCTATAACTCTGTATTGCTACGATCTGAATCCCTGAATAAAAAAACCTCTATATACTGAAACTCAAATGACCCGAATTTTTAGAATTGTATCTTTCCATAGTTAAATGTCGTCTTCTTTAGTTTTTTTTTTAATTTGTCGTATATTATGTTAACTGTTGTAAACCTGCTATCGATGTGTAATGAGGAGAATAGAATCCAAGAATTAAGCATTATTTTCTAGGACTTGGGCCCCTCAACCAAAATTACGAGATTGTTTTTTTTTTATCTAACCTACATCATCCCACTGCTGGGAAAAGGTCTCCCCCAATTCTATCCATTTCTCTCTGTCAGCGGCCAACGACTCCTAATCTCTTGCAAAGCTGGATAGATTGTCACTCCACCTCGTTCTAGGTCTACCCCTTCGTCGGTAGCCGTCTGGTGGTGTCCATCGCATGACGATTCGGGCCCATCTATTCGGGTGCATTCTAGAATGTTATAGAAAGATTCAAAATCGGAGCTTAAACCTGCAACCAATCCAAAAATAGAAACAGCAGAAGAGTGGATTGCTTGCGGATCGTCGTGGACGATTGAAAAAATACGAAAATGAATCTTTTAACAACTATAATGTGAAATAAAAAAAATACAAAAAATGGTTTGAACTGTTGGGAGGACGGAAAGCGAATGTCATTGCTCGCCGCTGTATCGGTCGATCTCCGTGTGTCGCTGTGTGCGTGCGGGCTTTGGACACATGCTAAGCGTTGACATCTTGCCGCCCAGGAACGAAGTTTTGGTCCTCCATTGGCAGGGGACACAATCGGTTGAAGGCCCGTCGAAGAGTACCCGAAGTGGTGAGCACGTCGGCCACGTGGGCGATGCCGTCGGAGCCGGGGAACAGACGCGTCACGCGCCCAAGCAGCCATCTGTTAGGAGGCAGCCGGTCGTCCTTTACCAGGACCAGCTCGTCGACTCGTAGTTCATCACCCTGTGTCTGCCATTTCTGTCTGGTTTGCAACTCTGTAATATATTCTTTATAAAAACGAGTCCAGAAGTGAAGTTTCAATTGTTGCATTCTCATGTACCGAGACAGAGTAGGTATGGTCGAAGCGTCCTTGATCTGAGGAGAAGGCAATACTGTTAATGTTCGTCCAATAAGGAAGTGTGACGGGGTTAGGGCGGTTAGGTCTGATGGATCAGACGATGTTGGAATAAGAGGTCTTGAATTTAAAATGCCCTCAATCTGTACAAGAACTGTATTCATCTCCTCGTATGTAAGACCTGTCAAAGATAACACTCTTTTTAAATGATATTTAAATGATTTTACGCAACCTTCAGCTAGTCCATTGAAGTGAGGGCTATAAGGAGGAGAAAATTTAAAGTTTATGCTTAAATTGGCAGCTTCGGAACTGATTATGTCTGAATTATGTTTTAGAAAGTTTGAAAGTTCGTTGTACGCGCCTACAAAACATTTTCCATTGTCTGAGAAAATGTTGAGAGGTTTGCCTCTGCGAGCGATGAATCTGTGCAATGCAGATAGGAAGGAATCGGTACTCAAATCAGTTACAAGTTCTATATGAACTGCTTTTATGGCCAAGCAGATAAAAATGCAAAGATATGATTTTATCAAACTACTACCTCTTCCTTTTCGGTTCAGTATCATGATTGGACCCGCATAATCTATGGCAGTACTAGAAAATGGATAATCAGCATGCAAACGTTGCTCAGGAAGATTGCCCATGATAGGCTGCTTAATTTTACCTGAAAAACGACAACATTTTATGCAGCCATGAACAATTTTCCTGGCGAGATTTCGGCCACCAAGTACCCAAACTTTGTGACGTGAGGTTGCTAATAAAAGTTGGGGTCCCGCGTGCAACAACAACATATGATAATGTCTATAAATAAGCTTGGTGAGATGATGAGATGAATGGAGTAAGATGGGGTGCTTAGTGTCGTAATCGTAAAATGAATTGGACAACCTGCCTCCTACTCTCAACAATAAGTCATCATTATTGTAGAATGGATTTAAATTAAGTAACCTGTTTTTATTTGGAAGCTGCTTTCCATGTTTCAATAAGGAATATTCTTCAGAAAAACTTTCCATTTGAGCAAGTCGACACAATGAATTAAATGATTCAGCTAGTTCGCTGACCTTTAAATAGCTATTAAGTGTCTTATGCGGCGAACGGCAGTTATTAATAAATCGATGCACGTATGCAAAAACGCGCTGCAATTTAAGGAGATTGGAAAAACGTTTTATAATGTTTGAGAAATATGATTCGGAAATCTCTGTGTTTACATGACATTGTATCTTAAATTCAGGCAGTTCACATTCCTTAATGACGCCAGGATGCGAAGGCCAGTTTGAATTATTATCACTAGACAAAAAGGTAGGACCATGCCACCACAAATCACAACTTTCTAATTGCCTAGCGTCCGCACCACGTGACCCGATATCAGCTGGGTTTAGGTTAGTAGGTATGTAACGCCATGAACTTGGGTCGGAATTTTCTGTTATTTCCTTAATGCGATTGTATACAAATGGCTTAAGTAAATGTGCCCTTGAAGATTTTATCCAACCCAGGACAATGGTCGAGTCACACCAGTAAATACAATAGGCAAGGCGAAAGATTTTGAAATCCTCTTCCGTAATGCAGATAACCATCTTCTGTTTACAACAAAACCTTTATTTCGGTAATACATTTAAGATTTTGGAAATTTAAAGCCATTTTTATAATCATTTTTAAATATTGCGCGAAAACAGCTCGCCGTGTCATGGCGTCGTATGTGACGTCATACTTACGTAAACGTGAAATTTGTTTACGCGCAGCTAGACAGCAAAGTAAACAAACACTGCGTATTTTTTGTGTTAAAAACGAATTCTAAAGTTTATAAGTGGTGTGCAGTGCCTCAGTGCAAAATACATCAATAACGACACCCAACAAATTTCACGTTTACGTAAGTATGACGTCACATACGACGCCATGACACGGCGAGCTGTTTTCGCGCAATATTTAAAAATGATTATAAAAATGGCTTTAAATTTCCAAAATCTTAAATTTATTACCGAAATAAAGGTTTTGTTGTAAACAGTAGATGGTTATCTGCATTACGGAAGAGGATTTCAAAATCTTTCGCCTTGCCTATTGTCTATTTTTAGACGAAATGAAGATTTAACTTTATCAGCTAGTCTAGTGGCCAATAAGGCGCCAGAAAGTTCTAGCCTCGGCATTGTCATGGGTTTAATAGGTGCAACCCTGCTTTTGGCTGCTATCAAATGAACGGAAACTTGATTATTAGAAGTCGACTTTAAGTAAACACAAGCGCTATAAGCTTGCATGGATGCGTAACTGAAAATGTGCAGTTCAATTAAATAAGGTAAGTTACATAAAACATAACGTGGAATTTTAATGTTTTTTATGTTAATAAGTGAATTTAAAAATGTTGACCACATATCACAAATATTCGATGGTAATTCCTCGTCCCAGTCATACTTGGATGACCACAATTTTTGTAAAATTATCTTTGCAGCAAGGATGCATGGGTTGATCAAACCTAAGGGATCAAATATTTGTGACATAATGGACAGAATAGTGCGTTTAGTAATCGACTGTTTAGTTGCAGGATTGACGTTGAATATAAATACGTCTTCTTTGCAAGACCAAAGTAAACCTAACGTTTTTGAAAATTCATGATTACTTAGATTCAGTAATCCATCAGAGCTACCTGCGCCAACTACCTGATTTATGATGTATGGATTATTTGAGAACCATTTTCGTAAATAAAAATGTGCACCACCTAGCTGGCTGATGACACCCTTGCAGATTTCTATCAGTTCTTCCTCCGAAGACGCTCCAGTAATAAGGTCATCGACATAAAAATCATTTATGATAACTGTAGCAACAGCACAATTAGAACATTCTCTTCCTAACTGAACCAAACACCTAGTGGCCAGGTAAGGAGCACAGGCTGTACCGTAAGTTACTGTGTTAAGTACATATTGTTTCAGTTGTTCAGTAGGCTCGAATCGCCATAATATTTGTTGTAATTGACGTTGTTTACTGTTTACATTAATCATGCGGTACATTTTTTCAACATCTGCAGTGGCAGCGAATTTATGCTGGCGTAGCCGTATCAAAATACTGATAAGATCGTTCTGCACAACGGGGCCGACTAACTGTAGGCTATTAAAGGACACGCCGGAAGATGTCACTGCAGATGCATCGAAAACAACACGCAATTTAGTAGTTAAGCTCGCCTGACGTAATACACCGTGATGCGGCATAAGGTAAGTGTACTCATCTTTTTCAGGGTGTTTGTTTTCAGTCATGTGACCCAAGGTAATGTACTCTTGCATAAATTCACAGTATTGTTTTTTAAGTAATGGGTTACGTGCAAGTTTAGACTCCAGAGATAAGAATCTGAACAAAGCCTGTGTATATGAATCACCGAATTTTTCAGGCGATTCCTTTAATGGAATTGTTACTTGAAAACGGCCATCAGGTTCGCGCAAAGTATTTTTAATAAAGCTTTGTTCACATTCATTCTCCTCATTCGAGATATGTTTATGAACTGAAACTGTTTCGAGCTCAAAAAATTGAGTAAGTTGATTATTTAGTTGATCATCACGTGATATGATAGAATGATTGCAATGTACTGTATTGTTTTTATCATGTTTTATTAGTATGGGGCCAGAAATAAGCCAGCCAAGTTTTGTGCTACTTAATGTGGGCTTATTTCTGCCTAAACATATGTTTTTAGAATTTAACACACTCCAAAATATATCAGCGCCCAAAAGCATGTCTATTTGTGAAGGCATATAAAAAGTAGGATCAGCTAAAGTAATGTGCTGTGGTAAATTTAATGATTCATAATTTACTTCTGTAGTCGGCAACATCTGGGTGATGCGAGGAACTACATAGCAGTTAATGTTTTCTGTATAATTGTTTATCAATGACGATATAACGACGTCACAACATTTATTAAGGTTTGAAGATTGTGAATTTAACCCTTCAACTAAAGTCGAGGTCGAGTGGGTCGGCAAATTTAATTTAGAACATAGACTTTCAGTTATGAAGCTAGACGTACTTCCATTGTCTAATAATGCACGGATTGTATGTTTTTTACTGTTGCGGTCAGTGACCTGAATTAGGGCTGTAGATAAAAGCACACAAGTATTGTGAACAGCTGACAAAGTAACGTTGCATGATGAGTCACCGCACTTTAGAGATTGCGCTTGAGATTGTAAGTGCGACGCTTGAGACGGCGCGGGAGGCGCACACGGCGGCGTCGGCGTCAGTGGCTGCGGCTGCGGCTCGGATCGGATCGGCGGGGGCGCAGCGCACAGGACGACACCGGCAGCCGTCCCACCTGGGGCTACGGCCGGCAGTGGTGCAGGTGCAGGGGATTGAGTACTCGGTGGGTGCAACAGAGTGTTGTGTGGCTTATTGCAAAGGCGGCACGGTCCTAATCGGCACGTATTGGCCGAGTGTCCTTGGCGTAAGCAGTTTAAACACAGTTTCAGCATTCTAGCCTTAATTTAGTATCTAATGGCAATGACCTAAACTTAGGGCAATGATAGATTGCATGATTGTTTTTGCATAACGGGCAAACATAAGTTGATTTTGTGGGAGGAGATTGTGATTCGATCACTAATGATTTATGACGATTTTGAGTGACGTCACTAAACCTACGTTTAATGTTGTGATTATGAGCTTCCCCCACTGTCTCTAGTAAATCGGAGCGATTTTTTAAGAATGTATTAAAGTCAATAAGTGTGGGCAATTCTGATAAAGTGTTTCGGTAAGCTTCCCATTCACGGCTCGTAATCACATCAAATTTACTAGATACTATGTGTATAATGAGTATATCCCAATGCTCTGTAGGGAGTTTTAGAGTCTTTAAAGCCCTAAGATTTCGATTAACGGTATCGATAATGTTTCGTAATGCCTTAGGTGACTCTCTGGATAAAGGTTCAATATCAAAAATAGCTTGAATATGATTTTTTACTAGAAGTCTGTTATTGTTATAACGATCACATAAAAGGTCCCATGCTATTATGTAATTTTCTGACGAAAAATCTAAAGAACGAATAAGTAATGCAGCGCTGTCCTTTAAGGAGGCACGTAAGTAATGGAACTTGTTAATATTTGGTATAGAATTATCTAAATGTATGAGTGAGCTAAACGTATCGTGAAATTCTAGCCAATCTTCGTACTGACCCGAAAAGGTAGGTAAATTGATAGTAGGAAGTTTAAGCGTTGGCCCACCTCTAAAAGCAGCTGTAGAACCTGTAACTGTGGAGTGGCTCGCGTCGGCATCCCTCGCCAACACCTCCTGCGCCTGCGCCATCGCAGCGAAGTACTGGGACTCGAACACTTCCCGCTCCTTGTACTGCTCATCTGGAATTTCATGCAGGGCCTCTATATCACTTTGAACACTATCGTATTCTGAGTAAAGTTCTTCGATTTTTGATAAACGACACTTTAGCTCAGTTATTTGTCGCTGACTTAAAGTTTTGCACTCCTCAATAGAACTTAAATGATTTGTGAATTGAGTTAATTTAGCTTTATGAGTTGCTCGTTTTTTAACTAATGATTTAAAATCCATGTTGCAATAATATGATAGCAAAAATTAAAGTTTAAACTTAAGTCGTTAAAATATGGTTTGTAAGCAAAGGTATTGGAACGATTACGTATATTTAGCAAGTGTGAAGCTGGATGAAGGTGCGCAAATATCAAGCACGCAGTGCAGTAATTGCAAGCAAAGCAAATTCCGCACTACGATCGGAGGCGTATAGGCAAATGCAGCCCGGGCGATCAGCTGGCCTGACCTTGACCGTGGCAGACACGTTTGCTCGCGGTGACGTCACGCGTGCTGGAATGTTCAATTAACAAATGTTATCACACGTAAATGGAAATGAATACAGATCCTGGACACTTCGGTACAAAATAAATCGCAAAAAAACCTCTGAATTTTATCGAAAATGAAAACAGTGCGAATTGAGCAACGAGCTTAATCACGTACTATGTGAATGATTTAGTTCAGAACGGGTAAATAGGACTTTAATTTAAATTAATTTATGAAATCTGATGACACGGACGAGATCCGTGTAGAAATATATGGTGTAATGTAAGCTAAGTACGTAAGAAAATATTAAACACTTGGTAGAAAATGGCAATAACTATAAAGGAACGTTTTTAACGATTTTTAAGGAGAAATAAGTAAAGGAAATTGGAACGAACTCACAGTAACGCTAATCTCATAGACCGGTAGGTACTTCCCACGTGTCGTGATGAATAGGCGTGATGTTCTCCACTTGTAGATAAGATATTTCTTCGTAATTTGCACTCAATATGTATGGTATAGACTTCTTAATGTATTAATGTAGTTGCTTCTATTTCTGATTCGGCTTCTCCAATTAACAACTTCAATGTCGTCGTAACAGCAACTCGTCCACGTAATGGCCGATCCACGCGGCAGTATCTTTCTCTTCGTAATTTCTTCTGTATATTTAAATCCATAGGTCGCTGGTTTTGTAGAAGAGTGGATTGCTTGCGGATCGTCGTGGACGATTGAAAAAATACGAAAATGAATCTGTTAACAACTATAATGTGAAATAAAAAAAATACAAAAAATGGTTTGAAGTGTTGGGAGGACGGAAAGCGAATGTCATTGCTCGCCGCTGTATCGGTCGATCTCCGTGTGTCGCTGTGTGCGTGCGGGCTTTGCACACATGCTAAGCGTTGACAGAAACATTATACAACTCGGCCACCGACACATTTCCAAGCCTCTTGAATTTTGCAAGTACTTTCTTAAACGCGTAGGCTGCGTCACATCATCAATGTTGTGAGATTGCTCTCACAATATCCTTTTGATTAAATCAATTTATATTCTACAGGAATACCTCTACCTAGAAATAGCAGAGCTGCTCAACCGTGGGCGCCAATGGGAGATCGCCGTCGAAATAGTGAAAGAACTAGTCAGCGTATACGAAGAAGAAGCCCTAGGCTACGGACCCCTGGCGGAATTGCACGGACAACTGGCCAGTCTGTACACGGCAATGCTACGGAACCCTAGATACCATCCTGGGTATTTCAGGGTGGTGTACTATGGGAAAGGGTTCCCTGATCATTTGACTGTGCCTTATGTGAGTAATAAATCTGAATTATTTACCTAAAATTTTCACGATATTGGTGTAAGATTCTTATTTCTGAAGTTTACGCGAATATTACACATTTAATAAAACACAAATTACGGATAATTTCGCGATAATTTATTTGATTTTTCATCCCGACGTTGGTGTAAGATTGTTATTTCAGATATGGAAAAGATTTTGCATTTTTTCCTTAAAATAAAATACTCGTAAGAATAAGTTATTGAACCTACATGTTTGTACAACATGATTATGTCTATTTAGGCTGGACATGATTAACTTTAGTGAGAGAAACACAGAGATAAATTTGTCTTCAGACAGAAACAGAGAGTGCACTTGTGTATTGCGCACACACCTGGGCACTATGGGTCTACCTTGTTTCGCAGAATTTTTATTGTCATAATTTTATTTGGCATATCATCAAATAGCATAAACTTCCTTTCGCAGAACATCAATTAGCATTCACTCATTTATCAGACGTTCAAAACGCATAATCGTGTAAGCTAGAATCATCTTTAGGCAGAAATTTAATATTCATAAAGCAGAATCATCCTAACGCAGAAAGTTCACAGATAGAATCGTCTTGTGGCATAAAATTCGTATATATAGTCATTAATAGGCAGAATCATCCTATCGCAGAAAGTTCACAGTCCGAATCGTCTTTTGGCATATTTTTCATATTTAAAATCATTACAAGGCAAAACTATCATATGGTTTTTATTTCTCTGTGTATCCCAAGTAGTTCTATCTCAGCAACACAAACATACAACATGCATGGCAAATCAAACATGCAGCATGCAAGCAAGCATTCAGCATGCAAGCAAGCAAGCAAAGCATGCAGCATGCAAGCAAGCAAGCAAAGCATGCAGCAAGCAAGCAAGCATGCAGCATGCAAGCAAGCATGCAGCAAGCAAGCAAGCAAGCATGCAACATGCATGGTTTCTGTCACGGCTCCGGCGCTGCGGGGCTCCGGCAGTCCCACGCGATCTTATCGTCGCAGATGGTTTTCGCTCCCCACCGCAGCTTCGGCTTGCTGGCCGGCTTCGCCGGCCAGCCTCAGCCGCGGCGGCGAGCTTTCAAACCACCTGCTCCTCAGCTCGCGGGCTGCCTCGCCCCTCCGTGCCTACGCGATTTTGAATTACACTCTAGGGGTGGGGCAAACAAGACTGCGTGGAGTCGGTTTTGCACCAATTCGTTTCTGTCACTAACTTTTGTACCAAAACTTAATTACTATTTAATTCAATTTTAGGGTAAAATACTATTTAAAAGAAATAGCAATATGCGAAGTGAAATTATTCTAAACGAAATTCTGCTTTCTTCATGGTATGCTTAGTCAAATTATGCCAAATAAACATTATGCTTAGCGAAAGTATGCAAAGTTAAATTTTTCCAAAGGTAATTATGCCTTATAAATTTCTGCTATCTTAAAAGTATGCCATTGTAAATTCGGGAATATAAATATTCGACCAAACAATAATTATGCTAATAGAAAATTCTGCCTGAATAATATTCGACTAAAGAAAATTATGCCAAGTGTGTTATGCCAAGTGACTTTCGGAGCAAAAAGATTCTGCCAGATAGAGGGAACCCGGGCACTATAATATCACCAGCGTGCCTATTTCTGCTGAGAATCTGTAGAAGCATATTATTATTATTATCATTTTCTAATATTGTCAGGGTTTCGTATACCGCGGCAACGAATACGAACAATTGGCTGAATTTAAAGAGCGGTGTTTGGACGAGTGGCCCGATGCGGAGGTGCTGATGAAACTCGACGCGCCGGGAGAAGACATCATACAGTCAGATGGGCAGTGTATCCTTTTTCATGAAGTCAAATCAAATCAAAATATCATTATTTAATCAAACATATAAGGTCACCTCGTTTTAAGTGATAATATTTTAACAGAGTATCTATCTATATCATAGAAATAGGATCCAAGCATTTTTTTTAAAAAAATCTGTCCCATTTTCATTTTAATTTTTCCTAACAAAAAAAATAATTATTAAAAAGAGCATCCTGTCTTGTCTACTCTCAGAGATCCCCACACGCGACATCGCCTTTCGTCTCTTTCATTTAATGCCTATCTCATTCATTCATGTAGCGCCGGTGCAATGACCGCGAGCGGGAGGGGGGCACCGCGGCGCGCCTACTATTTAGACCCCCCCACATCAGTAGACTGCATTCGATTACCTACCTTTATCAAAGTATCTAAGTGTACCTACAAACTAATTGTTACTGCAATCAGATCCCTAAACATCTGACTAAACACTAACAGCTGGTTAAGTACCTATTATGATAAACTGAGACAGTTAAACCCAACTTAAGTAGGTATGTGTTTATTCATCGTAGGCATAAAACACTCGGTATGATAAACTGAAAGTAGCTACCTAATTATGTAGTTTTTATTTAATAAATTCCTGCTGATAATAACAAAGCTTATGTGAGAGTAAACTTTTAAAAAGAATACATACCTAAACTGTTAAAAATGAATGACCTGACCAACCTGACTGCGTTCAATCTCACAAAATCTACGTTAAACAGATATTTTTAGTTTTACCTACCTAATGAGTACCTAACTACTGATTCGCTTTGATTCAGTGGATATGCACTAAAAATTGCGTAAGTAAAATAAAACACAGTTTCGTTTTAAGTTTTATTTATTTGGTACCGTAAAAAACATAACATCAGGCACACGCAACGCAACGCGATTACATCCTAGAATCAGCTAGAAACTTACCTAAATCTTTATTTGTTTTAACTTTCATTCATTGCACTTGCTCAGTTTTTGTACAGATAGGTATGTGAATACAAATCTTATTTCACGATTATGTAAATTAAAACTAGGATTCTATTATTTATTTTTACATTGGTTTTGAAATAATAATACTCGTACATATTTATTTATCGGCCGCGATAACATTTAACATGAAAAAATAACAACATGAGAGATTTTTTACAGTCAAAACACGTGCCTATTTTGCACAATAACTTCTTATTTTACGATTGCCGAAGCAAGCACTAGCCAGCCAATGACCAATCTATCTATCACGATACGAGCACTGGATTTATTACACTGGACATCATGGGATTCACTGTTCATTCACTGCTGGAAATGAAGGCGAATAACTGCAGCATTGTGTTGTTGTTGTGCACGTTATCCCTGCCGCGTAAACGTGTAATTGCGCAGTAGTCAACGGGAGGACTCGAGCTCGAGCTGCTCGACCTTCGGCGCGTAGTCCGCGCCCGCAGCAAATCTTAGACCCTCATGTGATAAAGATAGAGGCCTTCGTTGTGCAGAAACCGCCATATCCATCCAGCGTCTGCGGGCGGTGTTTGGTACTAGGTGCCGGTGAAAACAATCCAGCACGTCGTTCTCGAAGTGCCACGTCGAGGCGCGGCGCGGCGGGAAGCTTCTTGATGCCGGTCGCCCGGCCCGGGCTCCGCACGACGCACGGCGCACGTCAGGACGCGCGCGCACACAACTCAATCGAACATTTTTGGCAGACTGACTCGCTCGCGCGCGCGTCGGTCGCGCGGCGAGCGTGCGGGGGCGGGTGCGGGGGAGCGGCCGCGACACGTATAGGCAACGCGGCGGCGATTGGCGGCGCGTTTGACATTGCCTACAAAGACCGAGAGCGCCGCTCAGCAACACGCGACACGGGGTGTTTAATTTTAGTATTTTTTCTACATGTTTAGAGGTCATTTTCTCGAAAACTAGCGTATGAAAATATTTTTTTTACTTACAAAAAATGTTTCATTTATTTTGCTGAATCTGCCCTTAAAATATTATCACTTAAAACGAGGTGACCTTATATATTGAACATGAGATAATGTTTCCTTTCATAGCTATAGAGATATTAAAAAAAAGCATTCACATAGATAAATCAGAACAGCATAAATCTAACTTAGGTGTAGTACGAAAATTTAAAGACTAATTCTGCTAGTCCTACATGGTACTGTACCTTTCTTGCCCACTTGCGCACGGTGATTTAACTCAGGATTACGCTAACCCAGTATTAAATCATAATTATTTCTCTGTCAACGTCATATAAACTGACAGAGACAGAATGATGATTTAATCCTGGGTTAGCGTAATCCTGGGTTAAATAATCGTCCGCAAGTCCCACGTATCATATTATCTTAATTTGTTTTAGGGTCTTTTCACAATGATTATCTTTGCCTCGATTTATCTGTCAGATAATACGAAATGACGTTCTAAATTAAATTTACACGTTGAGTAGACATTACTTTTCAGGCCCTTAGATTTTTTAAATTTTGCAAGTAAAGAAGTAATTTCTGCCGTATCAATGACGATCAGTTATGTAGATAATTTTACTAGTTACGCAGGTAACTATTTACGAATGTATTTGTTTATGTGATTTCAACTCGTAACTTTATCTCACAGACAGACAAAGTCTATATGAAGTTACCTTTGCAAATCCACAAATATTTCCTTAGCGACCCAAATACAGATCTCCAAATCAACGCCGTTGAGCCAGTAACAAGTGACAAGCTGAAGCGACTGTCCGGAAAACCCGTCGCGGACCAAATACTCATGTACTACAAACATAATAATGTCGATAAGTTCGTGTTCTCGCGACCCTTCCACCGACCGGGTGAGTTTCGATATTTCTTTATAATCGTCTGAGGTTTCATATAATATTTTGACCTATGAGCCGTGATGAGTCCTTTTGAGTCAACATTACGTGACGTGTGATTAACAACATTAAAAAAATATGCATATTTTTTTTATATTTGAGAACTAAAAAAATGAAGACGTACAATTTCTTTTTTAATAATTAAATTTAAAGTTGAAGTTGTAAACAAAGTAGGTTTCAAAGATAGAATTATTTCAGGGTGTGTATTGCGATACAACTTTGACAGTTAGGCAGCTCTTTACTGTCAAATTAGCAATTCGTGTTGCAAATTCAAATTATATTTGATAATATTATTATAATATAACAACATAGTATGAATATACATAGCGTTGTAGTATTATGATATTATTATAATGATAATATTCGTTTACACTGAGTGGGAATGGAACTGCATGGAAATTGATCAAAGTTGGATCGCAGTACGTCCCCAGATTCGAATTAGAGATTAACTTTTGCATTAATATCAAGTTTAATTTCTTGCAGAAGACTCCCTAAATGGATCGTCAGACAATTTGTCCGGTCAAAATGAATTTGCAACGAGATGGTTGGAGAGAACCGAACTTGAAATTAGCGATAAGCTACCCGGTGAGTAAACTTTTTTCATCTTGCCCTACTAAGTCATTCATTCGTTCGTTCTTGCCTCTGACTGTCCGTGAGTACGTTCCGGTCATCAAATCATGCATCTGAATTTTTATCCTTTCAACTTATTCCGATTAAACTGGATATATTATTAAAAAAAGAGTTTGTTTGAAAGCAGTAATCTCAAGAACTACTGGTCTGAAATGGAAAAATATATTGAGTTAGATAGCTTATTTATCGAACTTATATAAAACATCACGTTAGGACAGGGTTGAGAATCTCGCGATTGTATTCGTGGACGACCGTTCGTTTCGCATACTCTTAATTGTTAAATCAAATTCACTTATCACGGAAAACAAAATATGTAGTAGTATAACTTGTACGCTTATAAACAAGTGCTAAAAGTTAATCTATAAGTAAACCGCGAAACTGAGACGTTTCTGACATAACTTTTGTCATCTTCTCCTCCCTATTTATGCATTTCATATTAGTATTATCAATTAAATGTTCTCCTTTTAAGTGAAAGAAAGATCGTTTAATACATAATGATGATTCGGAGTACATTAATTGAGGGGGAAATGAATATTAAGGCGACAAAAGTTACGCCCGAAATGTCTCAGTTTTGCGGGCGACCCTTAATTTTGATTTTATCATTTAGGTATCCTCCGCTGGTTTCCCGTGGTAAAGCAGCGCACATACTGGGTGTCCCCGGTTGAAGCTGCAGTAGAAGCGCTGCAGGAATCGAACCGCGCGCTCAAATCGCTTATATTAAGCGCTCGAGCGCCCGACGCGCCGCTCCAGCCGCTCACTATGAGGCTGAATGGTGAGTGAAACGTCTGTTATCTGTTAAAATAGTTACTCCTTTCAAAAATCGAAGACAAATGCGGAAGACGGGAAATTGAAAATCATGAAAGACTGGAGTCCAAACCTAACATTATTGGAGAGGTCAAAGCGGCTAGGCTTCAGTGGCTCGGACTCCTTGAGAAAATAGGAATGGATGGTGAAGTAAAGAGTGCGTATTTAGGACAATCAAATGTGAGGCGTTGGTTGGACGTCCTTAGTATTGCTGGAAAGGAGTAGTACCTCAAATCCTACTTTAATTCGGCCAAAGTTACTGTTAAAAACAATCGCAAGATCGACAGGCATGGCGTGTTCTGTACCCCAATCACGTCAAACTATCAACTGCGTAAGTGTATAGAGAAATGATTTTTTTAATGGAAATTGGACTAGCGCCCCTGGCGGTGCGTAAATAAATTATTTTTTAATATTGATTTTGACATTTCTTGATACGCTTACGCAGTCGATAGTTTTTCGTGATTGGGGTACTGGTGTCAGATGCTTAAAGTCACTCTGATTTGTTAAGTCACCGCATTAAGTAACGTACTAAATATTCTATGCTGGTTTCCCGTGTAAATGTACGAGTACGTAAAATTTAACAATAATATACATGAAGAGACTGCAATTTTTATAATACTACCATCATAGTCAAAGTTGGATATTGAGACTTCGCCGGCGGAGCACCAGGGGCGCGGGGGAGGGGAGAGCGGGCTGCGTCAGGTGAGGGCAGGTGTTTCTCCACCTCCTGCACCCCTCACGCTCCCCGCTCTCGCCCACTGTAGGATTTCATAGATCACTATCACCAAAATATTGTTTACCTCGAGCATAAGGTGGTGATAAGTAATTTGAAGTCTGTAAATTTTCTCGTACGAGTAATAATGTGTAGACCTTTCTCGCAGTGTTTCAAAATATGTACATTTTGTCATTTTTCCAGGTATCCTCGACCCAGCAGTGCAAGGCGGCATAGTGAACTACGAGCGCGCGTTCCTGACTCCTGCTTATGAAGCTCGCCATCCTGAACACGCGAGCCTCCTCACACAACTAAAAGACCTGATTGCTGATCAGATCCCGCTGCTGAAATTCGGTGAGTGTTCGTCATTTGTCACTGTACTGTGTACTGTCACTAGTGAATGGTCTGTAGCCACTCGTATCGTATCGTATATCGTAAACTGATTCTTTGTATCCTCGCCTGCGGGGTGGCGAGGCGCGCGGGGAGGCGTGAGGGGCGCGGGCGGCGTTCACTCAGTGCTGTTCGCGCGTCACTATAGATAAACCGCTTCATTGTGACTTCGCCTGCGGGGCGGCGGGGCGCGGGGGGAGGGTCGCGTGAGGGTGCGCGCCGCTCACTAACCGCGCTCTCGTCTCCCCCCGCACCCCTTTGCCCTGCAAGCGAGGTCTCAATTTGGCATTCTACTTATAGGTATTCAGCATTAGTAACCGTCTCGTGTCTTCTACTGGCACTCTACACACCTATCAGTGCTACAGATAGTGTAAATAGACTTAAACAAGCCGATACACATCCCCGCTCTGTATAGCGTGGCATCAAGGT
The DNA here is from genome assembly GCA_963584085.1 of Pyrausta aurata. Classification (NCBI taxonomy): domain Eukaryota; kingdom Metazoa; phylum Arthropoda; class Insecta; order Lepidoptera; family Crambidae; genus Pyrausta; species Pyrausta aurata. The sequence goes on along the minus strand of OY757275.1, from coordinate 9,553,856 downwards.
TTGACTGGCAGAGAATGCTTTTAGCATTAAGTCCACCTTTGTACACCATGATTTGTGCAATAAAGTCTATATAAAATAAATAAATTACCGATAAACGGCTTTTTAATTATTTAGAATGACAGCTACGATCGCAACTTTTTCCTTTTTTAATGTTGCAAGCATAGTGCAATAGTGTTTTCTCATTTTTGACTTAGGTGTTACGTTTATCTAACGAAACGATTATTCATATTGTCCCCAGGTTTGGAAGTCCACGAGCAGCGGTTACCGGCAAGCATGGAGGCGCTGCACGCTCACCTGTTGTCGCAGTTTCGCCGCGTACAACAACACGTGCATCAGCGATACGGGCGGAAGGTAAAAAGTTATACATATTATTTTTAAATGTAACTTTGTCCTTTATGCAAACACTGAAAAACAAAGTTATTCTGCCTAACCACAAATAAATAAACAAGGTTAGGAACACTTTAAATATACTATGGCTAGTTTAAAATCAACGTCAATCAAGTCAAATGACATAAGGGTGACACACATTTCACTTTAGTCGCATAGCATTTAATCAGTAGTTCAAACCTTGTTTATTTGTTTGTAGTAAGGCCGATTATCTCCTTTGAAAATATTGTGTCATTTGGACTATTTGTAATTAAATAGACACCTAATTTAGTTTAAAGTTGTTACAAACACCCTCAGTACGTGTGTCCAACTCGCAGTTGGCCGGTTTTTGGTATACCTATATAAGGAACAATTAAAGATGTCCCGTTGCCGGCAACATTGCCGTGGAAGTATGGACCAACATTGCTTTATATGCCGGCAACCTTTTCAGCTTAAGGGAACATGAGACTGTTTAGCATATTATGAATAATATTTTATCATTTATGATCAATATTTAATGAAATGATAAACATTTAGCCGGCTATTTTAGTCATGTTGCTTCGATATTCCCACCAATGGCACGGCAATGTTGCTGGCACCGGCACTTCATTAGATATTTACTGGCAAAGTGAGGCATACATGCGGTGTAAACAACTATTCTCTCCAGAGACGTATAAACAAAATTTCTAAAGTATTAATTATATCTACAAATGAACAATATTCTAATTATTGTCACAAAGATGGCTGACTTCGAACCCGAGACGCCAGAGGTGCAGTTGCGAGCGATGCGCGACAGCTTGCCGGCGGACGCGGCGAACACCAGCAACAATCGCATGTCGGATACCTCTACTGGGACTAATGAGTGAGTTATTAAAACAGAAAACTATTAAAAAAGTCAAGTAAGCCAATAATAGTCCCCCTAGCCGGTTTCGACTACGGTGGCCAGTCACAACGACTAACCCACTGCGCGGGACATATTATAGTACACAAGTGTGTGCGCAAACACTCATAGCCCGATGGGACAGCAATCTGACACAACCGGAGAGAGATCAGGCGCAGGACCAACGGCTTAACGTGCTTTCCGGGGCACGGGGGTAAAACACCGCTAACTTCCAAATGCCGGGCTTCCCTGAGAATTTCTGAACAGAAAAACCCAGTTACATATTTTTGGCCCGACCCGGGAATCAAACCCGGGACCCCTGGCGCAGCCGTCGCTTTAAAATGCGACCCTTTAACCGCTGCGCCATCGAGGCAGTTAGTTAGTTAGCCAATAAGCATCCCACTGCCGGGTAAAAGCCTTACCTCAAGTATGAGATAGTATAAGCCATACTCTACCAGGGCTCAGTGCAGATTTCCGGAGGGGTTTTTGCAAGGCAAGCGACGAACCTTGCTGTCAGATTTTATCAAACCGCCCATTGGGCCTCTGACAAGGCTTAACGACTAATATCAACCGATATCAGCCTGGAACAAATGCTTAACGTGCCTTCCGAAGCACGGAGATGCTCGTGATATACGTCACTTCTATGGTCAGAATGGTCACCCATTCAAACACGGCGTGGTCGTACGTTGCTTAATCAGTCAGGTATCAAACGACTGCCGGGAGTCGCATAATAATGGAATTTCTATTGTGTCTCACACATACTTGACGAGTTAACTTCGGTATCACTACCAAAGCGCTGCCACCACTGCGCTAGGAGCACCTCAATTCTGCTATTCATTTTTTTTTCATTATACAGTTTTATAATGTCATGAATTCGCTGATTTTGAAACCTGTTTTTATTTTCAGATCATCGAGGTCCAAGTTCTTCAGCTTTAATAGTGCAATAAATCCACTAGCAAGGTAAATAACAGAATATGTAATGTGAGCTCAAGTAAACACGGCTAAAGTTAAACGCCATTTACAATGCAAGAGGGACAGAAGATAAATGTCAGATTTTTGGCGCGAGTGCGCACACAACCTAGCAAAAGCTCTACTTTATAAAATGACTTAAATTAATATCATATAATTGTCGCAAGTTATAACAGATTCAATACTAAAAAGTTATTATTTGACACATTATACCCATTGTTAATATAACAATATGTAGCATTTACATGCTTTTGGTGAATGACTAAACCAAAAGGCTTGTAAGACTGACTATACTGATAAACTCTCACAAGCTGTAATAATATTTTTGTTTTTATAGTAGTCAATATACTAACTTAATTATATAAATTGCACGTGTCAAGAGCAACTGTGTCAGACGAGAAATCGAACTCCGTGTCTTACGCTATCCGGGCGAATGCCTTTACCACTCGGCCACGGACACATTGGCAAAAATTCAAAAATTCAAAATCTTTATTTCAATTTGGGTCATAAAATGACACTTATGAAAGTCAAAATACAGCCACAGGCAAGCCTGTTGAATATTGAAAGTGCTTTCTTTCTTTTCTCAAAAGTTGTCAATGATAAACTTATAACAATTTTGGTTTTTACTTGTGCTAGCAAGCTCTGACAGTTTTTTATTTATGATTACAGTAGAAACAGCAGCGGAGGTTATCTAAACTTCGGCACACTACAAAGCACTTCAAAGAAACGCGACAGGAAGGGGAAGAAGGTATTATATATTTATTTTGTTTAAACTGTATAAATCTGTCTGAACAACAACAACTTGTGAATGGTGCATGAGTTACAAGCTCAATCACTGCACATAATCCCATTTTTCTCTATGAACTCTTTCAACAACTTTTTTAAACATTGTAATTTTGGTTACATTTTGTCCAAAGTGTTAAACCTTAGCTCTCTTCATCGTGCTTTCCTTAAAATATTCTTTAATAAATTCATTTTTAAAATTAGCTCATGTAAATGCTATTCCATTTTACAAGTTATGTAACTCAATTGTTTAGAATGTTATTTTAAAACTATACTTCAAATGAAATAAGAAACCAAAAATTGCGCACGGGCGGGATTCGGACCCGCAACCTTTGGCTAACCGGGCCAACGCTCTTTTCAATCGTGTTACCGTGCAGTCGGTTTGACCGCGCGAAATTAATGGTATAGATCCTTACGATAAACGTCATTTCGCCATTACGCGTGTGTTATCGCCATTTACCCGACCGTCGTTGCAACAGTGGAACAGTTACGGGAAGAACTGATAATTTCTGTAACTCACTTTCTTAAAATAAGGAAATTTTGTCTCAAAAGCTATTTGTATTCTGTAATTGTTAATACACCAAATCTTGTCTTGCCACAACCACAAAATGCACATGCACAAATACAACACAATAAATGCATGTCACAGAGCGAAGTTGGCAGCACGAGCCAGTGGTACGCCTCGTCAACGCCCAACGGAACAACACCGGTCACAGCAACAACAACAGTCAACAACAACAACAACAACAGTGAACCAACAACAACAACCTCCGCCTCTCCGCTGAGAGAGCTAAGGCAGGAGGTACGTACTGTAAGTAGACTGGAGTTCAGTTTTGGTGGTGTGACTAACTTGATCCTTCTAAATTTTGTAAAGAGGTATGTAAATATTTAACGTTCTTTAAACTAGTTTTTTTTTTTATATGATATGGGTTTGCTCTTGTCTCTAGACTATACCAAAGGCATAGACAGGAACGAATAAATTAATGTAATTTGTAACAATTTTGTATTTCTTCATCAGTTTCATTAAAGTAACTTACTCTCTTAAGGTTTTTGCTCACTACACGGTAGCATACATGACACTACACATTGAAAACTACACATTGCCCACTACACCGTTCCGTCACCGACCAGCATCTTTACTCTGGACACAAAACCCGATCCAATGAATATAGCCATCCCTGTCACACGCATGCACGGCCTGGTATGAGTGACAGGGATGGCTATAACCATTGGATCGGGTTTTGTGTCCAGAATAAGGCCTCAGTACTGTGTCATGCACAGAGCGTGACAGAACCGGCAAACTATGATCTGGCTCTCGCTCCACATAACGGTGAGACAGAACGCTGTAGATCCGTTCAGTGGGCTTGCCACTCGACTTTGGTAGAGCGTATCGTGCTACATTTCGTACCTGACTCGTTCCTAGCATAGTCATGGTATGGTACGGGAGTGGGGAAAAACCTTAGCAGTAAAAATAATACCTAGTTTTCATCAATAACTGTTTTGTTATGAAAACATATCCAGAGACCAAACTCGAAATGTTTGTACAGCTAATGTAAATGATTTATTAGTTTTAAGAAAAATTAAGCGTTAGCATTTGGCATAGTTTGTCTGCACACGTTGTTTTGATTTCTTGTCTCGTATATTTTCACTTTCTCACTAACACTGTCTGTTTTGTCTTTGTTTTGGTGTTTTTTTTTTTTGCAGTCGAAAGATAGAAATTATCTATCCACAAAAAATTGATACCATTTAACTTTGCCTTTTTGTTATATATTTATGGGTTGGATGAGTAATAAGTATTGGATGATTGGTTTGGTGGTGGTATGGATGATAATTGTGACCCTTTTTCTAATTTTTAAGGAAGAAATGGTAGAAACCTAAATATGAAATCATCAAAAAAATTACGATGTTCATATATGTTACTTTTGACCTTGAACAATAACTTTGTTACTTTACATGTGACATGACACTTTTGTCCTGATGATGTCATATCGAATCAGCATGATGTAGTAAGTAAGTATGTAGTAAGTAAGTACTTGCTGACGATTAGCTCCAAAGGAGATGTTTACGTTTGGATGGGGAAAATGCCAACACCTTGTACATGACACAAAAAAATAGGTTATGTAAAGCTTAAACATTTCTAGAATGATTTCCGTCCGTAAATTATTAAATTTTCGGACAACATGGTAACATAAACTAATAAAATCTAATACTAATCTGTGATAAATGGCGAGTGAACTTGCAATATTTCATGATGTCTAATAAATCGGACGAATACCTGTCAGGTAATCAGCTGATTAAACAGATTATAAAAGATAAGCGGAAAGCAAAATTGCTCACTTGACATTGGCGAAAGTGGAAACACTGGTTAGCCATAAAAGAGAAGAAGAAGAAAAAGAACATTTGACATTGACGAATTAACTTTTTTTTTGCACGATTCGATGTCTTTTAGAGTAAGTATAGACAGAAAGAGTTGCCAGGGTTTTTAAAAGTTTATTAAATTAATAACTCAAAAATATAGAATTAAATTAAAATTAAAAGTATGTCTAATTACCTGTATTTTTAGAGATACCGTACATGGTCTTGCATTTTTGTAATCATCTCCTTTCCGACGGCTGCTGTTGACATGCCATCACATGTCAGCTATACCTTTAACATGCCGTCAACAAATGCTATTCGTGTTTTAACAGCTCAATTGCACAATGAATGCTATGACGTATGTTTGACAGCAATCTGTGGCATGCACGCGCTCACAGACACGACGGTCGGCGCGGGCGCGGACGCACAAGCGGTAGCGGGGGCGGGTACGGTGTTATGTCAGCGGCATGGCGCATGCGCGAGACGGCTTTAGCTTGACAATAAGATATGATGTAATATGAAATTAATAATATCCGAATTTAGCTTAATGACATGTAGATTTAGCTTAGGGTCATGCAGATTTATCGCAGGGCCATGCAGATTGAGCTTAAATCCATGCAGATATTTTCTTGTCTTTGTATGGTGTAAAAAAACTGATGACGTTTTATTAATTTGAACTAAAACGTTATCATTTGTTTTATCTGGTATAACTATACTAAAATATACCTCAATACTATAGTGGAATTGATTAAAGTAACAAAGTAACGTGATGTCATGCTCAGTATTGTCATAGTAGTGTAGTATCCGTCAATGTATTTATTGCAAACATGACATTTACATAAACAAGCAATCATGTAAGCGAAACCAGACTTCCAGATAAAAAACCTAATTTTACCCTGACTCAAGGTCATTCATCACTATTGAGCGCTTAAAAAATTGAGCTGAGCCATTCTGTGACGCTTCTATTACTATTTCAGGCAATCTTTGTTACGGGAAGAACTGTTATAGCTATTTTATAGCTTTTTACTCGCGCCCGCTGCCGCTTCTGCCTTATTTTTTATGGAAATGTTTTTTTTTTACTAATAGCATTCACACTGGTCTGTTTTTTTATCTAAGTATACATTTTTTGTACAAATAAGTTGCTAAGATTCAAATAATTATTTGAATAGACAGATAAAACACGCAACGAAAACGTGCGTAAACATTTTCAGTGTAGCTTAGATGGTTTAGTGAAATTATTTCATCGCTTTACTCTAAACGACCTAAAGCTTCAACAGATTTTTTTAATCTAACAATTCTGGAAGTTAAAGTAAAAAGAGCTACTTAGATGACCTAAAATAAATAAATAAAATACGTAAAACTAACCAGTGTGATTGCAGCATATTACTATTTTCATATACTAAGAAATGTATAACATTTTCAGTTGGTGACAGAGAGGCCTCTTCGCGCTGAAGTGGAGCGAGAGAGACGGCTGTCGCAGCGCACCAGCCTTCTCGCTTCCTCCGCGCCGCCTTCTAATAGGGATTCTATGGGTAAAATTCTGATGTCATACTATTTTTTCTTATCAGGGCGCTTTGCTCTCGCCCATATCTGATACCTTTCCGGATTTGATGGGTTTTGGCCATCCTAGTAGTTGTATGGATGTCATCCAAATCAGGTTTCTTTCGATCTGTTTTGAATCGGAGAAATTCACCAGGCGAATCCTAATAATATAAAACATTTTAAAGTTTGTGAGAATGAATTGATGTTTATTATTCCTTTGCGCAAAATCTACTGAATGGATTCTGATGATTTTTTACAATAATCATCAGTTAAGGGTGAAAATGGAGATGCCACCCAGACAAATCCGATATTTGCCCACTAATCAGATTTCGAAATAAACAGTTTCAATTCACATAAAACTTTTTTCCTTCATCTCAGGTACCACAGACTCCAATCAAGAGGACGAAGAACCGCCACCGTTACCAGAAAAACTCTCCCACCGAAGCATGGAGTTGGACGATAGCAACAACAACGCGACCTTAAGCCCGCCGCGGAACAACTACGACACTGTGTGGACGCCGCGCGGCTCTTTTCTGTACAACTCCATGGCTATGAGACGGAATACGCAGGATAAACCGCCCACTCCGCCGCCAAAGACGAAACATAAACAGAATAATAACGTTTGAGAATATACCTCTTTCTATGTGTAAGATAATATTGATTTGTGACTACCCCTTAGTCCAAGAGATGTGTAAAATGACGTTGCTAAAAATTAATGACATGTTATTCTTGTCATATTTTAAGCAACATCGTTGGTCAATTTGACACGTCTCAACTGCACTCTTACTAATGACCTAAGGAACAGAACTGTAACTAATACAGTATTGACTGTTATATTATAATTCCACTTTCTTTATTAACGGCAAAATTAAGTTTTAAACATGTGTTTTTTTTATTTTATTGACTCAAAGACTGCATTTGAAGTAGTGTCGATAGAATATACAGAGAAAAAAATATATAAGAACAATAAACAGTTGGTTATCTTTACTAAAAAAATGGCAATTTTTTCTGACTTTTTACTTCCTTTGATATTATGTTATATAACATTCAAAGAGTCTTAAAGCCATAGCTACGTGCCCACCATAATCACGGTACTTATAGAGAAGTTACCTTACCAAGTAAAAGATTTATCATAATTATAAGATAAATTGTAAAAAAATATAGCCAAAGCAATAAATTTACTAAAAAAGACAAATCTGTAAATAAATGTGACATAGATGTTAATCTTATATCAAAAAATAAATTAAAAAATACCTGTTAAAATATAACTTATACTTCAGTTTAATCAAAGAGTCAAATTAAACTAAACTGATATTCTTGTCTTCCTCTGAACAAAGGTTAAGATTTTATTGCACCATCATCATTATTTAACTATTATACGCCAAACATTATGAAAAATTCCATACTAAAAACGCTATAGTTGAAATATAACTGTAAAAACATGTGTTTCTCTTAACAAATTACATTTTAGTAACAAACATCACCTTTTTCAAACAGTACCAGAATGATATTTTGTAATGGATGATATTTGTTTAATTATTTTTTTGACATTATTATAGCATAATGATAATTTTCAAGCATTGTGATAGAATTCACTCGATGCCATTTGCCCAAAGGTTTTACTATGTATAATTTTACACTAAAAAGATTTTGAAATGTTTATAGTTTAGTGACAATAAGTTACCATAATTGTACGTACATTTAAGGGTTAAATATGACGTAAATGTAAAAATAATATGTACTGTGTGTTGCAATGATGAAAAAATAGTGTAAGGTTAATAAGTGATGCCTAATTTTGGTATTTACTTCTATAGTTTTAAATGTGTTTGTTAGAAAATTGATACGTATTACCAAATTTGACTGTAATGATGACTTTATTTTAATCTTCAAGATACTTAGGTACTGATTCTATAAAACAGGTTTTTAATTACATAACATAAGTAACAATTTTTTTGCTGTTATCGGACTCCACTAAAATGGGCTGATATTAAAAAAAACCGATATATATGTTTTTGTATATAATTTAATATTAAGACTTGTTTTTTTTTTCAGTATTTTAATTGTTAAATAGTGTTATTCAAAAGATATTTGAACAAAATATTGTGTTTTTAGTGTAAAAAAATCAACACAATAATTTCGGTCGAAAATGTTTTAAAATGTCTCAAGACTAAATGGTTAAACTATTCCGTCATTAAAACTAATATCAAATTATGTATGATCCATTGTCAAATTACAAATAATATTGAGATCTAAATTGTAATAGTAAAATATTTATAATGAAAACAATGTCAAAAAATGGCGCATTGTAATTATGCTGCACATTGTATTGTAATTAAATTTTGATGCGCTTATTCATGTAGAAAATATGTTAATAACAAGCACTGATAAGGTTCGAACGTCGCTGTCAACATTTGTGCCTTATTTTCTTAGAGATACAGTCATATTTTATGTATCAAGCATATTTGTCACGTGATCGTGACATTAGTTGGTGATGTTCTCTTATCGAACTTAACATTATTTATTTATTAATTTCGCCGGACGATATAGACTAATGTGATTTTGAAAAACTTTGACCAAACTTGGCAGTCCCAATAATGTGATAATGACTTTTTTATAGAGTGACAGGTATATCTTATACCGAAATAACGTAAATTCATTGTAAGGCCATAAACGCACCAAATAATATTAATCGTTGATTGTATCAAAGTGTATATTTGTAGAGCTAAAGATATTATTTTGTACTCAAACAAAATATTACGAGCAATAAACATTTTCTATGATTACTTTTGGCGTTTTTTTTTTATAATCTTATACAATTAAATAGTGACCGTTAAGAACTACCGGGTATTTATAAGAATAGACCTCTTCTGCGCGCCGAGAAATTTGACACGAAATGGACGAACGCGGGTGAGGAGGGAGGCGGGAGGTACGTGACATGTTTGACAAGTCCATTCATACGATAACCGGGTAGGTAATTAATTACGTGACCTGTGTATTTATTTAAAATCGGTACAGTTACCATGAGTTTACGGCGCTTTTATTAGCAACGACGTAATTTTTTGTATGGAAAATTTTAGTTCTGTAAGTGACCGCTAGGGGCGCTGTACAATTTTCCATAGACTTTTTTTCCGTAGTCGCTAGCGAGTAAAACTGTCGTAAACTCATGGTAACGGTACGGTTCACTATCCATTTGCATAAAAAGATAACCATAAAATATTTAGGCATATGGTAATTTAGATATTTTGGCATACTTTTTGGCATAATTTCATGTAAAATTATGCCAAAATAAAATTAGTCTAAATTACCATACGCTAAAATATTTTATGGTTATTTTTTTATGCAAATGGATAATGAACCTTTAAAACCTTTATTTATTTATGTGCGAAAATAAATCTTTTAGGTAATGGAAATTAGTTTCTAATGACATAATAATATCACAGACGAAAAAAAACATGATTTAAGAAATAATCATTGATTATACCAAATATACTGTAGCTTTGGCGCTAACAAATTATTAACTTTTAAAAATATTAATCTTAATCACATTGTAATTTATTACCCAGATAAGTTATATCAACGAACACTATCATATTTGCTTAACTGGATTTTTGTTATTTATAGGAAAATTACTAACCGCTTGTAGGCTCATTAAAATAATCGGTTTTTTAATTAGTTCGATTTATTTATCGATTCCTCTAAATTTACCCGGCTACTAAAAAGAAGATCACATTCTTGAAATACAGTTTTATAGAATAGCGGTAATCATTTTCCTTAAATAATATTTTCTTATCATTGTAATTTATATTTCATTTATTAGGATATCAGGTTTATATCTCTAATTAATTATATATTGTATTTTTTAAGATTTGCTGAAACAATGTTGTACAACGGTGGACACGCTAAGAGTATTACGAGTATCTGCTAGTCAAACCTTTTAGGTCATGCAGAGTGATTGAATGGGTGCAGTGAAAAGTAGCCGAAAATAAAAACAGTTGTAATAATACAATTTTACGTCCTGGTTCACAATGTCAAGCTACCATTATCTATCTAATTCGTCATGAAATGAGGTTCCAAATTTTAATTCTTAAAAGAAATAATAGTAGGAATTATTATCCCACGTCTGCGCACACCCCTAGTGAGATTATATTTATTTGGGCGTGTAATTTGTAAGGATCTCAAGATCAAACATAGATGCAGACCGCTAGTGATCAGTCACTGTAGAAAGCCATGGGTGAGGCCTTTGTTCAGCAGTGGACGTCCTTTGGCTAATAATGATGATGATAAATCGGGCGTTTAAGTAATTACGAATGACGTTATTTACAAATGTAGTCATATCTTGAGAAAAATATCAATTCAATATTTCAATCATTCATTGTAAGTAATTTATAAATCGTTAATTTGTAGCTCCACATTTGGTAGCCGTGCCAGATAGCCTTGATAAGCTAAATTACCACATAGGAACAAATTAACAAAATACTTGTTCTGTTAATATTAGTGAATATTATTTTAAGTGCTCATCAGTCGCATCTCTAATTTGATACTTCAACTTTGAGAGAGTAGGAAGAATTTTTTAAAATGTTCAGGTAACTAGTAAGTGGAATATGAAGTAAGTACACTCTATCTATTTTAGGTGTTTCGTAATAATTTGATGTCTGAAAATTACTAAAATAATAAATAAGCGCACATTGAGCTTGAGACTACCACCTTTATTGCGCCTTCACATTGGGATCAGCAGCGGACGCCCTTACGTAAACAGAGTGCGCCGCTGCTGCGCTATAAAAATAACTAAAAAGTAATGAATATTTTTACCTGAAAATACCATTATATCTAAGTAAAAAAAAAAAAAACGTCACCATTATATCTATTTTTTTTAAATAAAAGCGAGTTACATTGTGATTACATATGAAAAATAATGAAGGTGTAAAAATCGAATTATGTGAACTAATAAGAATAATGAAACTAGGTCTTAAATATTGTATTTTCTTTAAATATTGGGACCGGAGAATTATTGGCGATTGTAGGACACTACCCAATTAGATCTCAGGCATTTAAAATGACTACGTTACATTATAATAGGTACCTAAGTAAATTTTCTATTCACGTCTTATAACATAACAAACCTAAAATCATGTTTTAGATTAGTTAAGGAATGGCATTATTCAGCTAGGTACACATAAAAAATATTTCCTCAAAAGTTTGCGTTGTTCTTAAATCTCAAATGTTTAAATGACTCACACAATATTATCTCAATTTCTCTGGTAGCCGGCATCGCGTGGCCAACGCGTGTTAATAAGGAAAATTACATTATAGTATAGTTTGTTCTACTTACGCTATTTAGTTAATTAAGCTAGTGTTTGCCCACGGATTCGCTTAGCGTCTCAACGTTGCAGACAACGGAAAATTATTAGATCTGTTTGTGATATACGGCATTGAGGTGATAAGTGGAAGCGGTTGAGATTTAAGGGGAAGTTTCACAGCTGAATAAAATCCTACTAAATGGTTCAAAATATTACATACTCTGAATTGCTATTTCACTTTATTGCTTTCTTTATTTCGGTTGCATCGTCTAAAAGAAGCAAAACCATCCCTGAACAGGTTCGATTGGTTGAATAAGTTAAGATGGAATGACCTTTACAAGTTCATCCTACGCTATATTTTTGATTGACATTCTACGATTTAATTTCTATTAAAATATACCTGAGCGAATTCCGAGAAGTACTTCATAATTTTTTAAACCATTAATTCGTTTGATTCTCCTTAAGTAAATTAATATTTTACTTGGACACGTTGTTTTCAGATGAAAAAGACAAAGAAGTTTCTAGTTATAGATTTTTGTAGCTAAAACCGTCGCGTTTTAATGTCAAGGTGCAGTATAATCTGCCTTTGTAAATATTTTTCAGGTAAGTAGATACTATTTTTACACCTTTACAGAGCATTGTCATTTACACCTGATACAAAGTAATGGCGCTTACTATTTTTTTAATACTTTCATATTTGTATCTTAGTGACGGATTAGGTAGGTTTTTATTTAAATATGTATATTTTATGTAAAAATTGCATTTCAAGTAAGCAGTTAAGTCTACTAACTTGATATTTGATTTTTAGGGTTTCGTTAAAAATGGGACATATCTACCAAAACCAAAACAAAATTATTATTGAAGAGGGGCTCCCTTAAAACAAACGCGATTTGCTGTTTTTTTTCTAAAGACGTTATTGCACAAATTTAGTGTACAAAGGTGAACTTAATGCTAAAAGAATTCTCTGCCAGTCAAACCTTTAGGTCATGCAGAAAGACGGCAACGGGTGCAGTGAAAAAACAACTAATGAAAGTAGTAATGCATATATACTCAAAAAAATAATACTTAGTATAACTAATACTTAGTATACATATACATATATACCGTTTTATGCTCGATATCAATAATGGCAACAGATGGGCACTTGAAATATTCATCTACTTTGTTAACCGAGTCATTGATACGGAACCCTTGGTGTACGACTTTTTGGCAGAGTCGTCACCAGTTAAGTTTGCAGGTACAACATTTGCAACTTTAATTAATAATCTGAGTAACCGAGACATATAGGCATTACCTGGAATACCGAAAGAGCGACGTTCGATTCCTAGCCTCAGACTAGATTGAGTGTACCTACACAATGAAAATAAAACGGTACTTGTTACTAGTAGGTACTGCTTAGCCATTAAGGTGTAATTGAGTCATTAAGTTGCAAGTAATTAATCAATTTAATGCTTTAATTAAACTATAACTCACGTGACAAGTTAACGCCCGTAGACAGCTACCAGACAAACTTTATCAATCCAGAAATAGATTTAACTTTTACTGCAGACACTACGATCTAGATAACTGTATGACGTCGAATCATCTTAAAATAACAAATGACGCTCCATTGTAATCTGCATAGACACTGATTTATCTACGTTCGCAGATGAAATAGGTTATATTCATGAATCATAATAATATGATAATCACTCGAACAGGAATTAGAACAAGGATTTTTTTTACAATAGGAAATCTAGGTAAAGTACAATCAAAAATTTAAGTACCTATTTTTACTGTATCTGCTATTCCTACATGACTTAAATATTTGCCGTGGAACTATCTAATTGGTTAATTCAAATTCAAATTCAAAATCTTTATTTCAATTTACGTCATTAAATTACACTTAAGAACGTCAAATATACCTACAGTGAAAAAAATTAAAATAAATGTGCCCTGAAGGGGCATAGTTAGATTCCATTGTTAAGTTGTAATAATTATCACAAATGTTTCTATGTACAAAAAGCTGTTGAGTTCCTTAATAAAGAAAAGAAAATAAATAAGTAATCACTACTTATTAATTTACTTTGAGATATCAATCTAGGTATACATCTTGTAAGACGACCAGATATACATGTAAGTTATGGCGTACTAGACGCTGAATCCTTTTAAGTTTTTGTTGATAAAATAATCCTAATATTTGTATGTAATCAGAAGTAGGATGATAATCTATACTAATATTATAAAGCTGAAGAGTTTGTTTGTTTGTTTGTTTGTTTGTTTGAACGCGCTAATCTCCGAAACTACTGGTTCGAATTGAATAACGAAAAAATTATTTATTTACATCTAGACTCCTGTGACAAAATACAAACATTGGAGGTTAAATTAAGGTCGGTCTAGCTCTCTTCGTGTATGGAACTCAGGTTTCCATGTTATTTACGTACGTACGTACACATTTTCTGAATCGTGTAGTAATAATGCATTGACTATCTATGTCTTATTTGGTGACATGGACTTGAGCGACGAACATGGAGATTACTCAGTATAATCCAATTATATTTACATTCAGAAATGTCAAATCTGAATAATTTTTTCAATTTTGTTCTGTCGAAAATGTGTGGAGACTGTCTTAATTTTATTTTTATAACCGTTCCTCAAATTGCTGTTACTGAATATTCAAAACAACTTTGGTATTTGTGACACATAATAATTGTATTAATCTTGTAGTTAGCGCCAAATGGCGCTTCGGGGTCACGAAGGGTTCCGTACCATTATCTATGAAAATGGCATAAACATCATATCTGTTGTCAGGGAGTCCCATACAAAAGATATGAAGTCCTAATAATGGGGCAGCCCCTCATTATTATCATTATTAGAGTAGATAAGTTGTATGAGAGCAACCTGAAAAAAAAACTGTTTTTTAAGTTTTTGTTTTTTCAACGGCAACATGAATACATCCTTTCTGAAAATTTCAACTGTCTTACTATCACGATTCATGAGATAAACCCTGGTGTTGCCCTTTCGGTGCAGGAACTCATGCTCATCATAATTTATACCTTGTAGGGAGGTGTCTCAAAAATATTTTAAAATACATATTTTAGGCGGTGTGATTAGGATATAAAGAAACCCATGCCAAATTACAGTTTTATAGTAAAAAAGGTCTATAAGCTAGACTACAAAAAGTCAAACATGGCACAACCATATATGGTTTATCAAAGTAATTGTGTGGGTGCGGTGCTCTAATTAACAAACCTAGACAGTTGAAATATGGCATCTAGCTAGGTAATAATGTGTAAGCGAAGGAAAAAATCTGAAAACAAAAGAACGGGGCCGGGGCGAAACAATGTTCGCTGGGACCGCTAGTAGGTAATATAAGTTAAATCTGGGAAACTTTAACTTTTAAACTCCGAATAAAGGCTGCTTCTGGGTGATCTTGTTCCATCGTCAACTCTGTCTTAGTGACGCTTTGCTAAGTTTAAAGTTAAGCATTGGCCATAAAAAAAACGATGCAAGCAGCTGAAAAGTGTATCAATATTAATGAAAAGCCTGATGTTAGCGCAGGGAACATCTAGTGCAGAAATAAATATCAAAGAAAGCTGGGCCCAGTACACCGTACCATACCTTGATCGTGCTAAGAGCGTATCAGACACGACAAGCAACACGATATGCTGTACCTTGCCCACTGAACAGATCCACAGCGTTCTGTCTCACCGTAATATGGAGCGAGAGCGTATTTTGCCGGTGGTGACACGCGACGGTGTTGGTCGGTGACGGAACGGTCTAGCGGGAACAGTGTCATAGTTTTCAATACAAATATTATTATTTTGGCTGACACGTTCCTAGCACGGTCATGGTATGCTGTGGTGTGGTAGGTAGAAACCTTTATTGCACAAAACAGCACCGTTACCATGACTTTACGACGTTTTTACTACAATTGTTGTGTTTGGCAGAAAATAGCGGTTTCGAGCACTTAAAAGCAAACTGGCGACCGCTTAACGAAATGGCATATTGTGTCATACAATGTCATATAACTGTCAGTTAATTAAATAAGTAAGCGCTCGCAATCGCTATTTTAAGAAGGAAGATGACGTTTGCCTCCCATAGGTACTAACCTTTAAACCAACCAACCTCTTCCTAAAATTTGAAAAAAACTGTGACAAGGATCTTTTTTTCGTTGGCTATTGTTTGCGTCATCGTAATTTTCACGCGTTACGCACCCTAGCGGGGCAGTTTTCTATGTTTTAGTTTTGGTGGCCTAGATTGCGGGTTTTCGACACAGATGGCGCTATGATCTAGAAAGACCTGTGCAAGAGATTGACCCCACACATTTTATTTCGTTTTATGTGAAAACCCCGCTATTTACGGCTTATATTACTTTATATTATTTTAAAAGGCGAAGAAACGAACCCATAAAATTAGTTTTGGTCGTGACGCATGGATTTTTACTTTTGGGGCAAGCAATGTATGGTGCGTCGACCGCGTCCTTTCAATCACTTCCCTCAAGAATCCAATCAGCACCAAATTAAGTTTTACATCATTTAATCCATTATAGAAGAAAGCGACTACGTAAATAAAGTTTATGAAAAATTGCACAGCGCACCCCTACTGGTCACTTGCAGAACTAAAATTTTCCATACAAAAAGTTACGTAGTCGCTAGCGAGCAAAAACCGACTTAAACTCATGGTTGGTACTGACAAATGTAAGTAAGTAGGTAGGTAGGCAAGTACTGTTGAGATGTACTGCCTTAAGAATCAAATTAAAAACCGCAGATAATCCAAGCTTAGTAATCTAGTTGTATTATCTTGATACTGCATTAAATAGTAAATAAACATAACCTTCTTTTTGGGGGTAGTCGGTCAAAAAAGTGCAAACTGTTCTCTTAGCCGACTCTGCAGACAAGTCACCCCAAAACTTATCTTAAGTCTAAACAATTAGCACTAGTCCCATTCTCTAATCATCCACATAGCACGAAAAAGGGGGACGAGCAAATGTTTGTAGTTAAATATTTTTATTACGCTTACTTATCATTAATCATTAGTCAAAACAGGCGTTTAGTGTTATAGTAGAAATTGAGGCAGAAGTCTCGTTTGCTATTTTTAAGCCTCGAAGCTATTAAACTTTAACGTGTCTGTCTATCTGTTTGTATGTCTAGTATCGTAGCTCCTATTCAACGGTTGAAACGATTTTAGTTTTGTTTTTTGTGATATAAATAATTTTATCCAGAGTGTTCCATGCCATTTTTCATGTTCAGAACTAATCTTTTCGCTCATTATTTTCTTTTGTTTTACCTAGATTATATATTTATAGATTGTCGTCAATATCTTCTATTTCGTTATTTGTAAGTTAATGTTTTTGTATTTTAATATCTTATTATTAATTTGTGTAATATTAGTATGTATGTTTATGTCGACATATTAATGCATTTTATAATTTATTTTATATTACCCGCTCAGTTATTGCAAACGTTCCACCACTGATTAAACTTTCTGCATTCTCAAACGTTTGACTGATGGAGAATGCCCTAAGGCATTAAGTCCGTCAATTGTACATTTCACAGTCTACATAAATAAATGTTTCATGAAAATCTATTCAGCCGTTTTTTTATACAATGGGGTTTTTTTTAAATTAAATATTTATTGTAAGAGTGAACAGGCTGCTACTAAGCAGATATGCTTCATTCTAGACCTCATCGACCTACACTTGAACACCGGGTGCTCCGGATCGAGTTCAAATATCTGCTTAGCCGAGAATATAAAAAAATATTATTTTCAAAAGTAGGTAACTATGTATAACAATTTGACAGAATTGTAGATTGAAAAGAAAGCTTCCTGGAATCAAACACGTATAGATACGTACGTGATATTGCAGTTTTATAGCCATCACTGAAAAGTCATGTTAAAAATATTTAAAAAAAATATTTGTTTGAACAGAATATCACTTTACCATAGACTTACCGGGTGAATAGTTAGTGCCACTTGCTCGGGTAAGCTAACTCTGGTATAACTAACCACTAACGCTGTTAACTATTTGATATTGACAGATACGTAAAAATGTTTGAAGATTTGAGTGTTTTAACCTTGGGTTAGATGGTAACGACACGCTTGGTGCAATAGTTAGCGCTCCCAACTACTGAACCAATGATCGCGGGTTCGAATCCCGCAAGGGGCAAATGTTTGTGTGATGAGCACGAACATTTGTACCTAATTCATGGATGTTAAATGTATTAATATTTGAACCTAATTCAATAATGTTATGTGTATTGAAGTTATTAGTGGGAGACGAAACCAGACAATTGGTGTGCTGTCTAGTACATATTTATATTTGACTCTTCTAATTGTTCTGACCTTACTGCTTGTTTCTCAACTGTGTCTTCACACGTTTTAGCCATGATAGTTTGGTGACGCCAAACACGCTTACTTATCTATCCCGTGATGTGTTTACTATTTGTTCTAATTCACTGCAGTGGATCAAATTATTGTTTGAATTATACAAGGAATGACCAGCCATCGCGTAAACATCAACTTTAAATGCGTCAGAGGCGAGCCTTTAAATTTAAAAATAATATTGTGTGAGCAGTCGAAAAATTGAGCCGGCTAGTAGGTCTTTGAAAATTCTAGATCATGAAAATGTCTACTCAACCTACTCATAGCTTTTGTTTAGGGTTCCGTAGTCCAACAAGGAAACCTTATATTTTCGCCGAGTAGAGTTAAAATATTGGAAAACACACGGAAGTTTAAGATCTTAACCAAGAATCGAATCCAAGTTTTATATTTGTATCACTAAACCAATTTATTTGGGGTAGCTTACCATGCATAGGTTTTAATAATAATAAATATACTTTATTGCACAAAAAAGGACACAACAAAAACATTAAAACAGACGATCACAAGTACAATAGTAGCGGTCTTATCGCTGGAAGCGATCTCTTCCAGACAACCTTTGAGGTAGAAGAAAGAGAGCGGTGTGTAGAAGATGGCTAAAATTTAAATATAATTATAATAAAGTTTATATAAATTGCACTTGTAAAAAGACAACTGTGAACCTGTGACAGACGAGGAATTGAACCCTGTGTCTAACGCTATCCGGGCGTATGCCTATTATTATTAAGTTTATATTATTAAGTTTGTATAGTTTTTTACCTATAAGATTCTAAGGACCAGTGGCGTGATCAATAGTTAACTCAATTACTTGTTAAATGTTACCAGCGGTTGATTATTTACGATTTTGAAGAAAAAGTACCATAATTAAATGTCACTATGGCTAATGACCATTGGTAAAGGTTTTTTTCTTCAAATCGCGCACAATCGTAAATATTTAACCGCTATTAACGACATTAATTTAACTTACTTTAACTATTAGTTTAGTTAACTTTCGATCACGCCACTGTAAGATTTCTTACATTAATATTTATAATTCCAATTGTTTGTTTTTAAAGCACTCACTTGAAGATGTTTCAAAATAAATCTTCTATGGTGGCGTCTGATGCCACGATGTTTTTATTATATTGTTATTACTTTTACTAGTTGTTTTACATCAAACATAATGCTTCTGAGGTCCAATTCAATAATATTTACCTAACTTCAAACATAAATAATGCACTATTCTTCTCTATCTACTCTACGCAAGAAAATTGAATATAAGTTTAGTTAGTTTTTATAAGATACCTATATAATACGTCAAAAAGGTGTTGTGTACCTACCCAAACTTTATTTTTTTACCATTTTTGACATGGGACAATCTTAAGCTATCGACCGAAACTGATGAAAAATAAGGAAATTGAAGCTAAGATATAAAATTGTGTCATTCTATTTATCCTGTTTTTTTAAATTAACTTTAAAATTAATATTTCGTGCCTAGATGGTGGCATTAGAACCTATTTTGTATTTCTTATTTTTTTTTAGTTACTACTTAATAAAAAATTTCATAGATTTTTTATCTGACCCATCTTTTTAACCCCTCATAGACTGCCAATAGATATAATGCGGTCTACCAGTCAAATACGTTAACGTATAGTCAATTCAATCATTGGCGAGACTTATTTAAATTAAACAAAAATTACCTAATAAAATTTCTCATCTCAATGAATGCGGAATCCCTTATTAATAATTCTTATTGATTCGCTTTCTTTTTAACATCCAAAAAGTAAACATAAAGCCCGTCGCCCGGCAAACGAAAAACTGCATGCCCACATCTTATTTATTATCATCTTTATTTGACTTGGCATTAACAGATGGGCTTATACGAACACATGCTGTCCTTTATATACAGTGTGTTGTGTTCGGTTCCGTATAGTCGCATTCGCGCCACGACCGCGAGCCAAGTCGGACATCGCGTCATTATCAAACAAGTGCATTTTAGACGCGCGGATTCCGCGAGTTTTTTTTTGTGCCGAAGACTTTGAATTTTGATGTGAGTATTCGATGTGGGCACCTGTGTGGTTAAAGGAATAATTTTGTGGTCGATTATTTGTTTTGTGTCCGTCAATTTGGAGAAAGCAGGGATAATATGTACGTATTGGCGTTTTGTTTTATTTATGAAACGTTAAAAATAACATTAATTTCAAGTTTACACATGAATTATTAAAAAAAAACCTGTCTTTTTCATCTTTTTTAAAATTTCATGCCATAAAAAAGACGCTATTTTTGGTTCCGCATTTATCTTTTTTCCAATAATACTAATGATAAACTCGTGGACTCATCGTCTTTAACTTTAGTTATTCCCATGGGATCAACATCATCCCGGGACCATGAATGGAAAAGTCTAGAAAGACAATGCGGGGTACATAGTGTTATGCAAACACGAAAAATCTATAAATCTAGACATTGACCCGGGTGGAATGTCTAGGCCAAAGTAAAATCTAGGTTCTAGGTTTCAAAAGTTAACCACCCGTAATGTAGATACTTTGTTATTCAGGTTATGGCTCAGCTGTATTTTCTTTCTACGAAAATGGTTATAATTATTATGCAATTTTACAATGTTCTAAGGATATGTTCTGTATTATTTTTTCATAAAGGATTAGTGGTTTTGTTTTCCGCGTCTTTGAGAAAGACTATTATTATACTTACATGCTTTCCAAAAAATACGGTGAGTGCTCTGTCTATCAAAATGATTAAGCTAATAATTGCATGCAAACTTTGTCACACTTATCTCCTCGTAGTATTTTTAAGAACTTTTATTTTTATTTTTTGAACTAAATTGATCTAAAAGCTGAGAAAAGCTTTTCTATCTCAGCTTTTTATCGTAATGCATTTGCAGTCAACGGAAAAAGATAAGCACAGATAATTATTTTGATAGTGAAATTTTTATCAAATCATGATGGAGGTAATGCATTAAGAGCTTTTTAGGAAAGCTTTTTAGTACAATTTTACTTGAACATAATTGGCATTTTTTTAATTATTACCAGATAAATTAAATATAATAAACCAAAAGAGGCTGGACCTTTAAATAAGTACAATATGTGTTCAAAAACCCATGCATAGTCTCTATAACCACAAGAAAGACTATAACTTCTTCAATATTTAATTTCTTATAATGTTTTTTTTTAACGAAAATACAGTCTGTATGCCTAAAGGTATTTGTTATAGGATAATTTTGATAATGGTGTTAATGCCATGACCTTTTATTAATAACAAAAATAAGGAAACATAGTCCTTATTTAATTATTTTTCCTGTAAACGCAAATCATTATTGTAATTGTATCGTATTTTCACGTCCAAGTTTTTATTAACATTTAGTAATAATATTCCAAAAGGAGTCAGATGAACCGCTTAGTTACCAATCTATGCCTAGAAAAAAAAACTATCAAACTTCATCAATTAGCTAGCAATCTTCTGTTATACCAACTTATTATAAGCATCCTTCATAACAAATGTAAAAAAAAAATAGCAAAAAACTGACTGAGCATGAGCTGTGTTTACGTTTAGTGAGTCTAAAGGTTGTCTGGAAGAGATCCCTTGTAGTGGCTAGACCGCCTAAATTGTACATTATCTCGAAAATAATTTGTATTTGCCCTATGTGATGTGCAATACAGAGTTATCTATATCTCTATCTATAGTACAACTGAAAAGCTGACGAAGACTCTACGATGAACCTACGTACGTAGTAGGTAATGTCAATAGCTTTTGTCTACCTGTAGATATCGTAACTATCGAGACTTCCTACGTATTGTTCTTCGTCTGATCTTTGATTGGCAATGTTTCAACACCGTACAACTACGTATAACGTTTTGCACATAGGTTACAATAATTTGCAGATTTGTCATATCACGCATTTATTTGTCTGTAGAAAAGAAAGCACCTTGTAAGATGACCGATATTGTTTTACAGTTTAGTTAAGTTACCTTAGTTTTTTATTAGGGTTCCGTAGCCGAATGGCAAAAACGGAACCCTTATAGTTTCGTCAAGTCTGTCTGTCTGTCTGTCCGTCCGTATGTCACAGCCACTTTATTCTAAAACTATTAGCATTACACAGTTGAAACTTGGTAGGTAGATGTATTCTGTTAACCGCTTTTCGATTTTCGTAGAAAAAATAAAAAAATAATAATATTTAAGGGGGGGCTCCCATACATGAAACTAAAACCAAAAAAAATATTTTTGGTCAAACCTATGCGTGTGTGATGTCTATGGATAGGTCTTTCAAAATGACATTGAGGTTCCTAAAACCATTTTTTCTAAAAGTCTAACGTTTGAGATATAGACGCTACCAAAGTCGTAAAACGGGCGTCCCCCCCCCCCCCCCATCTAACTTTTGAACTAAGAAAGTGAAAATTTTGAAAAAAATATATGATGTAGATCTCAACAAAAACTTTCAACGAAAATTGGTTTGATCGAAATTAAACGAGTAGTTTTTGAGATATAGCACATTTTTATCAACCGCAAATATAACTTTGTCTTTCATACAAACACTATGAAAAACAAAGTTATATTTGCGGTCAACAAAATATTGTGGTATTTTGGCTAAGTGGAAGTAAAAATCCCTAATTCAGTTAAAGTTGGCACGGAACCCTCAGTGCGCGAGTCCGACTCGCACTTGGCCGGTTTTTTATTATTATTAAATGAAAAAAATCCGTTCACGTACTGCTAAAGGAAAAAAATAACTTTTAGGTATAGGATCACTTTGTAGTCCGTCGGTCTAATAACGCTATCGGCTCAATTAACTGTAAATAAAAATTAAAACAACTTCCGGATGGCTTAGAATTATAATATTTGGCACAAAGTTTTGTCGTACAATTCAGCATACATTGAAGATAAATCGGAAAAATGTAACATGTTTTCAACGTTAAATAAAATTTTCGGTCATTTTAATACCGGAATTCTACCTAAATTTACATGTTTTTTTTTGACACGCTGTGTAAAAGAATGTTCACTATCAAATTTCCGAAAACAGTTTTTGCGATTGAGTGTCAGATGAGAGAATTAATACGCAATAAAGCCGGTTTGAAAGAAAAAGATAAAAAGAAGTTTTGATAAGGGTCTGGCGCCAATGATCACAGTTTAAGTCCGTACAGTATCACAAGTTGGAATAATTTCATATTAAAAACAAAGAAGTATTGCATTGTAAGCTTAGACGTTGCTTCTATGTTTAACCCTCAAATGAATATACAGTGTGTCGGGTTTCATGTGGTCCAAACGAAAACCATCGATATAGGAGTCCAAGGGCTACTCTCAGGATCCCCATGTATGTTCTGCGAAAATGTATAGTTTTCGAGAAAACAGCATTTTTTTAGATTATTCGAATATAATTCGAAATAAAATAAGAAAAATATCATCAAATTTGGTATGAAGACGTGCTAGTCAAAAAGCCCTTATTTAATGAATGCATTAGTTTTGTAGTGCATTATTCGTACGATTCTTATAAAAATAATGGATTACAGTAATTCTTACATGCCTTTTGAATAAAAACTAGGTCTTATTTAACCTATAAATAATTTCACAATACCTAATCATGTCAACCGCACATAATTCATTGTAAATGTATTGTCTGAATGAAGTGAAATAATAATGTATCTAACAAATGTCTTGATAGAGTTACTGCGTGTATGTAATAAATCAACTTTACTGTGTCATCAAATGTGTTTGCGGTAAAAGGATTGACAGTAAATCTTTTTTATTATTGTTTTGATTTTATATTATTATATTTATTCATAAAAGCTGTGTGGTGTGACCCTAACTGATGTAAGTGGCTACAAGTTACTTAATGGTTTTTTACAATATTTTTAACACTCACAGTGTCATATTTTATTCTTAAAAGATGAAATATGAAACCGAAAATTGCGCACGGGCGGGATTCGAACCAGCATCTTTCTGGCTAACCGGGCCAACTGCTCTTCCATAAACTTGTTTCATAAACATTTTATTGTTCTTGTTGCATAAACAGACGGGTAGATGGCGCTAACGTCACGCAATGACGTATCAATGAGACCAAGAATTTCGCGCGGTCGGACCGACAGCACGGTAGCTCAATTGGAAGAGCAGTTGGCCCGGTTAGCCAGAAAGATGCTGGTTCGAATCCCGCCCGTGCGCAATTTTTGGTTTCATATTTCATCTTACAAGTTACTTATTTAAGGGCCATCATTATATTTCGTTTTAACGTTAAAACTACTGCACTTTTAATAAATCTTAATTCAGAGATAATTTTGTTGGACGATATGGAGACAAGGGTTTCCTTTGATCACGTAAATCATGTCCTAAAGGGGTGAAAATTCAGTTTGAATGAATAACTGTTATTATTATTGTTATGGAAAATTTAATACTTGTAAGCGCGAACGAGATGTGTTATATTGCAAAACTAGGATTGTCGGAGATAGTAATTATCTCATGTTTAATGTCTCATAATGAAATTTAATAATCCTCAAATTGACAATAATTTCCTAAGAAAACAAAATATAGAACGTTTAACGACGTTATAAAAAAAACGTATTTTTTGTTTCCGATGATGATGATGAACTTCAAATTTTTCAAAAGTACTTCTGGTCAATGACTTGAGGAAAAAATACAAACCTATTACTGGTTAAGCTAACAGGATTGATCTGTTTTGGTGTAGCCGTACACATCACCGACCCCCGCGCGCCCTTCCGCAATATCGCTTTATTCAGGGGGGGGGGGGGAGGGGGGTCAGTGATTTTAGTTTATTTTACGTTTTAATTATGAAGTGAGTCATCCAACATAAATATTTCCAGAGAATTTCAATACATGTGATAATACTTCTGAAGTAAATAATATATTTTTAGGTTTCCAAACATTTGAGGTTCTTTTAGGACAAGCTATTGTATTATTATCATCTTCATTAGCCACTTAAAATGAGATTTTAGGTTTTAAGTTCAGTAAAATGGAATAGTTTAGTACAAATTACACTTTTTTACATAGAACGTAAGCAAGCCTCCCTATGCTCATCAGAGAGGAATTTTCAAAAGGCGCCAACTTAGCAAGCAAACCCGAAGTCATAATTTAAGGTTTTATTTTTAGACAAACCTCGTCATAAGCGTGTTTGCAGGTCCTATCTAACTGTCTCTTTCTAACGAGTCAGATGGTTTACTCTGTGACGTACGTATTCCGAATTAACCGGCCATACCAGCATAGTTTAACGAGTGAAAGAGAAGGCTGTATTTGAAAATGCGCGTAAAGCCTTAAAGTAGAGTCTATAGTTAATAATATCCCATACAAAACCCGTTTCCCCAACGTTATTTGCAACAGGTTCGCTCTTAGTATCTGACTAAGTTAGGCAAAAACAGCAAGGTTGATTGAAGATAAATACTTTTTTTCTCTTTTTTATTTGAATACTTAATAGAATCAGGAAATTTTAAAAGAAGTAAAATATTGAAAGATTACAGTGACTTTTATGATAAAATGCAAGTCCATGGATTAAAAGTTACTTCTTAAATCAATTTTGAATTGTTTTAAATTAGCAATAACGCATCAATTATTATATTTTGCATTTTCTCATATAATTTTCAATGCATGCGACCAACCGTATGCATTTAATTTAAGGGTATTTCTTTTGGTATTAATTCTATTCTTATCTTTTTAATTTTAAATGACCTTTGACTTTCATAAATACGATCAGTTTTCATTTTATCCATTCGTGATGTAAAAATAGAGGAACTGGTTTTAAATCGATGTTTTTAATTAATATTTGTTATCATCATCATCTGCATTTGAATGCTGATTGCTTTCTGCAAACTTGTGGCCTGTTTTAGCTTCACACCAGTGCAATCAAGATTTTTTTGCTCAAATTTTTATATACCTAAACCTTTATGAATCACTCTATTTATCTGTGAAACTGCATAAATAAACAAAAAACTCTGCTTAGGACCTGCTTTATAAAATGGGACAGTTTTACGGAAATAAAAACGAAAAAAATAAACTATCTGTTCTATATTGTCTGTAGTGAGCAACAAATCTTCTAGATTAACTGCAAATCCGGACAAATAGTAACTGCAAGTGCTGTTTATGAAAAATTCTCCGTACAGATTTCTTTATTTTTTTTTTCAATATCCGGCGGTTAAGTGAAGTTAAGTTGAGTTCCTATTTAAAAAAAAAACAGTTTCACAAAAATAAAACAAGTAAATTCAACACAATAACAAAAAAAAACTACTAATTAGAAAACCCTACTTACTTATAGTGATTTTATTACGTTTTTCTAAGCTTACACACTATTGAAGTCCCGCAGTCGTTGCTTAGCAGCAATCAATATCGCGGCTCGATTCGGTTGTTCAGTCGTCCAAAACATAGGATCTTTTTTATTATGTAGACATTTGGCTACAATCTCAATAGATTTTGATACCAGGTAAGTGATGATGTGGACTAGGATGGATCATGTCTGACTAGTAACAGCCTATTCACTCTCTTCTTGAACTCGTCCAAATCATAGTGGACAAAACAAAACAGCGGAACTCACTCCTTAGCCGTGCGCATGAAAAATTTAGATCGAAACCTATTTGCGTGTTGCTGGAATGTCTACGACGTAAGGGTAGACACCGCGCCCGCGTCTTGTGTTCCCAAAGGCATTCTGTTTACAAGGCGCTGTGTGATCATTGAACATTACAAAAAAACATTGAACTCTACCCCTTAATATACTACTAGACTATAAATAATAGTCCCCCTAGCCGATTTCTACGTGGCCAGTCACAGCGACTAACCGACTGCGCACGACATATTATAGTGCACAAGTGTGTGCGCAAACACATGTGCACTCTCTATTCCTTTCACTTATATAGCCCGATGGGATAGCAATCTGACACGACCGGAGAGAGATCAGGCGTAAGATCAACGGCTTTACGTGCTTCCCGAGGAACGGGGGCGAAACACCGTCAACTTCCAAGCTCCTGGCTTCCCTGAGAATTTCAGAACAGAAAAACTCAAGTACATATTTTTGGCCCGATCCGGGAATCGAACCCGGGACTTCTAGCGCAGCCGTTGCTTTAAAATGCGACCCTCTAACCGCTGCGCCACCGAGGTAGTACTCCTTACTAGACTATAATAGATATCTAGCTGTGAAGATACAAACAAGCTTTAATTTCCTAAACAACGTGTTCCTTACGTCACTGTGACACTTGGCGCGGTCGAGTTCGTTGTCATTGCCGTCTGTGTACAGTCACCGATAAAATTATTATAAGCTTCCTGGAGGTCTTCTACAAAAAACGAAAACCGTCAATAAGATTATCGTTTTTCGGATCGGAAACATATGTTTAGTATGGAATCCTTACTAAAAATGCTTCGGATCCGCAAAACGATTATAGTTTTGACGGATTTCATTTTTCGTAGTAGGCTATCTGTTCCAACTTCTCAGAGATTTAATTATTGCAAATAACAAACAAGAAAATATAAAACTAAGACTTGCAACATAAAAAATAAGACCTACCAATTCAAAAAGCTTCTAGCTGTAAGTCTTCCAAAAATGTAGAATAAATAATAAATAAAAAGGAAAACATTGCCGTGTGTCAAGGAGGTTATTATGCTGGCTGCGTTGCCGCGTTGGATAGTTATGTTAATCCTACAAATTATATAGGTATAAAAACTCGTATTTACTTAAAGCTTTTCTAAAAATGAGAGATTGAAAAAAAAAACAAAATAAATGTAGTCCTTGCTGTTAAAATGGTAGTTTTTGAGTGTACCGCAGACAGATAGACTGACACAGTGCCGTAGAGGGCTTTGTAATCTCCACGAATACCACCTAAGGCCCTATTTTCAACATTTTTTAAATCAACCTTAGATATTGCAGACAATGATATTGCATTTTATTAAAGTGAAGTTTTTGAACAATAACTTATACATTCCCTTATTAATCTGTGCTAATTAATGAGTTTGTTAAGGTAGGTACTTCCTCAGATATTCGTTTTACTGCGTTTACAGGGAAAATTAAGGGTAATATAATTATTTAAGAGTAATAAATTACACACATCATAACAAAAATAACAAGAATGTACCTAGCGTATACCATTTTTGTGTGTGACTGTACAAAACCACCATGATTCCAGAAACTCAAAATTGCCTAAATATTTTGGCGACAAGACTATCGATAAAAGGCTTCCATTTTAATTTTATTCCTCACCTTAAGATACCATGTTCCTTTAGAAAAACATTTAATACGTAATAGATGAAATAGTACCCCTAATATTTTGTCAACTGGTTAACTGATTTATAACCTGCGTTATTAGAATAAAATTGATGATAGATATAAACTCCATGTATTGATAGTTAATCTATTGCCGTAACATAACAATTATTTTAACAAGAATCAATGCAGTTAAATATGCGCGTGATAATACAATTCAATCAATATCGATCTAATGTCAAAACCATCTATCTGACAGGTCTAGTGCTATCCATGCATGATAGTGTTGTCTACCATAGTAATGCCATAATCGATTATCCGTCTAACATTACATAGAGATGATTTTTCAATAGTCAGATGGTATACCGCCAATTTGAAAACGTCTCGTTATCATACAAGCAGCCATTTTTGTATACGACATTTTAAAATCGTTCGCTATACTTTATTAGTCGTTATTGCTTTATTAGAGGAGGTGCTCGTAGCGCAGTGGTGGCAGCGCTTTGGTAGTGATACCGAAGTCAAGCAACTTACAGCGCGGTCGGTGTTTGGATGGGTGACCATTCCGACCATATAAGTGACGTATATCACGAGCATCTCCGTGCTTCGGAAGGCACGTTAAGCAGTTGGTCCCGGCTAATATCAGTTGAAATTAGCCTATAAAGCCTATAAAGCCTAGTCAGAGGCCCTATGGGCGGCTTGATAAAATCTGACAGCAAGGTTGGTCGCTTGCCTTGCAAACACCCCTCCGCCAATCCGCACTGAGCCCGCGTGGTGGAGTATGGCTCATACTACCTCATATTTGAGGTAAGGCCTTTGCCCAGCAGCGGGATGCTTACAGGCTACCTTTACTTTTTTTTTACTTTATTAGTCAGTTATTTTTTTTCTAAGATTTAAAAATCGGCCCATAGTCAACAATTTAACTATCACAGATTATTGACATCGACAGTTCTTTTCATAATGGATGGAGTTTGACAGCAATTATGTTTGCTTGAATTAATAATAATCATGGTTCAATCGAGCCGTAGTTGTTGAGTGTTCTTTAAAATTTGCTAAATACATTATCCTTTGCCCGGTTCCGTGATCGATTGATCACTATTGGTTATTAATTGTCTTTACCAGCGGTTCAATATTTACGATTGTGCATATTTTGAAGAAAAAATACATGAACCAATGGTCATTAAAATAGCCATTTTGATATTTGATTAAGGTAGGTATTGTTTTTTCCAATAATGCACAATCGTAAATTTTCAACCGCTGGTAACGACATTTAACTATTAGTTGAATTAACTATCGCTCACGCAACCGACCCGTAGACTATAATACCTAAGTGTATTCCTAAGTTCGTAAACAAGTGTTATCATACAGACTAACGACTTCCAGTAGTCTACTGATATTCTGGTTTATATTTAGCCCTTATGCAAAACAGCGATCTAGAACTTTATTAATAGACTAAGTATTGTTAGCTGCTACTACTGGTTCTGTAGGGCTAGTACTAAGAATAATATTCTCCTACCGATTTTCGGCAGTCGCGGCCCTTTATAAATAAAATAAATATAAATAAATATGCGCCAGACAACACACCAATTGTCTGGTTTCGTGGTAAGGAATTTGCTTCCTTGTGTTACGAAGTACCAGACAACGATTATGACGGTGGCGTCTCCCATAAATACTGAAATACATATAACATCCATGACTTAGGTACAAATGCTCGTGCTCATCACACAAACATTTGCCCCTTGCGGGATTCGAACCCGCGACGGCCGGCGTAATAGTCAGGAGCGCTAACCAATACACCAAACGCGTCGTCACCAATACACCAAACGCGTCGTCATAAACCTCTACTCTCATTAATACGGTGAGACGGCTCCGACATAACCGATTGCCTTATTGTCTGTGTTCTGTCTCGCGCTGGTAGGGCCTAAAAGATAAGGAGACATGTTTCGGCCCTTTCAGGGCACATTTTTTTCCACTGTATATTTGACGTTCCTAAGTGTTTCATGACTTTAAGTGAAATATGGATTTTGAATTTGAATTTGATGTAACTACTGCTGTACCTTATAATATGATTTAAAACTTTGTTGCATTTTGTACTAAATTAATCAACACACGGGATTTAATGCAACGATACCTATTTATAAGGTGTACATCGTATGTACCTTCCCGACGTTTCGACTCGGTTACACGAGTCATGGTCCCGGGGTGATGATGTTTACCTTATAAATAAGTATCGTTGCATTAAATCCCGTGTGTTGATTAATTTACTGCTGTAACTGTCACTGAAATAATCTTGTTTCTAATTTGTTTAGGGTTGACTTTCTTTTGATGGCTAAACTGCTAAACTAAATTCATTCATTGTTAGTGAATGTCTCTTAAGAGTTGATAATACTAACAAAATAAAAATCATTTTAAACCGACTTCAAAGAGAGGTTCTTAGTTTGACCTATATATTTGTTTGAGGATATGTTTCTCCGCGATTATTATTTATTATTGTATTTTTCTTTTTGATCTGTTTAGTTTATATCGAGTACTTTGTGTTGAATAAAGTCATTTCATTACATTTTTTCATTTCATTATGTCGCGATTTTGAAGTATTAACGAGCTTGGTGTTGGCACAAGTATTCATCTCTGGTATATCAATGTTTTAGTTCTTTTTTACAAAATGTACCCTACGTGTGTGTGTTTGAATGTAGCAACCCTAAAATGTTGCCAGACGGGTATTTGTCACTGATAAGATGTTGAGACGCGATGAATCATTCATTTGAACTTGTTTATTTTTTCAATCAATTATACTCGAATGGATAGTACTTGTAACATAACATCATCATTATCAGCCAAAGGACGTTCACTGCTGAACATAAGCCTCCCTCCAATTTTTCACAGCGACAGATTACGAGCGGTCTACATCCAGTGTGATCCTGCGATCTTTACAAGATCGTCTGTCCATCTTGTCGACGGACGTCCTACGCTGCGCATTTGGTTGCGCTATTGTTTGATTCATTTTTAATGATTTAAAAAAATGTATTAAAGCTAAATTGTTTAAACTAGTGAAGATAAAATCTAAGCTTGTTTACACAATTCTACACAATTTCATTCCAACGATTTAGATTTAAAATGAGGCTAGAATAACAATCTGTAGTTTTTTAGGGTTCCGAACCGAAAAGGTAAAAAGTAACAGGGTCCCCTATTACCCAGTTTTTGCTATCTGTCCCCGTCTGTCTGTCACCAGGTTGTATTTAAGATTCGCGGTGGCTAGATAGTTGACATTTTTACAAATTATGAATTTTTGTTGCCACAATAACAACAAACAGGTACTGAAAACAAAATAAATTATACAACAAACGCGCTTTTCTGCCCTTTTAAGCTCGATGCCAATAATGGCAACGGGTGGGCACTTAAATTTTTTATCTATGTTGTCTACCTAGTTAATGGTACGGAACCCTTAAAGCGTGACTCCAACTCGCATTTAACCGATTTTTTTGTACATTTGAACTCAACTGACCGTTAAATTTTTGAGTAAACTACCAAAAAACGTACGTATGTAAGACCAGTTTTTTATTCCCCTGTCTGATTTAACCGATTCATCTTTAAACACACACACGTGAATACAAATAACTTAATTTTAAGTATTCTCACGTATAAAAAAGCTTTTTACAATTGCAAAAAATGGCTCAAACACTATGCCGCTACGTTTGAGTCATACTAAATGGTGTGGCTACCAGAATTTATGGGGTTTTAGTATCCTTAGGTCACCTTGTTAAACTTCTTGAACTTCTTTAATATTATGTATGTGTATAAATAAATATGCACCAGACAACACGCCAATTTTCATGGTTTCGAAGTAAGGAATTTTCTTGCTTGTGTGACGATTATGATGAAGGCGTCTCCCATAAATACTTAAATACATTATAACATCCATGACTTAGGTATAAATGTTCGTGCTCATTGCCCACTTGCGGGATTTAACCCGCAATTGCTGGTTCAGTTGTCATGCTAACCACTGCACCAAATTGTTATGATTCTAAACATAACTATTGTCCAAAAATTATATCTAAATACATACAAAAATTCACCAATTGTTCCTTCCTTATAATAACATCTGTCTTCAAAACACGTCGGTACTATTTTTAGGAATCAGTCATGAGGATCGAGATCATTGCCAACTCTAAATATCAGCTCACTTCACTTCCAATTACATTTTATTGCGTGTACTATAGTCATTCTTTGTATGGAATATTTTATTTGAATATGTGTCAACAGATATAAATGATCAATTAGAATGCGAAAGGCAAGGGGTAGCGCGAAGAATTGGGTCCAGATTCTCGCGTCAATTGAACTTTTTCCGTGTGGTTATTCGATGACGAGTTTTACCAAAAATATTAAGTATCCACACGTAAAAAAATCCGCATGAAAGAAATCGAAATGCATAGAAATTTTGACTCTGGATGAAGGAAAAAGCTGCTACTTTTTCGATAAAGAAAATTCGATTGTTTAAAAAAATTCTAAACGAACTGCACAAGAATTGGCTCCCTAATGGACGTTCTAGATTGGAGATCCTTTAACCAAAGGCACAGCTTATGTTCATAACATACCATAGATACAAAATAAAAGAAGTAAGTATATAGTATTAGGAAAAGATAGTACGTTGTTGTGCAAAATAACACATTTTGTCAACTAGTACTGTAACTAAATGTAATTATTGTTAAACATTCCTGAATTTTAGCTGCAAATAAGTAACGCTTTTACTTTTTTATTGTATTTTCTTGTAATAATTTTATTCTTCATTTACTCTTTCTACTCGCTTCTCCTCTATGTAAACTAACAATGGAGAAATATCTCTACATTAATTCTGTCATGCTCACCAATGAATTTTGTTTAGTTTGAGACAAATATTTTAATTTTGGCATCGTATCGCGTTGTTCACAACTTCAGTCGAAATGATATCTGAAAGGTGCGATATGAAAAGATGCAGATATTATAACTTCAGTGCATTGATTGATTTAATACATTTTCCATTAAAAACAATTATTTTACATAAGAAAAGATAAGAAACATTTGTGACTGAACCTCGTGATGGCAACACCGTGTGTTAAAACGTGATGTTAAGTGGATTTAGCTAACGAACTATTCATTAGAACGCCATAAAGATGCGACAAATAAAAAAATATTAATCAGTTATAAAGCGCAGACTGATGTTGATTCCACGTGACTTCGTACGCCCGTTTTTGAATCATTTTTCATTGATGATCCGCTTATGCGTAGCGCTATGTTAACACATTTATGCATAGCCTTCTCAAGTAGTTTGGTGACAAACACAAAAAAAAATTGTAATTTAGACTGGTAGTTAATGAGTAAAATGCGTTTAATTAAATTGACATACGAGCCTATGCTTGTAAACATTACAACAACTTGTATTTTTTTTCATAAATCAAAGTATTTTCTTTTGTTTTACAATATCTACACAATTCAAATTCCCCTATCGCATCTCTGTGGCGTCACGCCATACATTAACGTGCACAGAGGCTTATTGTGTCCACAAATCGTGCGTGTAGAATCCAATACATATTGGCAACGGAACCAGGTGTCATGGCAGCCGTAGTTACACTTAGGGACACGCTTAGGAGAATTTTAAATAATGCTGTTTAATAAATAATGGAATAGTTTAGAAGTATGATTTTTTTTATCAGCGTCTGTCATTCCTAAAGAAGAAAATTAGATTCTAGACCCTAGCCGACGCTTATGATTACGTTTCTAAAAAAAATTTAATAGAATGTGTTTTTGGTAGATTTCAAATTTATTGCTTTAAAACAGCAATGAAGACAAATAGAAGCGGATATTAAACGGAGTACGTACATAGTTATGATATTTGTAACTTGTAATTAAGAATCCATATGAAAAACAACACATGCATATGCTGATAATAGTACAAAATTTCAAAGATTTACCTACTTCAAAACTGTAGAAACCAACGCATGTAGCGTAAGGAATCCTCAGTAGGTAAACAAACACAGCGTTCTATTACTTTGTCCCCAAGTGTACCGATAACACGATTTAATTAGAACAACAACGCAATCCTGTTAGCAAGACGGTATCCATTTCTTAGTATTGTTGAATGGACTGAAGCTTATTGTTATGTTTACTTTACTTCCGCGAAATGCAGCTACGAGCATGTTTTGGTCAATCTATTTTGCATGCAAGATAGATTTTACTCTGATAATGATTTGCACCAACCTAAACTGGAAAACCATTAGCCTTTTGAGATAGGTAGTTTGACATTATTGCACGTCCATACGTACGCACGTACGTTAAGGTTAAAACACACACAACGGAAGCACGTTATGTAAAGGGAACAGCAACGCCTCGGCATGGTATCTGAAGGTCAACTACGAAAAACGAAATCCGTCAATACGATTATCGTTTTCCGAATTGCTTACTATGTAACACTTCGGATCCGTCATCGGAAACGAAGCTCATTCTTTGACGTATTCATCGAAAAATGCTACTACGAAACCGCGACTGACAGGCGATAGATCGTATTTTGACGTAATGAGTTTCGGAAATTAACCTCAAATTATACGATAACTCTACACGTATCGTTTCGAAGTACTTTATCCAAAAAACAATGGAATTATGCTTGTTATGTACTTTCTCCTCATTGAAGAAGCAATTTTAGAAGAAAGTATCAAGAAAAGTAGAAGAGAGATTGGATAATTTTCACAAAATGTTGTTATAATGTTCCGTCAGGAACATATCATATCATATCATAGTCATATGATGATGTTAGTTCTTCATGAAACTTGCAATATTGAAGCACAAATTGGACAGTATATGCCTACTAAAGGATCAAAGTGTTGTGCCAAAACATAGTCCAAATACTTGCTTATCATGTGTGTGTCACTGCTAGACTTCAATTAAGCTTACAAGATTGAACACAAGTAGAGTTCTATCCACGCCTAACTAAAGGAAGTTCAGTCAAAGGCCGTGCCAAGACATAGTCCAACACTTGCATAACATGTGTGTCACTGCTAAACTTCAATTAGGTTCACAAGTTTGAATCACAAATAGAAAGAAATATGCCTAACTAAAGAAAGTTCAGTCAAAGTGCCGTTCAAAGACATTTATTTATTTATTTTATTTACATAGTCCAACACTTGCATAACATGTGTGTGTCACTGCTAAACTTCAATTAGGTTCACAAGTTTGAATCACAAATAGAAAGAAATATGCCTAACTAAAGAAAGTTCAGTCAAAGTGCCGTTCAAAGATATTTATTTATTTATTTTATTTACATAGTCCAACACTTGCATAACATGTGTGTGTCACTGCTAAACTTCAATTAGGTTCACAAGTTTGAATCACAAATAGAAAGAAATATGCCTAACTAAAGAAAGTTCAGTCAAAGTGCCGTTCAAAGACATTTATTTATTTATTTTATTTACATGGTCTAAGACTTGCTGAACATGTGTGTGTGTGTCTGTGTCACTGCTAGAGTTCAATTAAGTTCACAAGATTCATTTACAAATGAGAGAATATGCCTACATGGAAGCGGCACAGCTTGACTTGGGTCGTTCAAGTTTAGCATACCTTAAGAAAAAGTCTAGGATGAAGTTTGTACCTAGCAGACCTAACACCAATAAACTTGATTATTTATAATGGAACTGTTGTTAAAATGACAATAAATTAATAATTTTCAATCAAAATTGCCTTTATTTCCAATACAAAATACAAATCAGCCAAGTACAATTACATTAAGTTCAAAATATATCTAGTGTGTTGTTGCTGCCAGTCCATAACCACTCTGGTTAGCTCCAGTACAATATATTTATGTAACTACCACAGTCTTTATTAGAATTATAAAATGATATAACAATTAAGCTTGATTCCAAAATGTTCAACACATATCAGAAGAGCCTGGGTTAGCATAGTCCTTCTTAGTAACTTTCCTTATTATGTTTTCTGTCTGAAGTTAGTAGCACTGACACTGACTCATTGTGATTCCACATAAGACCCTGAAAATTTAAATTAATTACTTATTTTAGAAACATAAAATGCAGGTTATACTTCAGTAATGATAAACAATATGACAATCACTTGTATTGACATTTACTTTGATGGTTTTACATGGAAGTAACTAATAAATAATAAGTACAAACTCAATCTGAGCATTTTTAGCAAAACCATTACGCTCATTCAACAAATACTAATTAGTCAAAAATGTATTTGTTTAACATCTCAAACAAGAAGACAATACATTGTTATTAACGTTTACTTACCAATATTATTTGATGTATGTTATGTTTTTATACTTTATGTACAAAAAGCAGCCTTTTTCCACTATTAGGTTACCTAGTTTAGGTTATGTTTATGAGGTAACTTTTAGTTACATTGGGCATCTTGTTTATTCATCAGCAGGGCCATGCTAATCCTTCACGTCTAGGGAGACGACCCTCACCCCTTTTGTGACGTGCTGTGGGTCTTTATGACCTCTTAATCTTCAGGTGTTCTTATGAAGATGTGACGTACTATTTTTGATGGTTTTTGTTTCACATACTTGGGTAACTTGTAAAATGTTTGCAATTACACAGTTACCACGTAAACGGCAATTTACAAACACTGATTAAACTTAGTTTGTGTTCATTTTTGCGAAAATAAAGAACAACAATAAACAATCTTTCTATATAAAAACAGATGACAGCCCATAGACAAGCACAAGTCGTTATTTGTAGGTTGGGGATACTGGCTTTTGAGCCAACATTTGCCAAAAAAAAAGTCGTAGATAGATGCATTTATTGGCATTTATCAATTAAAAATCAATCAGTTTAGCATTAGGAATGTCAAATAACTATTATTTAGACATTAGCTTTCTATCAAGGTACGGAATTATTAATTTTATTAAGATTATCGGTTTTTGGAAATAGTCCGATAAAAAACAACCCTATCATTCGTTCACGATACCGCTTCGAAATATTGTCTGTGGTTGCGATTGAACCACTTCGATCCGAAAGGGTTTCGTAGTAAGCCAAACACTGTCGTATCGTTTAAGCTTCGTTTCGGGATTGCGTATCGCATTTCGTTTTTCGTAGTTGACCTTCTGTACCGGATAGCGAACGCCTCGCTTTGGATCGTGTTTTCTACAACTTATGACAATTCTTCTTGTAAATGACAGGCCGTTTGAAAAGATGTGCGTATAGTTCACAACCACCGGGCGTCGAGAGTGGGCATCCAGCTGAAGGCCTACTACAAAAAACGAAATCCGCTAATACGACAATCGTTTTGCGGATCCGAAGCATTTCGTAGTAAGCATTCCATACTAGAAATCTTTCGGATCCGTTAAACGATAATCGTATTGACGGATTTCGTTTTTCGTACTAAACCTCCTGATCTCAATCCGAGAGGTGACGTTACGAAGTTGATAGATATGCTTTGAAGTTAAAAACGGTGATTTTCCGGTAACCAGTGGATAGATGTGCTTTAACCATTAAATTCCTACTCTTGCTTACTTAATTTTTCAAATTTCTAATCTTTTACAAGTTTACGTTTGTATGATGCGTTGCACGATTTTTTCACTATATTATTCAAATAGCGTCTATAAAAGAAGTGATAATACTACATAATTATTTTCGCACCTACGTTGTCGTTGGATAGTTGTCATTAGGACGATTCATCATGTCCATACAAGTGATTATTAACATCATTACAAGTTATTAGCGAGACACGTACCAGCCACCAACCAGATACTATATTTTGATTGCATATCCATTTTAAATGTTTGCTTTTGAATTTAGCAGGTTCATACTGTTTGTAATGGTGTCAATAAGATTTGGATTGGGCTTTTCGTTGTAGGCTTAAAGTTTTTATTTACTAGAACTCAAAATTTTAAATAATAACAATAATAATGCAGACTCGTTTCTCTCTCAACGGATAAGTATTGCTATCCAACGCGGTAACGCAG
This sequence comes from Pyrausta aurata, assembly GCA_963584085.1. Taxonomy (NCBI): domain Eukaryota; kingdom Metazoa; phylum Arthropoda; class Insecta; order Lepidoptera; family Crambidae; genus Pyrausta; species Pyrausta aurata. Next base: position 9,515,184 of record OY757275.1, on the reverse strand, counting down.
CCAACATCCTCGCCTCAATGGCTCATGGACACGGTTTTTTTTTGAGTAGGTTTTAAGTTCTTATTATTTGAATGCAATTTCTTTAACCTTTTTAAACATTCAAATTTTAAATAAACCGAACTTTTGTTGATAAAATAACGCGGCCTGTGTGTCATCCTTTGGTACATTGAGGGCCTGAACTTCTCAAAATACGATACCCAGCTAATAGTCTAAGCGAGCATAAATTCCTTTCATTCTTAAGTAAAACGTACAATCAAATCCCTATTTTCAACCATTGAGATATAATGTCTGATATATTCTCTTTCTTTCATAAGTTCTGAAGATTAAGGCTACCGCCAAAATCCTATGCTTTTTCCAAGCATCCACCAACTGCTGCGTGACTTATATCAATAGCATTTGTTTTTCCCTAAGATTTAGTTCATTATTAAATAATACGTTCAATATTACAGCGGTCGCGGGTTCGAATCCCGCAAGAGGCAAATGTTTATGTGATGAGCACGAACATTTATGTACCTAAGTCATGGATGTTTATGTATTTAAGTATTTATGAGTGACGCCCCCGTCATAATCGTTGTCTGGTATTCGTAACACAAGGAAGAGATAATTTCATTTTTGTTCTTATAATATTTTGACACTACACAAACTTAATAATTTAAATTGCATTTGTAAAAAGCAACTGTGACAGACGAGGAATCGAACCCCGAGTATTACGCTATCCGGGCGCATGCCTATACTACTCGGCCACCGTCACACTGGCAAGCCTGTTGAATTTGACGAGAAGAGAGTTCCTTATTTCGAAATCAGGCAATTGGTGTGTTGTGGGGCGCATATTCAAATTCATTTTAATTTAATTTAATTTAATTTAATCATATGTTTCAGGCAACAAAGGCCCATACAATATATACCTTAAAGACTAACATAAATATTTTTAATAATAACAAATAAAAAAATAAATAATAATAATTCAATTAATACACTATTTTGTCGGCGTAGTGTTGCGCAACTTGGTGTCAGGTAGTCGTCCACGAAACCGACGATATACGACACCCCTCGGCCAAAATTCTTCTTTCGTAAAGGTCGACAACTGTTCGGTCGGAACCCTTACCACAAACGAATTGAAATTCGTATTATGACGAGATTCCAACCGTTCGACCCTCAGTGTGAACTTGGTCTTAATTATAATTTTCAATAACAAGCTCCGTCTCTCTCTTTCCAGAACCATGAATTCCGGGTGGCTAGCGTGGGAGTGCATAGTATTCGGAGTTTTCATAGCGGCAACCTCTTGCGCGCCTCTATGGCGACGAAGAAGAGACGCGAGCGACGCCGGGGGCAGCGCGAAGCGAGCGTATATATTCGCTGGAGGCGGTGTTTCTGTGATGGCTATGATACTGTCTGTTGCGAGGGGCACGCTGGGAGTCAGGTCTTTTCTTGGTAAGTTGCTTAAGCACACACATGTGTAGGCACATTTATTTCTTTCTCTTTCTCTATCTCTGCCACAAACATCTACTGTTTTTTTTATTCATAAACATTAACACTGTCGCGCTCTCTTAAATACACAAATTATCTCTCTCTGTGAGACTGACTACGAATTTTGAGCTTACCTTATTAAAATAAATCGATTTATAAAACAAAGTCAAGGATTACTTTAAGAAATTCTTGTAATTTATAAGAAAAATGAGATCTACAGAAATAAATAACAATAAAATTAAACTCATCATTTCAAACTATGGACATCATGTCATAAGTAATAAAGAAATCGAAAGCTACAAGCGAGGACAATAGTCAATACTTATTATAGCCTCATTAATTCATATACCTCTGGGTAACTAAATTCTTATATTTTTAAAGAAAATGTCAATACCTAAATAATAAAGAGAGCAACAAAACTCCACACTGACTAAACCTTAACATTGACTTAACTCTTTCTGACCCAAAAGCGAATCAAAGATTCTGGATCTAGACATCAAAATTAAAAATAACAAAGCAAAATCGTTACAAATCAGTCCACTGCATTCATCGAGTTTCATTAAGAATCGTAATTTTAACTCCAATTCGTCACCGCTTAATTAGTTTTAATTTTGCATGCAAAAGGAATTATTATCAACTACCAAGAAAACCTACGACCGTTATGAATCGATTGAAAATGCATCGATAACTTTGAATACGTCATTTCGTGTCATAGAATAAGCATTTGTCAACAGAAGTGACTAAGTGATGCAAATATTGTAAGGTTTATATTTGGTAAACAGAGCCTTAGTTGTGCAGAATCATGTTTGTTTAGTGATAATTTCCGTTACAGTAATTACTTTTCGTGTAAATGTCTTTGTTTGTTTATGTTTGATTAGTGAAATTGACTTGCAAATAAAAGAATAGCAGTCAGATGTGCTACTCATATTAATTAAATAAACATCTCTACTTAATAACATCATAAATTTTAAAGAGTGTTTTTGTATGTAGGTTTATTTTATTTATTTAAACTTTAGTTAAAGTTAAGTTAGCCTGTAAGCATCCCACTGCTGGGCAAAGGCCTTACCTCAAGTATGAGGTAGTATGAGCCATACTCCACCACGCGGGCTCAGTGCGGATTGGCGGAGGGGTGTTTGCAAGGCAAGCGACCAACCTTGCTGTCAGATTTTATCGATTATTTTATTTAAACTTTATTGCACTGTAAATTGTACAATTGGCGGACTTAATGCCTTAGGGCATTCTCTACCAGTCAACTGCTTGGGAATGCAGAAAATTTATTCAGTGTTTATATCGTTTATCGTTACGAGTTAATGATACATGTCCCTGTATATGCCTCATCTGGTATAGAGGCAAGAGTAAACCCAAACCATATTTAAAAAAAATACATTATTTCGTATTAAACGCGTTCAAATAAATGACTTATTTAACGCAGACGGAAAATCTATCGAAGGTACCGAAATTATAATTTTTCACCAATCAAACCAAATAAAATGGGTGATTTTTTCGGGTAAATAGAGACATTAAAACATTGCCGTTTAAACCAAATCTACAGGAAGTCATAACTTAGCATATAATTGAACACTTTTCCAAATACTTGTTCTGAGTGCATATTGCGAAGCAAAAAACTATTTTTATTGTGAGTTCTCCTCAATTATTCGTCGTGTGGGAATACGTAAAATTATGTAGGTGTGACGGTGACAAGTGTTTAAATACAAGGAAGTAGGCGATTTTAAACTTCTACTGATTGTGGTATCATTAAGACTGTATATGAACAGATAAATTTACATTAGAAGTTCTTAGATATATATTTCTAGGATTATTTTTGCTGATCATCATCATTATCAAACTAAAGAGCAAGGCTCTTCTCGGTGGAGTTTTTTTTATAAAAATCTACGAGTGAATTAGGAAAGAAAGTGTGGTGAAACAGTTTGAGTACAGTCCTTCTTAATTATTTATTTGACCAGACTCGCAATGTTCTTGAATTTATTTTTAAAAAGAACAAACGAGTCTGTCAATCTTTAATGCAAAGTAGGTTACCTTATCACTTATTTACCTACACAACTATGATTCATCTGCGCCCATTCACATTAATTTCAATGGGTTTTACAATACTCAGATATTTTTTGCTTATTTCCTCCGATTTGTACTGACGCACTTATCAGAATGACTAAAGGTAAATTCAGTAAGCTAATAATTTTTCTAACATTTGTTTTATAACAGGTAGTATCGGTTTTACTGTACAATTTCCTGTACATATTAAGAGCAGGAAATATTTGAGATTGTGCTCTTTAAAGGTATCTTTGTCCATCATTTGATACAAATGACATACGAGTAATATGTACTTACACAACTATCACCTACTCGTACCCTAACAAAAATCGTCTTTCATGATTTTTAAAGAGTTTAACAATAATTTAACGTTCCTTATTGTCATGAAACCGAACGTATTTCAAACGGCAAAATCAGACTGAATTCAGACTATTTTAAACGGCGAAATCAGACTGAAATCAGACTATTTCAAACGACGAAATCAGACTATTTCAAACGGCGAAATTCTAGGAAGGCTGCAAGGCAAAACTTCGTCAATCAGGTTAAATAAGTTCTTATGGCTAAATAAAGTAAACCAGTAATATTTGAAGGGTACTTCTGTACTGCCTTACGTTTGACACAATTTATTTACGAGACAATTCACGTCGATATTATTTTAAGGGACATGAAACATGAATCACCAAATTGATTTTAAATCGATTAATACTGGCGATCATTTTAGATTCAAACCATTAATGCGAGGATTATCTCAAATACAACACGAACAAGAAGTTAAATTACATAATAATTTTATCGAAACACAAGAATGTTAACATTAACCTATTATATTAAATGCAAATAATATGAGCACCTGAGACGACAGAAGTTGTTTGAAAACGATTTGTGGAGATATATTAAATTTTAAGCATGATGTTTATTTAGCTGTAATAATTATACTGGTGAGTAAATAATTTTGATATCTTCAAGTATTAAAAGTTACGTAAGTGTTCATTAAGGTGCATGTTCGATTTTAACTGATAGATATAATGTAGTTAAATTTGTGGTAATAACTAATAAAAAGTATTGTTGATTTTGGTTTACTCTGATTGAAAATAGGTCTAATTTAACGACTTAGCTAACTCTGGTTTATAAAAATACAACAAGTTTTTTTAACAAATACAGCTTATATTGATTGTCATTGAATTAAATTAATTAAAGTTAAATCACTATATTGTTACCAAATATTTTATATTTTTCATTTGCCATATTGTTTGTTGACGGTATCATGGGATTAAATTATAAAAAAAATCGGTTTACGAATAAAATGCATAACAGTGCCTGTTGCAAGTGAGGAGCAGGAAAAGGTATAATTATTAATCATTGTTTCAATGATGATACCTAATAGTCCGCCGCATAGACCACGCATAGTATGAAAATAGCGAACTTTGTGTGAACTTGCTAGTCACGAACAAACTTATTCATTGGATGAAAATTATCCACTTAGTGGTCAATGGTTCGGGTGATTGATTTGAACTCTTTGGCATTTGCTATACCTATATTTTTAAAACATGAGGAAATCTAGATTTTGTAAGATGTACAAATAAACGTATTTTAGGCCTTCTAGGATTGACGCTACAATCTCTAAAACTATTCCTTTCTATCTTGTTTCACGACAAAAGAAATAGTAGTTCGTGAAAATGTTGTGGCTGATTTTCAATACTGTAACCGACATTTAAATACTAATGGGTAACAAAAATATGAATTAGTTACTTCTTACTTAAACCTGGCCTGCTATAAGTTGCTCGTTAGCCTACTTTTACTAAGTAAGGGCCCGTTTCCTGTGGTGACACCCCGTATATTTTGGCAAGTACTGTTTTCTGCAGGATGGCGTTTAGTAGCATACGCGTTTTAAAGCTAATATACACATGGACATCCCGTTGCAGTGACAACGACGTCGAAATCCAGTAATTCAGTGATCCTACAGAACTAGACAGCCGTGGGAAGTGGACCTTAGGGTTGTCAACTCCTCAAAATCTAACAAGAACCTCTCAATCTTTCCAGGGTTCCCATCAGAGCTGGTGTACCGAGGGTCAGCAATGTGGGAGACGCTGTACGGCATCATCCTGGCTTTCCCTTTGGTCTGCTTCATATTCGTGCCGGTCTACTACAGATTGCATACCAACTCTGTTTATGAGTATCTTCAGGTAAGACAGATCGGAGACATCAAACATTTTAAAATCAGCTCGTATCAGACATTGAAAGCAGAGTGATGCGAAGAGACAAAGAATTGTAGGTATTATTACGCTTAGCCTATATTAAACCATTACCATCAATATTCAAAGGTAACTTGCAGAATATCTTTGATATTTTTTTGCAGTAATGACCACCATGATTCTATCAAACTCATTTATCCAGAGCTTGATTTCTTATACACTATTTCACACATCTCAATGTAGTATAGAGTCAAGAAACACAATGTTTTCTACGTCAAATTCTATATCATGCGTGGCTAACCACTGTTGCCATAAGCTACCACCATTAGATTCGAAATGTTGATCATTTACTTCTATTAATCCTGACCGGCTTTGGCTTAAACTCCAACTATTTTCCTCTTTCCAGATGCGTTTCAATTGCTCATGGGTTCGCCGTCTAGCAGCTGCCACCTTCCTGATCAGACAACTCCTGAACTTAGCAGTGACAGTGTACACACCAACAGTGGCCCTTCACGCAGTACTGAATCTACCTCACTGGGCGTCCGCTGCTGTGCTGACTGTTGTGGCTATTGTCTTCAATCTGCTGGGAGGACTGGCAGCGGCTATCAGGTAAATTATGTGGACATATCTCATGTAGTGACTTGACCACTCCGGGCTTGCCTTTAAAATGTTAATAAAAGATACAAGTAGGTAGATACGAGCATACACCCTCAAATTGCGACATGCTCTATCTAAGTTTGGGTGATCAGTTGTTTATAGTAAAATTCTGGTATTTACTCATTAAAATATCTTATACTTCCTGGGTTGTAGTGAAAGGCATACAATTGGGCTTTCGCCTTAGACTTTCCAGCCTGCACTGACTAACATTTTCAAATGAGACAAGCTGTGTAGATTTAATAGTAGCTGTAAGAAAGTATCTTGGCATTGCTCTTTATATAGCAATAAAATCCGGGTCTTAACAACCTTCAATGTTTACTAATCTTGATATTTAATCCAGGGTACCAGGTCATTCATGATAATAATACCTACGTACATTCAGGCCATTTATAGAGCAGGGTTCGTTGTGTTAATTTCCTTAATAACAAAGTTAATTAAACAAATCCGTGATACTGTTTCACTGCTTCAAAGATGATGCGGAAAATCGTCACTCTGACCACAAAACTCATTATAAAGATAAAATCGTGTAACAACAGTGTTGAAACCACAATATTTCTTATGATTGAACTTAATTCGAATATCAAGAACAAATTTATTAATTCCAACAATATCACGTATGAACTATAAACTCGTTTTAATCACAGTGTGTTTAATACGTGATGATACATAAATAGTACTATGACATAATTGATATTGAATTAACAATGTTAATAATTGTCTTGGCTATTACACAATTGGTAAGCCATGACCTAAATAAAATAATAATATATCATAATTTGTGTTAATCCAACTTTTAATGGTTGACGTTTGGAAGTAACTCTTCTCAGGGCCCAATAAGCCGACTTTGATGAGCTGTGTTATGAAGGAAATAAAGAATTAAAAAGATTGAGAAATTGGAACTTATATGAAATGACTAAACTAAATCGGTGACAATGTCTTGTCCGAAGAGGACATAAAACGCATTTACGGTCAGGTAAAGCAAAGGCCTGAAAAGTTACGTGAATTCTACTATAGATTATATTTTATGATTTGATTTTGTCCTATAATTTATAGATCTTAATAACAGAAGTAAGGTGGTAAAATATGGAACCATCAACAATAAACTGGATCTTAAAGGTGATAAATGTAGTAAAGAAATGTAACAATACTCTAACAAAAACATTAGATTTGTGTAATATCATAAGATATTCATTTCATTACGGATAATCTAGCCAGTCTTGTAGATCATTAAAGTTTAATTGTTACTAAAGATGACAATTCAAAAGTACAATAAGTACTAATTTATGATCATAATTGCATTTGCAAGGGAAATAAAAAGTAATTATCAGATGAATTACTTTAAACATAGTATAAAATGTTTAACCTGTAAAAACTTGATGGAATCACAATTAAAGAAACAACAGAATATAAATAATTGAAAATTAGTTATTGAAATTTTAAGCAGTCACAAGGTAACGCAAATATAACTGAAGATGATTCGTCTTTTACTTACAGTTTATTTTATAGGGTCATCCTATCTAGGTAGAAGATCATAGCTATGAACACCAAATGTTCCTAGGACAGCATTATCCACTTTACACCGAAGTGAATCCAAATTACAAATTCTGGTTCATGGCCTCGGTTGGTTTGTAACATAGTAATGAATAGACCGAAGTCTTTGTCATATCTGGCTTAATCTTGAGTCAAGAGCAAACCCATTGCAAAAAAGTAAATGTGGCTACAAGAATCTTACTTAATTCATGTACTTCTATTTTCCAGGGCCGATGTTATTCAGACTCTTACGATGGTACTTGTGAGCGGCGCGTTTATAGTACAAGCAACTGTCAAAGCTGGTGGTCCAGCCAATGTTGTCAGTGAAAACGTCGCTGGTGGCAGACTGCAGTTCTTCAAGTGAGTTTAACTTAGCTGAATATACTACGACTCATCTTCAGACTTCAGTCAGACAGTATTCTCTTGTGTAATTCTGTCAAAGCGTCCGCAACTGTCAACAGATGCTATCACTACCTGTGTATGGAGCGTACTGAATAGGTCCTCTTCAGGATCTGACGCTGGTTTTCAGTGGACCCTGCCGAGTGAGGTACACGGAATACTGCTTGGTAGTTTTTAACGGATCAAGATGTATGTCTCAACAGCACAATATCTTCAAGGTTTTATCGAAGGTAGCTTAATATCAAAAGACAAAAACAAGAAAACAGGTCAAGTCGTTCTGGCCCTTCTATTTGTTGGTAGAAACTTGCAAAACCTGTCGTCCTTTTTAATCAGTTATTGATTACCAAACCTTTTGAAATGATCAAAAATGTGGTTTTCATGTTCTAGATTCACTGGCGACCCAACAGTTCGTGTGGACACCCTCTCAGCTATCTTCGGCCAGCTTTTCATGTCAGTCTCCATCTACGGTTGCCAGCAGACGTTTGTCCAGCGCTACTGTTCCATGTCCAGTGAATCCAGGGTCCGAAGAACATTACTAGCCAACGTCCCAGCGGTGGGCGTTCTCTTCAGTTTGTCCTGGGTAGTGGGAATGGCTATATACGCTGTGTACAAGAACTGTGATCCTCTAATGGCTGGAAGGATAGCAGCACCTGATGAAGTGTTGGCGTATTATGTGGAAGACCAGTTTGCGTTTCTACCTGGCATGCTTGGGCTGTTCTTGGGCAGTCTGTTTAATGGAGCTTTGAGGTGAGTTGATCATCTGTTAAATATTTTTTCAATCATCTCGAGGATTATAAACATGAGTATAGGTAAACCAAGAAATTGAGACCTACCTGCAGGGCAGCGGGGCGTGGGAGGAGGGGTGCGTCAGGGACGTGGGCGGAAATATCCGCGCCTCCCGCACCCCTTACTCACCCCGCTTTGCCACCCCCCACGCCCCTGTGCCCCGCAGACAAAATCTCAATGAAGCGGTTGACCTTTGAAACTGTGTAAATGTTTTCGAGGTTAATTATTAAGTTATGAACAGGTTTTATGCAGTGGGTATTTAATGAGCTTGGAACTATAGTTTATTTTTGTTTTTACAGTGTTTTTTCCAAATACAAACTTAATAATATAAATTGCACATGTAAAATGCAACTGTGACTCTGAGACAGTGTTCCTCGTCTGTCACAGAGTCACAGTTGCTTTTTACAAGTGCAATTTATATTATTAAGCTTGGAACTATTTTGACGGTGTATCTATAATCTCTTACAATATTGACACAGTTTCATAGATTTATGCTCTGATTTTTATTTTGCAGACTTAAATATCATAGTCATTACTATTCCATTTATTAATACGGAATTTTCGTTCTATTTTCAGTTTCTTGGTATCTAATGTCAACTCCCTAGCGACTGTGACGTGGGAGGACTTTGTGTCAGCAGCACCTCCCTTCAAGGGTATATCTGATAACCAGCAACTGACAGTCATCAAGATCATTGGAATTATTTACGGTAAGTACGGTGTTTAAGCACTACTGCTTTAGAACAATCTGATCTAGGGGCGTATTGCGATCCAACTTAATCCGTTCAATTCCGAGGCAGTTCAATTCCCACTCAGTGTAAAGGAATATTATGAATATAATAATACTACAATGGTATGAATAATAATATTTATATTGTTATATATAGTAATATCATCAATATAATGCAAAATTGCAATTAGAATTGCTAATTTGACAGTAAAGCAGAGCTGTTTAATTGTCAAAACTGCATCACAATACGCACCCTGAAATTGATGAAATACCGTAACAGTAACAGTTTTCTTTTAACGATTGTGTTTACTCAAGTTTATTGCAAAGTTTAATCAAAATCCATACAATAGTTTTTTGCGTGAAGGCAAACATACTTTCATACAATATCCTCACAAACTGTCACATTTAAAATATTATGAGGCTTTTTTTTCAGTTTTTGAGTCAATATTTCTAACGTATAAAGTTCTCTCTTTTTAGCTATCGTAATCATGTGCCTATCTCTCTGCGTGGGCATCGTCGGTGGGGTCGTAGAAGGTTCTCTCCTCGTCACATCAGCCACCTCCGGGGCTTTGCTTGGGGTCTTCGTGTTAGCAGCCCTATGTCCAGTAGCGAATGGCAAGGGAGCTCTATGGGGGATGATCTCGTCCCATATCATTACGACATGGATGGCTGCCGGCAGGCTGCTGTATGTCGACAAAAGTGTTGCTATGCTGCCCCTTTCTGTTGAGGTTAGTGTTTAAATTTACTTCGTGGTTTTGTGTTGGTTATTGGATTTATATTTTGACTTTTTAAATAAACGAATTATAAATGTTTAACATTCCCGTCCCTACTTTGTTCATCAGTACTAACACCAATAACATGTACTGTATTAATCAAATAACCATGACAAATATAAAATAAAAAACTTTTTTTGGGAAATCTCGTGGTCACCTCTAATGTTAGTAAAATATTTGAATTACTTCTTTGTGTTTTTGTATGTAGGATTCTAACTTCTTATTTTAGCTAGTTAGCTGGTCCTACACCAATCAAATCTTATTACATAATTTTTCATAGATAATTTTACATCACATCTATATTTTAATAGATATTTTTTATCAATTATTTTTCGTATCTTGAATTTTAATAGATGGTATATCTACTATTTTCTCTTACAGAGCTGCTCAAACGAGACAGTAAGCACGTTCAACGTGAAGCCTCTACCAGTGGGAGTGAACGAGACATTACTACAGATCGCGCCGCTGCTGAAAGCTTTGAACGCTAGTCGTGCGTACGCGCATACCGAGTCTACCGAGTCTGCGTTGTGAGTATTCCTTTATTGATTTATTTAGGAAACTCAATAGTGTATCAATCCCATTTTTAACCAGTATCTAGCACGTACTATAGATGGGTATAACTATGATGGACTACACCTGTACTGTTACCATGAGTTTACGACGGTTTTACTCGCTAGCGACTACGTAAAAAAAGTCTATGGAAAATTGCACAGCACCCCTAGCGGTCACTTGAAGAACTAACATTTTTCATACAAAAAGTTACGTCGTGGCTAGCGAGTAAAACCGACGTAAACTCATGGTAACGGTCCTAGTTGAATCCGGTTGACGATAGTAAAATGGCAGTATAGTTAATAATGGGTAATATACAAGGTGTCCCAAAAATTATGTCAAATCGAAGTCCAGAAGTAGAGCATTATCAAAAATCATAACTCGAAAACTATAAAAAATCGCGTAACATACACAGGGGTGATTCGGGTAGCCTTAATAATGGTTTACCTCTAGGCTTTGGCTTGACACTTTTTTTGGGACATCCTGTAGAGATGCGCTCCCTGAAGTACGTAAAATTCGTTCAGGCATGAGGCAGCCATTATGATATTAAAAACTTAAATAATTTTATCTATCAACTTAAATGGTAGATATTAGTCACTTACCAATTATGTGAGGACTCGTTGCCTCATGAAGTAAAAGAACTGGGCACCTGAAAAAAAATACTACATGTTCACGTAAACACAACATTAAGAACTAAGTATATACTATAACTTGGTATGTTAGAGACTCATGATCCACAGACAAACTATGTAAATAGTTTTGTGGGACTACTGTATATTTCACAGTAAAACGCGCTGTTTGTCTTATAAAATAGAATAAAACCCAATGTAAAACACATCAGCAGATGATTTTCAACACAAAAATTAGTTATTCTACTGATTTTGTATTACTCAAAAATAACTCTTTTTTTAGCGTTGCCGGTCTCCACGCAATGTATTCAATATCCTACATGTGGTATGCTGTCATCGGCACCCTCACATGTGTCATCATCGGCGTCATCATTGGCTACCTCACAAACAGCGAATCTGACATTTACGACGAGAGATTACTCCACCCAATGGTCGCTAAACTTGCCAGAAAGATGCCAGGTAAAAAGAGAACGTTTACAAATGAAAAGATCGAGAAAATTCCAGAAGAAAAGGAGATATCAGAGAAGACAGAAGAGACGATAGCAGAAGAGGTTAAACCGACGATATTCACGACAAATGCGAGTAGACATTTCGATGTGTATGAGACTAGGAGATCGCCTTCGCCGTTCCCAGAGAGAACCAGATTGTAGCTTTGTGTTTAAACGCTCGGAGATCGATAGGACGCCGGCGGTCGTGTAAACAAAAGAATGAGAAAATAATGTTGATAAACACGTAAGTGAGATTTTAAGTGCGTGTCGGTTTAGAATGTTGTGGCCTTACGATTGAGAGACTTGATAAATAATTTGTAATTAAGTCGCTGAAATATAGATTTTTGCGACTGTAATTTATAATTGTTATCTTGACAGGCGTCCTGAATAAAATAGGTGCAAATAATAATGTTAAGAATGTTTTTGAAGATCACATTTATGTCGAAGGTATAGTAAGGTATTTAGTAGAGGTACAAGGTTGGTTTGTTATGAAAGACTATTGACACTAGTCGTTTCTTTATAAAACAAGAGACTCAACACTAAGATACTTGCCTTGTAAGTTAGTTATAACTTTAGCGATGAATTGGAGTATAAAATTTGTGTAGAATTTGATAAAAGTTGTTTCGCTTTAAACCGTGATTGAAAGAGTTGTAAGTTTTATAGAAAATTTTATGACTTTGGCGCTTGATAACTTTGAAGTTAATTAAGTAAGAAAAATAAACAAAAACCTGACGAACAGGCAATCTTATTAAGGGTCTTACTAAATTAATTTACGAGTACTTATACTAGGACGATCTGACAAAAAGTTTATAAAATTAAGTATAAAAAAGCTATAGGTAATACGACAAATATATTTGTTACATTTGTAACGTATAAAATTTGTTAAAAATATTTATAGTTTGTAGACTAAGTGTAGCTTAGCCTTGTGATAATAGTCTTATGTGATAGAATTTAAGATAATTTACGATACGTTAGTGAATAAAGTTAAGTTGTGAAAACTATAAGTCAGCTTGGAACTGAAATTCCGATAGGACCACAGTTTTTACAGCAAAATTGTAAAACCTTTTTTTAACATGGTTGAGTTAATAATACAAGTTAAGGAAAAAATAAAATTAAATATATTTTATAACAAGGTTGATTTCCAGGATATTGGAATTTAAGGAAAGCCTTTGGTACAATAACTGAGCACTGTTATTGTAACTGTAACATCCGCCAAGTATATTGATTTATTATATTATTAGAGATTTTAATGATTCAATCTGAACAATTCTACAGGTTGGTAAATTTAACTGTTATTTATGCATTTGTATCAGTTTTCCTACAGATATAATTTTATTTTGTTTAAAAAAAACTGTTTTTGTTTGCTCAAGCAAAAAGCTTGTAAAGATCGCAGGATCAAACTGGATGCAGACCGCTTGTGATCGGTCGTTGTGGAAAGCCAAAAGGAGAGGCCGATGTTCAGCAGTGGACGTCCTTTGGCTGATAATGATGATGATGAAGAAAAAAGCTTACCTCAAATATGAGGTCGTATGAAATATTATTACAATGTTGATCTTTCCTTTTTTGAAGTGAGGACTTCAAGGTATTCTTATACATAATAACATTTAGTTTTATGATTAATCTTAGCGTATAGTTGATTATTTATATTCCCTGTAGATGTCAACTGTTATTTTGTGTCGCGTTAGTTAAACAATTTAGTTATTAGTTAGTTCTTGTGTTTACTTCCTAGAAATTGGATGGAGTAATTAAATTAATTACTCATATTAGGATTAAAAATTATATGTTAATATGTTTTATGTGACATCATCAACGGGATGTGAGTATTTCATTGTTTTTGTGAATACGAAAGTAGATTATTTTAGCCGATATATTTTATATGAGTATTTTCTTATTTATTTAAACCAGTTTTTTGGCTCACACCCTGTTACACGTTAATGTGATGTTTGCCAGTATTACAAGTATATTTTTGTATGTATGAACACTCATACTTTTAAATATATCTAAAAATAAGAGTAGGTTTTGACTGATTTCACATTATTTATCAACAGGTTTGGTCGAAGCTTTGGTATCTTATATTTATACATTAATCAATTAGATATTTATTTTTACAGCCATATTCTTCATAGACAGTCATAGACATATTTATTGATTAAAACACTATTTTATTTTATTTTATTTTATTTGAAATAAAAGACCTGACGTTTCAAATGCTTAACAGCATCCGTAGCTTCAGGCAGACTAAGGTGTTATTTAAATCCGTAAAATATTTTATTCAATGAATGGTACTTGCGTAAACTTAAGAACCAAATATACATATTTTATATTCAATCAAAAGTGTGAATTAAATATTTTTGTAATATTATATTCATGAAATTGAGTTCGCGATGTACTTATTTAATTTATAATACTGTGTAAATAAAAACAAACAAAATAAATATTTTGATGACAATATTTCAACTGTACCATTGTGTTTTATTGATACAGTCTGCATTTGTAAAAATTAACAAAGCTTTCTATATTTTTAAAATCATTATTAAAATATTGTTTGTAAATTACAGCATAAAAATACATACCACACACACAGTAAAGAAATGATCACATCTGTTTTATCGGTCAACATGAAATATCCCCTTTGTAGCCCATACCCAAATTGTCCGGAACACTTTGGTCCCAAAAATAGATTTATCCCAAATACCCTGAAATAGATCAACCCTCACTCCTTTATAAATCAATGGTAACCGTAAAAATGTGGTTATTCTTGTCATATCGTACGTCGGTCCCTTATAACTCTATATTCGGATATAAACTTTTTAGCGATTTTCCACCTTTAACCATTAAACTTTGGTTCAATTTGTGATGGCTGTTATATTCTTGGAGGAAATGCCTCATTGTTTTCCCACCTTATCACTCATGTCTCATGTCATAAGATTAGAGTTTAAATTATAATATATAAATAAATATGCGCCGGACAACACACCAATTGTCTGGCTTTGTGTTAAGGAAATTTTTTCCTTGTGTTAATAGTCCCCCTAGCCGATTTCGACTACGGTGGCCAGTCACAACGACTAAACGACTGCGCGGGACATATTATGGTGCACAAGTGTGTGTGCAACACAGGTGCACTCTCTATTCCTTTTAGTCTCATAGCCCGACGGGACAGCAATCTGACACGACCGGAGAGAGATCAGGCGCAGGACCAATGGCTTTACGTGCTTTCCGATGCACGGGGGTGAAACACCGCCAACTTCCAAACTCCGGGCTATCCTGAGAATTTCTTAGAAAAACCCAGGTATATATTTTGACCCAACCCGGGGATCGAACCCGGGACCTCTGGCACATCCGTCGCTTTGATAATGCGACCCTCCAACCGCTACACCACCCAGGTAGTTAAAGGTAAGGTAAAGTACATCTGATTCTAAGATACTTTCACATCTGAATACTTATTAAAACGAGTCATAGCATTATGACAATGTCACATTCGAATGATACATTCCGCATACGATAGTGTTGGTGTACTAAGTTTCAGACATTGCTTTGACTTATTTTTTTTTGTAGCCCAAAGCCCTAATACGACTGAAAACCAATCCCAGTTTGTTTGAGCTTCGATTTCGGGCCGTTTTCAGAGTTGAATTGAAAAAAGTTTCATTTAATATACTGTGGAGTGTGTTTCGAAGTAATCAGCGTTCCGTGGATAAGAGTAAGAAGCGGAAAGGTATGGAATTTGAAAATAAATTAAGATTGAGTGTCAAATAAGTCGCACGGGTGAATGTAAATGTATGGGACGTGCAAATGTGGAGTCACAATAAAATTCTCTTATGCGGCGCCACTAACACCACTTACATCTCGAAAACTTTTGGACTGATTATCATAATTTATTTTGTTGAATTTGTCTTGGCCCGAAATATTATAATAATTGCCTCTAGACAAACAAACTGCCTCTAGAACTGCAAGAAAGCTCCAATATACAAATATTCAAAAAAAGAGTTAAAGAACATCTACTCTCTCAAATACCCTCTTCATCGTAGAGTATACATTTATACATGGATAGTATAGAGTTATACATAATATTCTCCATGTCCATAAATGCAAAGAAGACCGTAATCCTAGCGCAGGGTTATACCTACCAGCCGTCCATCTTGCTGGAAGGTGCAACCTTGGAGGTAGTCGACAAGTTTTGTTACCTGGGGTCGACCGTGTCGAGCAATCTCTCCCTTGACGGAGAGATCGATATTCGCATCGGCAAGTCGGCTACGGCGTTCGGCAAACTACGTACAAGAGTATGGAATAATAAACATTTAACGGTCAGGACAAAGCTGGAGTCTCCGTGAAAAGGGGTATAACTCGAAAATCGTGATTTTTGGGAAATGACGTTTGAAGTTTCAAAAAAATCTTATTTTGTTTCTGGCGAAGATTTTTGAATAAAAGTTTTTGTAAGTTAAAACTACAAAATCAATGTTTATTTTAACGGTGATTTATATTTTTTAAATGTATAATATATTAAATATTTAAAAAAATCTAAAGTTATATCACTTTACACAGTTAAATGAGTATTTATCATCTGGTGTATCCTACTACTATTATAAAGGCGAAAGTTTGTATGGATGTATGGATGTTTGTTACTCTTTCACGTAAAAACTACTGAATGGATTTGAATGAAACTTTACCACAATATAGCTTATACATCAGAATAACATATAGGCTACAATTTTTGAGGTTTCTAATGTGAGGTCGTAAAAAAACACATTTTTTGCGCTACTAGACGGGACGAACCTGAAGTCCACGCGAACGAAGTCGCGGGCAAAAGCTAGTATTGATATAATTTGACTTAAAACATTTTACACTATGAAATTGGTATTGGTGTCTAATGATACAACTTCCATAAAAATACTCGTAATTTTTCATTGGTACTTTATATCACTAAACCGACAAAATGTAAAAGTTCAGTTTTTAATGCAGATTATTTTGGCTGTACGTTATTTTCAAATTTACTCGGTTTTCATAAAGTTGAATCATCTTTCACATCATTTAGATTTCACACGGAATGTGTAAAATGGTATAAGTAGTCAATTTGGTGATTTAAGTAGCCAAAAGTTATGTGTATTCTGATATAAGTATCATGTCATTTATTGTTACACTAGTGGACCCAGTGAATTTCCATTTTACCCCCGTACCCGTCCCGCCCCGGCCCCCTTTTATGGTTGATATCCTATTCAGGGCCAAGAAGAATACATCAATGTAAAAAATATGAAAATCGGTCCACCCATTCTCGAGTTACAAGTGTCAAATACAGCTTTGTTTTATGTAAATAAGATTTTAATGATGGCTTTGTAAGCTTGCTAGATAAAAGTATATTATATGGGTATTTTCATACAATTGATGAGTCATCTTCGGTAATAAAATAAGCTGCAATATAACGGCAAAAACTTTTAAATAAAAAAATACTTTGTCCTATAGGATTTTTCTGAAATCTATGAACGGGAGGAGCCCTATGTTCAGCAGTGGACGTCCTTTGGCTGATAATGATGATGATGATGATGATGAACGATGGAAGCTAATATTTATCATTAAGAATGAAAACAATTCTTTTTTTATTAAAAAAACTTAAGAAAGTTGGTAAAACTCGCCTTAAACACTTTTAAAATACCGTACTTTAGTAACCGTACGTCACGTACATTTGTTGTTTTTCCCTTGTTACTATTTTTAGATCATGGATTTCATTAGTAAGTTTATACGAAATGAATTTTCGCATGGGTGCATTAAAATTGCAATCGAGATTTAGTCTAATGACATTACGAAACCAAATTAAATAATGGTTTAATGGTCGTTTCATTTTAAATACTGAAGATAAGTAATATTAGATTGTTATACAAGGGGAGAAAGCGACCCATTTCACTCGAGATGTTTCTGGCGCCCGAACGAAGTGAGAGCGCCAATAATTCGAGAGTGAAATGGGTGCTTTCACCCGAGTTAAACATACTATTTTTCATTTCGACTGTGAGAAAAACATTAAATTTACAAAAGTGGTTGAAGATGTCTTGGTGAGGTATTACGTAGTTCAGCGAGAAAGGAAAACTCAAGTTTTGAACAAAATATGACAGTTGATTTACAGTACTAACAACACCTAACACGATTAGAAAGAATAACGGCACGAATACATGAAAACAGAGTACAAAAAAGCAGAAAATATCAAATAATTTAAATCTTTGTAAATAATATCGATCGATTTTTTTCCACAGATAATAATAGAATCCAAAAATATTTTCTTGTTTTTTATAAAAGTTTTAACGGCTTTGGACGAATCCTTCCTGAAATGACACTGACAATATAAAATTTTAAAAAAAAACATCTTGGCATTATGGCGGGCAGCCAACTATTATAATTATTAATTGAATTAAAATTAGAAATTTTATATTTCTTTATCAACGATTATACATAATACCTACACAATATGATTTTCAATTTATAGCTAAGCAAAAATGTTTGTTATTTTAATAACATGATGTGACTCAATTATCTTTGGTCCAAGCTTTGACTGCAGGCCTTGACTCTATGCCATGTCAATAAAAACTAAATTACTTTCCACCCTAGGGATGGATAAGCTATTTTCCACCTGGCTATCTACACAGGAAAGTTATATTTTCCGAACAGGAGAGATGAAAAAATGATTTTTGTACTCTTTGATATCTAATTAAAACCTAGATAGTTTATTTGCTTTAGCATAATATTATAGGTGTCAAGTTGGCTATTTTAAACGTGAATATTCATAACTTTCATGGAAGCTATGGCGTTGACTAGCATTAATGGTCTTATTAATAGAAGATATCTGAAAAGCTAGATTTCATCATCATTCATCATGAGATACTCATTAGGTTGCTTGCCGTGAAGAAGATACTCAGATAGCAGCTGGAATCACAATGCTAAGTAGATTGATAATACGAGCATTAAATTCGTTGATAATACGAGCAAAAAAGCGCAGGAAAACATGCTGTAAAAATTTGTAATGAACGATGGTCGTATAAAGAAGAAAATCACAAGAGGCAAGCCCACTACATGTTGGGGAAATTATTATGTGTTAAAATATGTTAGAAGGTTATGGAGTTTTACGGTATTACCTATTAAGCAATACGAAGTAAATGAGCAAAACTAGGGCGGGATATAAATAATTATGACCCACCGATCTTTTAGCTACTTTAGAACCTGGAGATTACTTTGCGTACCAACTGTTTTTCCCGCCATTATAAGACTTTGTTGGTGTCATTTCCCAGTAGCAGTTATCCAATATTATCGTCACGCAAACTTGACCAATACGTCAGTATGACCATATTAATTTCATTAGTTCAAGGTTAAATTAAAATAGGACTTTAAACAATAGAGTACTTTGTGTCTGCTATGCATACCTACATTGTACTGTAAAAAAATCCTTTGTTTTTTCTGCATTCGCATTCTTTTTTACTGTAGTATTTTTTCTTTCTCTTCAGTAAGAAGCGTGGAGGTGAATAAGACACGCAGCCTCAGAATACTTTTAACATTAACATTATACTTTTGTTATAACTGACTAACATTATACTTCATTATTCCTTGAATTTACGTTCCAAGTGATATATCTTAATTAATATCAATTACCACAATTTCTACATGGAATTTAATAATTGTGTAAAAAGTTGTAACTCAAGTTGTATCATTATACATTTATCAAAAGTGGAATTTCGCTCGGTGCAAAATGTTACAACTCCACATGTATCTATTTACACGCATTTATTTGTGAAATTCTCAAAAAAAAATCTACTTACATCACTTTGCACGAAATCTATCTTTGCCATTTTAAGCTCTAAGAACATGTAGATAAGACAGAAAAATCGGTATTTTTTTTGTCATTTGTAATATACAGTAAAATCAAAAACGATATAACTCGACTTATACCCCTTTTCACGGAGGCTCCAGTGATCGTATACCAAACTTGCGTCCTGAGCATACTCTTGTACGGAGCTGAAACCTGGACGTCGTATGCAAAACAGGAACGTCGACTTAACACCTTTCATATGCGCTGTCTTCGTAGCATTCTCAACATAACGTGGAAGGACAGGGTAACAAACGAGAGAGTGCTAGAGATTGCACAGCTTCCTAGCATCACCGCCCTACTAAAACAGAGACGTTTGCGGTGGCTAGGGCACGTGCACCGAATGAGCAGCACTCGTTTGCCCAGGCAGACCATGTTGAGCCAAGTCGCTTTCTCGAAGCGTAAAGTTGGACGTCCCATACTGCGTTTCAAAGACTGCGTAAAACGCGACATGATCGCATTCAACATAGATCGCGACACATGGGAGGATCTGGCTGCTGACCGTGATGAGTGGAGAAAAGTCATCTCGGAGGGTTGTGAGACCCATGATACAGCCTGGTTCCAAATTTTGGCCCAAAAACGGGAAAAAAGACATGCTCGTGTAGAGGGTTCCGTCACAACGGACTCTCAGTTCACGTGCCAAAAGTGCGGACGAAAGTGTCGCTCGAGGATCGGTTTATTTAGCCACGAGCGACGATGCTCCTCTCGCGTAGGCGCTGTTTAAATCATCTGTCAAGATGAAGAAGGCCCAATGATGATGTACATAATATTGATATATATTATTATTATTATTTATATATTTTATTATTGTTTGGTTATATGTATATTCTATATATATGTATTCTATATACATATAATACATATAATAATATATATATACATATAATAAGACTGTAAAAGATCGATTTCTGTACATTGAAGATTTTTATGAAAAATTGTTACAGGGGGTCTTAATTACCGTAATAGAAGCCAAAACAACAATTTTTAAAATTTTTGTCTGTCTGTCTGTCTGTCTGTCTGTCTGTCTGTCTGTCTGTTTGTCCGGGCTAATCTCAGAATCTACTGGACCGATTTTGACGGGACTTTTTTTATTTGACTCAGTATCACCTGGAGAGTAAACTGGGATATAAATAATCACGCCGATGAACTTAGGGGGCAGGCAGGAAATTGAATCTCAGAATCTACTAAACCGATTTTAATGGGACTTTTTTTTATTTGACTCAACATTACTTGGAAGGTAAAGAAGGATAGAAATAATCACGCCAATAGACTAAGGGGGTAGGCAGAAAATTGAATCTCGGAAACTACTGGGCCGATTTTAATGGGACTTTTTTTATTTGACTCAGCATCACTTGCAATAATCACGCCAATAGACTAAGAGGGTAGGCAGGAAATTGAATATCAGAAACTACAGGACTGAATTTGATGGGTTTTTTTCATTTGACTGAGTTTTACCTAGACAGTGAAATATATAATAACTCACGCCAAGTGACTAAGTGTTAACTGGCCTAAACTTGGGATGAATTAATTAGCCTAAATAATTAAAAATTCTACCCAAAGTCACTATTCCACGCGGACGAAGTCGCGGGCACAGCTAGTATATACTATATACGTTATGTAAGATTATTTATAGTATTTAGTTTATTATTATTATCTAAAAAATATAAATAAATTATAACTTTTTTCCGTATTATTAATCTAGCACTGCCAATATCCGCAACTATTTCATTTCCAACACCTATGGGTTGGCTGGAAGAGATCTCTTTTAGGGATAAGCCCACCTTTGTTCACATTGTGACTTTTTGTATTTTCTGTACATCTTATAAGTGCAATAAAGAATATATATATAATTATACAACGGGGCTGGGCCGAAACAAAGTATCATAAGTGGTTAAATAAATACATGTCCTTTCAAATAAGCTACTTTTATCAAACTTTTACTACATGAAAATTATCTCATATTTTTTGTCAATAATAAACTTTTTAACAAATTGCCGAATGTTTTAAAAAAAAGGTATTTAGTGACATTTAAAAATAAATTAAAAAAGCTATTGATAGAAAAATGTTATCATTCAGTTAAAGACAATTTGAATGATATTTTGACATTAAGTATTTATATTTTAAATTTATTCCACTTATTTAATTATTTATTATTGTAATATGAATGCATAATAATTGATATTTACTATAATTATTGTATTGTACTGAAATATTGTATGTCTGATAAGACAGGTCACAGTGAGACGTCATTTTTATGAAGAACTTTACATAAGTTGTTGTTCCTGTGTTCCACAATAAATTAATTTGATTTGATTTGATTTAAATAAATAATGCTGTTTGAAAGACTCATTTCTATTAATCACTCAGCATATGTTGATCACAATTAATTTAAATCTCAGTACGCAGATGACACCCTCGTCATAGCAAAAGGAAATGATTATGGGCAGGCGGCGCGGCTAGCTACAGCCGGTATCGCACAGGCCGTGGACCGAATCCAACGTCTCGGACTTAAGGTAGCCCTAAATAAATCTGAGGCACTGTGTTTCCATGGACCTCGGAAAGCGCCCCTAACAGGCTCACACATTGAAGTAGGTGGCGTGTCCATCGCTGTCAAATCCACCATGAAGTACCTGGGATTGGTGCTCGACAGTCGATGGAACTTTAAGGCCCACTTCGCTTACCTGGCCCCCAAGCTGAAAAGGGTAACAGGGGCGCTTTGCCGACTAATGCCCAACCTCGGAGGTCCTCATGCTGGGTGCCGGCGACTTTTTGCAGGGGTGGTTCGGTCAATAGCCCTTTACGGCGCTCCGGTGTGGATAGCTGCTCTAAAACGCGATAACGTAGCAGCACTGAGGAGGCCACAGCGCGCTCTAGCAATTAAAATATCTCGTGCCTACTGCACAGTATCTGGAGAAGCGGCATGCGCACTAGCCGGCACTGCTCCGTGGGAACTGGAAGCCTGGGTATTAGCCGAATTGTACCACCATGTCGCTGAGGTTAGGCTTAGTGGTACAAATCCGGCTAAAGATGTAGTTGAGCACTGGCGTAAGGATGCTCGACAGCTGATGATGGAGGAGTGGGCTGAACGGCTGAAGAAGCCAAGTGCAGGTCTTCGGACTGCCAACGCTTTGCAACCAGTTCTCATGGACTGGGTGGACAGGCACGGGAGTCCTCTGTCATACCGAATGACGCAGATACTTACGGGACATGGGTGCTTTGGTAAGTATCTGTGTAGAATTGGCAGGGAGAGGACTGCCGAGTGCCACCACTGTAGTGCGGTAGAGGATACGGCGCAGCACACATTAGAAGAGTGTTCTGCTTGGTCTGGGGAGAGGGCGACTCTAGTCACGCACATTGGGAGCGACCTATCCTTACCGACAGTCATCAAAGTCATTGTCGGCAATGAAGATTTATGGGGGCAGTTCAGGACGTTCTGTGAAGACGTCCTGCTCAAGAAGGAAGAGTCGGAACGGGAGAGAGAAAATGATCCTCTCGCGGACCCCAGACGCCGGAAACAAGTCGGACGGAGGCGACGAGCTTTTGCTCGCCATCTCCAAACTAGTCAATTCTAGTCATAGAGTAGGAATCTGATGCCAGCGAGCAGGCTATTTACACCTGTAAGCTGGCATCTTGTGTAAATACGTAGCCTTTTTTTTATATTGTTTATTTAGTTACACTCAGAGAAGTTTATTTATTTATTTATACACCTGGGCATCTTTTGAGCGCAAGCATAGCATAGTTATAAAATAAAAGTGGAGAAAGGTCGCCAAGGTTGACCTGATATAATGGTATTAAATGGCCCGAGATGGGCTCGCCGTCGCGAGCAAAAACTGTGTGCGGTGAACGTTTGGGGAAGGCCTGGCTACACCAAGTTCACCACACACAGCGAGAAGGAACTGGTGGTTATTTAAGTGGGTAGGCCTCTCCCTTCTGGAGAGGAGAGCCCCACGTAACCCTCCGTCCGGCCAAGCGGAGGGTATGCAATTCAATGCATTTTTTTCACCTTAAAAAAAATGTAAGTAAACGTGACTGGTATTATAAATATAGTTACATGTAAATATAGTTACTGGTAGTATAAATATAATAAAAGCTAGTCTTAAAAACTCTGCTTCAAACTTCTTGCAGGTAAAATAAAAAATAATAAACACCACCAAACCCCAACTCCATTTACTTATCATTCAGATAAATAATAAGTTTCAAAACTCCGCATTGCAATCTCAAACTTTGAATAATCCTCCACCTGCTCAGACAAATAATAACATAGTCAACATAAAAACATTTCGCTTCTTTCAACGACACAGATGCATACCTGTAAGTTTCTTCGCTACAAACTGAACATATTAACAAAACCAAAACTTTTTTGTTGTCAAAAAAATTATGAACTGAAAAATCACAAATCATGAAATTAAATACCGCACCAATTACATACAAGTTTAAATAAACAATACTCTTATTACATGCATTTTTATATTATGTCCTTGCAACAGGGAGGTTAATGCATTAGGTTTGTGTGAATAAAAATATGAACTGAAAAATCACAAATCATGAAATTAAATACCGCACCAATAAACGATAGTCAACAATCTGCTGAGATACTCATGAAAATTTGCTCGACAGGCTTCCCATCCTAACTGAAGAATCTATTGCAGTAAGCACTCTATGATCCCACCTCTGAATTCATAATGGGAAATCATTTATGTATGCAAATCTCATATAGCGTCTTCCCAAAATGTCTTGGAATGTTTTAATATATTCATCGGGCCTCCTAACAGCTATGTAATGGATTTACTGAATAATTTCATAAATAATTATGAGATGGAATACAAATCGTCGGTGCGGCGACGTTAAGAGAGATATGCGGACCTTTAAATGTGCATAAATTCTACTACTATTATAAATGTCAAAGTTTGTAAGGATGTTTGTTACTCCTTCACACAAAAATTAATGAATGGATTTTGATGAAACTTTACAATGATATTCTTCATTGACTAGATTAACACATAAGCTACAATTTATAATGATATGTAGCTAGAGAATGCTTTAAGCATTAAGTCCGCCATATGTACCTTTTGTTTGTGCATGAAGTGTAATAAATAAAATAAAAAGTAGCTAGTATGTGATAAAAGTTTTGTAAATTTTTTTGAAGCTGCAAAGAGCCGCTAGTACGTAAAAAGGGGGAAGTCTTGCAATGATCAAAGTGAACAGGCTTCTTAATTTGCCAATCGATTGACTCTATCTCTGCTATGATTGGCTAAGTTTAAAGTCAAGAGTTTCAATAGAAGGTATGGAATAGGATACCAGGAGGTCTGGTACAAAAAACCAAATCCGTAAATACATTAAAAAATACGACATTTTAAAAATTATTAAAAATACAATATACTTAAACAAGTATATGACCAAACGGTCGTGCTGGATGCGGGCCGCATACATTCGATCACTTAGGGAAGTAGTTTTGCACTTTTGTCTTAGAATAAATACCGATGGGCTTTCAAAATAATTAACCTTCTCCAAAATATTTGTATTATTATCTGTATTTTGGAGAAGGTTAATTAATTTTGCCAGCCCATCGGTAGTTCATAACGAGTTTTATGAAATCGAAAATAATGTTCAACCTTTGAAAACAGCATCCGTATCCTTTTATCATCAATGGAAGCATTCATTTCAAAATCAAAACAATCAATCATGGAGCTCAACGAACCATTATTTTTGTTGGGCACTTCGCAAATTGCCCGATAGACAAAACGCACTTTGACCGACGCAATCGGCATCATGTTGTCTTTTCGGTTCATTACGTCGACACAGAAAAGCTTTCAAAGCTTGTATTTGTTGTATTTGTGACCGGAGACGCGATAACTTTGAAGTTGGAATAAGCTTATTTACCAGCTGAACGTAAAGTAGTACAGCATGCATGAAAAAGGTTGTCATTTTAAGTTACTAAAGCCCGGTTTCGTGAATGATATTTAACAAAATTTATAGAAAAATGTCGATATCATCGGTTAAATACATATGTAAATAGCTATTTTTTAAACAAACCTATTCGTAAATATTTGACTGCTGGTAACAAAATTTTTCCATCACGAAACCGGGCCTTTAGTGATATATTGAGTAAAATTATATAAATATTGATTTATATTCAACAATTTCGTCAAAGTAGTAATGGTTCCCCCCGTTTTTGTGTGATTTGAAGGGTTTTAATAAACAGTTTATTTATAATGTAAAATTATAAAAAGGTCATATCACTGTTTTCAATGAAGTATAAGAAAAAAAAATTAAGAACGTGACGGTAGTGAAAACAGTATGTATAAATTATTGTACACGAGTTTTTCTGATTTTCATGTAACCATAATATTATTTTAACCAATTAATAAGTCATTGTTTTTCCAATCACAATAACAGCTACCCATATTATCATTTTTATTAACTTCTAACTTTCAATTTAAAAGAGAAAAGCTTACCGCTTTCTTAACCTCTGAATCGAAAAAATCCAAATGTCCCTCACTCCCAACCCTCTTAACTTCGATAATGGCACTCTGATTAATTCGTACCATTATTCACCGAATCACAACTCGCCATAGCACCAAAGGATCCGAATCTGTTGTTTGAAAAAACAGTTTGACGGATTCCTATTACTTATTTGCATCAAGGGAATTGGTTCCATTTGACGGTTTTATTCTGGAGTGATGTCTTAATATAAACAGCCAATTAAGCGTTGGCTTTCGAATAAAAACGCAGCGTAGGACGTCCACCGACAAGATGGATAGACCTTGTAAAGATAGAAAGATCACTCTGGGTGCACCCCACTTGCAATCGGTCGCTGTAGAAAACTTAGGGGGAGGCTTCTGTTCAGCAGTGGACGTCCTTTGGGCTGATAATGATGAATTAGGCGTTAAAATACTAACTAAAGATGAATGACTGACCCATTGCTAGTCAAAACCATACCAACAACTCAGTTAATGAAATTATAAGTAATTGGTATACTAACTGATGTATCTTATCGATTATTTTCATTGAAAGTTCGTTTAAAAGCCTACTCCGAAAAATACTTTTAGAAAAACAAATCAATTTTTTTTGTATCTTAAATATTAATACGAACTGTAATCATCTGTGGTTTATTCCATCTAAAAGCTTTTAAGTCTAGATATATTTTTCCAAATTCTAATAACCATTTATTAATAAAGATCATAAAGAAATGGGCTACCTAATTTTGATGTTTTTCTAAAAATTCGACTTTTTCAAAGCAATATGAACATTAATATTTTATGTCGGTTATATAATCTGGGATATATGACAAAATGGATGTGATACTTTTCATATTAGGCAGCTTTTATTAGCAAATATTGTCTCAGCTTTATAAATTGTGTAAAATAATACAAGAACAGATGTAACAGATGTTTTTTTGCCGTCGCGCGGGTTCGAATCCCGCAAGGGGCAAATGTTTGTGAGATAAGCACGAACATTTGTACCTAAGTGAGGGATGTTATATGTATTTAAGTATTTATGGGAGACGCCCCCGGAATAATATTCCTCACCACGAAACTAGACAATTGGTGTGTTGTCTGGCGCATATTTATTTATGTTATATAAGTAATTAAGAAAAAACTTAATACGGTAGGTACGGCACGCACCATTACAAATATGTAGATAAAAGGGGTATTGGTTGACATGTAATACCTTTTTTTCGCAGACGAAATGCTTTATGCATACCGTGGCAGGTTACGTGGGACTCCTTGGCGGTTAGTCAAGTATACCCACTATAACCTCCGCGTGGTCCCTCAGACCGCTAAGTAGGACAACGAAGAATCGCTGTCCGCATGCACTCCATCGTCTCATGTCAGCTGGGTAACACTTAAGGAAGTAAGAAATTTTTCATTACAAAAAAAAACAATAATACGTTATAATTGGTAAAAGTCGTGAAAGCCTTCATAAAATTTCGATTAAGGCTCTAGTTTTTATTATTGTTTTGTTTTTTTTTTTTATTTGTTTGCTCTTGACGTTGGCTCAAGCCAAGTGCGATTAAGACGGAGTCGAAGATAAAATGAGCTCGCCCAGAAAAATAACTTCTATCTTAGTTAAGTAAAAGATAAATAATCTAAACAAAATACCTCATCCAAAATATTATAAGTTCTGTGCTCGTGTAAGGTACCATCGTTATCGTCTGGCCCTGTGCCTAATGACTCGGCTAAATAAAAAACCTGGCCAAGCACAGCAGGACGTACATAAGCCAAGGGTTCAGTACGCTTTCAAGCTACATTTTCATCAAATATAACCTTTACGAAACTTCGTCGCGTTACAAAACTGCGATGCGCTGCTATGCGACATGCAATGCAAAAAACTGGGAACTATTATGTCGTGGGAGTAAGTAGATTTTTATGATGCTTATAGATTTATGAAGTGACTGTTAGCGATACTCTATTCGTCAGCGGTCATCATCCAGAGAGTTAGATTGATGACTTTTTTATTTTTAAAGGACTTCAAAAAAGGTGGTTTCCAATTAGACCTGTATGTATCTGATATCGTTAGAATTGGATCAAATTTGAGCATGGTGATCTAATTAGGCTTCCAAACATGCGTGTGTTTTTTTTTCTGTTCAACAAAAAAAACGTCAAGCCAATTTTAAAATATTGTAACCAGATGGAACGTCGATAAACGCAGCGACGATAGTTGCGTTCATGAATCACTCCCCATACGCTGACAAGCGCCTGACATCAATCGACTTTTAACACAAACGAGAGAGCGAAAAAAGCTGAACCCCAAAAGCGCAAAAAGCGATGGATGACGTTTCGCTCAGCCCAGCTCTGTCACAGGGTTGCCGACGACTATTTAAATCCGCAAACCTATTACATAACTCCGCCTATCCGCCAATCCGCACTGAGCCCGCGTGGTGGAGTATGGCTCATACTACCTCACATTTGAGGTAAGGCCTTTGCCCAGCAGTGGGATGCTTACAGGCTAAACTTATTACATAACTCAATCTTCTTTGTATTGCAATTATAATGACTTAATAGTTAATAGCTCTAGTGGCAAGGGGCAGGACACAGTGCAAAGAACTGATGGCCGTTGGGCAGAAAAAAAATTAATTGAAGACCCTTTGACCAATAAGAGGCAGCGTAATACGTCCACCGACATGATGGCAGAACGCTTGTGACCCATTCGATGTGCCAAACCGTAGAGGAGGCCTATTTTTATCAGTGGACGTCCTTTGGCTGATAATGATGGTAATGATGATGAAGTAAATAATACCAAGACAGTCAATTATAAATCTCGAAAGTACCAGTAAGAACTGAAAGATCAGATAGATATCAGTCAGAACCTAATGTGAAGATAGGCTTGTAAGATAAGAAAAAAGATAAGATAAGATTGACAGCAGCCGTCGACAAAATGGGTGCCGAAACGGGATGATACGGGTGTCGACGATAAGTCGACGGCAAGGTGACGGTCGAAGTTATTACATCGAAGAAAATCTACAGTACGTGTTAAATCTTTTAGTACTTTTTGGCAGCTCTGACAAAAAAAATTTTTAGGTGTTGTGTCATCGCTAGGTACTTCCGGACACAAACGGATTGCTATCGCTATTGCTATACCTAAGTAACGTAAAACCCCTGAAAAATAATGAGGGCTTCCGGAAAGGTTTCATCGGGAGGATATTTTTTTAATCTGACATCGTAACAGTGGGGAAAAAATATAAAATTGTGTGAGAGGATTGTAATCAACTCGGCGATTGATAATTAGCTTGCTGTACACTTTTAAAATTATTCTGACTTTGTGAAATGCTGAAAAGTCAGAATTTAAGGAATCTAGACTTCGTTTGCGAAAATTTCTTCTTTCGTAACACTTTTTTCAGGATGGATATTTAAGAAAGATTCATATCTTGAGCATTCCTTACTCCATCTAAAAATTGTGTAGCGTTTTGCTCAAGGCGATTTCGCTCTTTCATAAAACTATGAGTAGAAGATTTTCTACAAACAGCGCAAACTTTCCGCAGATATTTTTTTAACTAGCTTTTACCTGAGGAAATGTTTGCATGGATTTAGATGTACCTAATCATTTTCATACATAGAGTACAAAATGTTAATTATTAATTAATTGAAAAAAACTTACTTTTTATTTTGTTTTATAGTTTATAGTTCTTATCGTTTAAGTTGTATAATATTATTTCATAGATGTATATTTTAGTTTAAATTTTATTTTAATTGTGGTTTTACTAATAAATAATGATTGAAAAAATATATCTATTATCAGTTGTTTTAAGCTTTAGTTTTATGTACCACTACTCCCGGTAAATACTTCAGATGAGACCATTGCCCAGCTGTGGGATCTTTACAGGGTAACTTTTCCTATATTTTTTATACGTACCTATATAACTTGGTGAAAAGCTCCCCAAAAAATAATGTCATTTCAAACAAACAATCATCACTATTTGAATGACAACTCTCCAGTTATTGCCACCTCCATAATGATAACGGTAGATCTTCAACATGACAAATAGTTTTAATTAAACGACGAAGTTACCACAGCGATATACATACAACTTAGCGGATTAAATGTAAGGACTCAAATTGGAGATAAAGTACAACAGACAGCTCATCTTGCAAATACGTAAGTATATAAATAAGTACATTTTATATAATATGCGGCAACACACCAATCGAACTAAGGAATCGAACTAAGGAATGTTCTTCCTTGAGCTACGAAATACCAGACAACGATTATGACGGGGGTGAATGGTAGGTACAAAATGATCGTGCTTATCACACAAAAATTTGCCCCTTGCGGGATTCGAATCCGCGACCACCGACGGAGTATGAGCGCTAACCACTACACCAAACGCGTTGTCATTGAATATTTAATTATGTACTATTTCATTTGATTGAAAGATTGAAATAGCAAATCGAAACCCTTTGCGTCATTTGAAAGCAAATAAAAGCTTAAAACAATCTCTTCACAGGCAAAAATACGATAAGCATAATATGAAACAACACGTCGGCGTCGGGTACCATTACTCTCATAAAATGAATACACTTACAAAATCAATGTATTGTCTCCACATGTTGGGCTGTGCTGTGGCCTAACCAACAGCGGATTAAGTAAATCCTCAAGTCGGCTAACTCCCAAGTTGACGATAAGATAGGCATTCCTCACAACTTACATGTAGATTAGTGTTAGGTGCTGCAGTGTATGTTTTGGATTACTTGTTTTAGTATCTGGGGATGGTAAATACGCGGCACAGTTTTACTGAAGAGACAAGTACCTTCTGAAAGTTTATATAAGTATGTTATAAATGTTTTAAGTAGCTTATTGTTTGTATGTAGTACTGGAGGATAGATGTACGGTTTCTGCCGCCTGAGCACTTCCAAACGATTATAACTTGCTTCGGGCGTCACAAAAACGGGCGTCACTTTAAACAAAAGATGACGTGAGGTGCAAAGGAAAGGTGGTCAAGCAGAAAAAAACACGACCTATCGAAAGACTGGTGTAATAGGTTTGTGGTAGCCTAATTTGATATTTTTTAATATTTATCCGAAGTTTATCCAAGGTTTAATTGGACGAGTCCTAAATTGTTCATTTTCATATTTCAATTTGTGTATGGTACAACAAAGAGTATTATTGTGTAAAGTTATTATAATCATAATATCTACGTCGTCAATACCTGACATTTTGAATATCTCATATTATAAAAAGTTGGAGATGTAGGATCTATGCTATAAAAAATCAAGCATCTGAAACATGTCACAAGGGAAATCAAATAGCAGGTATTCCACGGCCTGCCTCTTTTTCTTACCTAAAAATCCGCGGAAAGATGAAATCCGACGTTTTTTACGTGGATAATAAATATTGAAAATGAAAATAAATCTTCTTTTCACGAGAGCTCTGCAGACTGTGGTTTCGTATTAATAAGGTAGATGATTAGAGAGAGAACTGTCAATAGCATATTTTTATATTGATGGTGAATATTCGTTCAATGATGCCACCTCTTTAGATGTATTTTATATAGGTAGAAATCAAATTTTATCCTAATTTGGAGTTTTTATGCAGATGAATGGAAAATACTCCACTGACCTTTTAGCTTTTTTTTTATTTACTTGAATCAACCTAGCTCTTAATTTTGATGATGAAGAATGCCCTTATTTGTAATGTCCTTATAAATAAGGCCATTCTTCATCATCAAACTAGACCTAAGAGCTGGTTTACGTTATCTGTTCCATATTTCATAGAAAATAACGTTCCAGATTTGAATTATTTGTTGGTTGGTGCTTACTTCTCAATGATGCAATGGAACCTTATAAAACTTTTAATTGACTTACCTTTAGCACTACAAATTCACTTTTCCTAAAACTTAATAATGCCTTTCAAATCGTTAGAAATTAAGTCTTGAGTGGTCTTAGAAAAATGAAAATAGTAATGGAATTTCTTGGATTTCAACAGTTACCGACAAAACAAGGATTTTCTAAGACCTTTATCAATCTAACCCCTTCATCTTAATCAATAAAGCAATCAAAATGGTAATAAAGAATTCCAAATGGAAATTTCCCGGAGATTTTAAGTGTCCATTAGACGATGCCATTCATTCACTCATTCATTTTAAACCGTTCATTCGTTCGTTAATTATTCATCGGTCGATTGTGAGGTTTTGTGCAATTTGGACAAATTCAACTGAATATTTTAAGCCACTTCTGACATTAAACTCAGTCTTTATTATGATAAAAAATCCTTTTGCAGTATTTGAATAAATGGCAAAATATCCAAGGGAAAATTTAGTTCCTCACAAATTGCTACACACTATGTGAGACCATGGAAATAAGAAAATACCCAATGGTTGGAAAGTTCCCACGGCATGGGATCATATTATTTCGACGACCCAAACAACATTTAATTTTCATACTGCAAGATCTCAAGACAGAGTAAGCTTTTCTTGCGTGGATCTTATTCACCTTCTTCTTTGAGTCGACTGGTAACAAATCATAATATTTTCGCCCAGTGTTGTGCAACATTGATTGCGTTGGCATTTGCCTGCTGTAAATAAAAACGTCAATTAATATTAATGAGTGATGGTAGTTTAATTTTTCATAACTATTATGGCAAATAACATCTTAGTCTGCCTGTGACTACGGATGCTGTAGTAAAGCATTCGAAACGTCAGGCGTTTAATTAAAAATAAATGTTAGCGAAATCAATTCGTAAAGTGTTAATCAACCTAGGGAAATTCTTAAATTATTGTTATTGTGTATTTTTTGGTTTCGTTCAAGTGAACTGTAGACAGATTATGAAACCACGAACAAGGAACTGAGAAGTTTGGTACAGATTTCACTTCTTCTCAGCCCAAAGGACTAGTATATTATAGTATCGACGCCAAATATAGTTGAGTCTAAGTATTTTCTATAATCTGACTATAAAAATAAAGATTGAACGAATGAAATAGATCCAAAGATATAACTTGGTAAATATTTCAAGGCTTGGTCTCCATATTGCATCCGCACGAGAGTGCTTTGACTGGAAGTCGCTTTAAAAAGTTCCTGTATTGCCATAGAGTAACTCAATTCGTAGAATACGCATTGAAAAAACAGCATCCAGTTTGATTTTATTTGAAAAAAGAACTTATTATTTAAAATAAACAATTGTTTAAGTAACAAACCATGCTGATGACTAAAACAATGCACTCAAATTGGTAAATTGAAGAAATCAATTTTTCATTTCGTAATGTATTGTTCAAAAAACTATTGGCCCCTCCGAAGACCAATTAGACGTCTCTGTAATATGTATGTAATAAAAATACAAATATATATGCGCCAGCCAACACACCAATGAGGGCTACCGTTTTTGTGCTCACTGGATGACGCCACTGTCGCGTGAGGTCCAGAACATAGCTTTTATGGTGTGTAAATTGTCATTATGGAGAGATAAAAAATCAAGTTTTCCATTACATTTTAATATTACAATACATCGGGCATGCGGCAGTTCAGTTTTGTTAGAAAAAGAGGAGTTAGTACACAAGTTATTGATAAAAGATGTAACATTTATTTTCTTAGTCCTCCTTTTAAAACACTCTCATTCATTGATCCGTAACTAGTATTTGCCATAATGAATGGAATTATTGCTTAATATTCGAAACATTAATCTAAAATAGAAATAAACCCTCACATCTAACCGACAAACAGTGACATTTGACATTTCGGAGATCTCACGCTACACAAGCGCCCCTAGCGGCGAATTCATTCGCGTTAGCCCTGAGTGTCTTAGTTTCGAATTAAAAAAACCTTCCCTGTGCTACAAATACCAGACAACGATAATAACAGAAGCGTATCTTATAAATACTCGAATACATATAAACATTCATGACAAAGTTACAAATGTTCGTGCTCATAACATAAACATTTGCCCCTTGCGGGATTTGAACCCGCGACCACCGGATGCAAGCCACTACACCAAACGCGTATTGTAGGTTAGGGCCAATAAGTTGAGCTTCGAAGTAAACATATAACAATAAAATTAAAAGGAAGAGTGTGATATGGATTAACAATTTTACAAAACAATGAAGTTATTATCCATCCTATTTTGACATCCCATGCACCCACTATGTTGTCAGTTTGTCTGTCCATAGGCCTTACTCTGGACACAAAACCCGATCCAATGGTTATAGCCATCGCTGTCACTCATACCAGGCCGTGAATGCGTGTGACAGGGATGGCTATATTCATTGGATCGGGTTTTGTGTCCAGAGTAAGGGGGCATATCACGGATACGTCCCTTCCTAGTTATCACCTTCGCCACTCTTGGCGGAAACTTATAATGACTCCGGCTTTCTGCTCGGAGCGTCAATCGTTTCTCGAAGTATATTTGATGATAAGTCAAAGATTAGTATTTATTATTTAAAGAAATTGCGAGGAACCTTGCCTTCTTGTGTAAAAACTGAAAAAAGAATTTAAAAAAAATTACCAATTATTATTGCTAGGCCCCAGATTTCTCGGACAAGCCATAAAAAATTGTATACAGCCGTCAGCGATCTACTATTCCGGTATTTAACGGTTAGGAAACTACATAACAATGTATGGAGTATTAAAAAATAAAGAAAATGATGGAAAGTGAAAAATATTTGAGTTCCGAATGATAGCCCATCGATTGGCTCCGAGCGCACATATCGCAGCCGATGGAAACTGTTGGTTGACAGAATACGGAGTCACAATACCCAGCAATGAGTGACCGATTAAGGCTGCGTTTCCACCAGAGATGTGCGAGGATGCGTAGCGAGGAATGTGTTTGTTAAGAACCAATAGAATCGCTTCATTTACCTCGCCTCGGTCAGCACAGCTCTGGTGGAAACGGCTCAGCGGAGCTAGGTTTTTGCGCATACAAAACAAGCGAAGAATGTGTGCGAGGGATGTGTACGAGGGATGTGTGCGAGGGATGTGTACGAGGGATGTGTG
This sequence comes from Pyrausta aurata, assembly GCA_963584085.1. Classification (NCBI taxonomy): domain Eukaryota; kingdom Metazoa; phylum Arthropoda; class Insecta; order Lepidoptera; family Crambidae; genus Pyrausta; species Pyrausta aurata. The sequence continues at coordinate 9,479,682 of OY757275.1, read as the reverse complement.
CGAGGAATGTGTGCGAGGAATGTGTGTTGAATAGGTTTGCGCATACACCGCACCCCTGTTGACACATTTGACAGCTTCGCAACGCATCCTCGCACCACACATTAATGCGCATTTTCACAGCTCCGCTACACATCCTCGTAGACACATTTTCATCGCACAGCTTTGGTGGAAACACCCACACATTTTCACAGCACAGCTAGACATCCTCTTACGACACATTTCCATCGCACATCTCTGGTGGAAACGCAGCCTTAGAAGAGAAGAGATGAGAGATGGCTCATAGTAAAAGTTGTAGGTTTTTGCAACACTTTGCTATGTTACCGTGTATTTTGGTTAAAATGTTCTTAACATGTGTATCCGACATTTATTGAACCGATATCTGTGATAGTGACTAAAGTTTTAAGTGAATTTGTTTGTGGCATGCATAAATCATTATAAAGGTAGTAGGAGGAACCCTTAAATGGAAGACGGCCAAGCGGTAGACCAATAAAAAAAGATGGCGTGACGAGCTGGACTCGTTTAACTGAGACTGGCAGGCAGTTGCCCAAAATCGTGGAGAGTGGAAAAGGGGTTGTGAGGCCTTTGCCCTGCAGTGGGACACTACGGGCTCAAAATAATAATAATAATAACAGGAGGAATTGAACACTGATTGCAATAATGACATCTCGTTATCACTATCGCCTAGTTAAATAATAACTCTGTCGTTTCATTACAAGATTTACTGGACTCGTAAACTCTAGACTCTTATGCTTAGGGTTGAACAGGCCTGAAATGGAACGTAATGTATATTAGCCCTTATTATTTACTTCACCACTTTTCTTAGATAATTTTAAAATATCTTAGAAAATGTAAATGCTGGAAAAGCTAGCAACGAAATAACACCTCAATTCATGCCTTGTCGGGTTATTTCTAGCTATTGAAGAGCAAACCTATTTAAAATAATACAAAAAACCTTCGGGTTTTGCTTCTTAATTTCTGACTCAATTTTAGATAAAATTATTATAAGGATAATATTATGGGTTTTGACTCGTTGGCGCAGCGGTGAGAGGGTCGCATTTTAAAGCGACGGCTGCGCCGGAGGTCCCGGGTTCAATTCCCGGGTCGGGTCAAAAAAAATGTACCTGGATTTTTCTGTCCAGAAATTCTCAGGGTAGCCCGGAGTTTGGAAGTTGGCGGTGTTTCACCCCCGTGCCTCGGAAAGCACGTTAAGCCGTTGGTCCTGCGGCTGATCTCTCTCCGGTCGTGTCAGATTGCTGTCCCATCGGGTTATGAGAGTGAAAGGAATAGAGAGTGCATCTGTGTTTGCGCACACACTTGTGCACTATAATATGTCCCGCGCAGTCGGTTAGTCGTTGTGACTGGCCACCGTAGTCGAAATCGGCTAGGGGGACTATAATTATGGGTTTTGAGCACAACAAAATGATGACTAATTTATAAGCCATGCAATAAAATTGATTTCTGTTGAATGCATTTGTATTTTATGTGTCTAACGAAAAGTAAGTAATAATAATGACACAATATCTAATTGTATTTTATTAGCACTTCATTTTATATAAAAAACGGGTAACTTAATAAACTAATATTGCTTCGTAAGTAGGCATTTCATTATAAATTAAGTGTACTCTAAGCTTAACTTAAAGTTAATTACAAAGTAGCAGCCGTCGGTAATTGTGTTAGAAGTGAAATTAAGTAGTTCAGCCCGGGGCTTCTCCACCTGATATTAATTGCGCTGGTTAGATTATTTATTAGTTTACTTTTTATAGACACGTAGTTTTTTATTTCAAGTGAGAAAGTATAGAGCTTTTTACAACTGGTTTTTCGTGAGAATAACTTTTAGATAGGAGAGTATTCAAAAGATTTTATTAACTGAAGCAGATAACAAATTTATTTTATAGTTTTCAATTGATCTTTTTAGGTCATGTTGTAGACGAAAAAGAATTATTCTGAAAACAAAAGTAAATTGGCGAGGGAATATGATAGGACACTTGATACGACATGACAGATTTTTAGAGAATATCATAAAAGTAAAAATAGAAGGGAAGAGGGGAAGAGGAATTTCGACCAAGTGAAGGAGAAAACGAATGTCATGTCATATCAGGAAGTCAAGATAAAAGCAGGCAGGAGAAAAGAATGGAGATTACTCCACCGACAAGAGCGCGGCTCTGAAATTGAAGAAGAAGGTCATGTTGGATGAAACAGAGAGTACACGAAAATGATTATGAATGTCATTATTTGAAAATATCGATAATATTTCAAACACTAAATTAGATATTTAATATTAAAAAGCTGAAGTGTTTGTTTTAACGCGGTAATCTCAGAAACTACTCAACCGATTTTTGAAAAATATTTTTGATTTGCATAGCTTATTTATTGGAGAAAATTTTAGTATATAAAACATTACGCTGTGATGGGAGGGGATAGAACAAACTCAAAACGCACGGATGCAGTCACAGGAGACCACTTTCATACCTGAAATAATTATGATGGACAAAGAAAAACATAAGCACACAAATTATTTCTGTGTTTGACCAAGTTTTTGGACTATTACGTAACGTATGTTATTGTGTAATATCTAATAAAAAACTGTTTTTTACAAAGTGGCAACCCTAAGTTAGGGGAAGCTATAGTCGCCATAGCTCACCCTCTTGATTTGCGAGTACTTACAATTGTCTGAGTTTATCCCAAGTTTATCCCTTCTTCCCTGAGAATTTAAGGCCTCCTTGTTTTTCTATTTGCGCACCAAATGTTATATTTTATTACTTCCCCGAAGAAAACACCGGCACCGGCGATTGAATCTGGAAAAACAGAAATATAACTCAAAGGTGAGATACTCGCGGTAATGAAATCTAGAACGTAAGTTTTAGGTATTGTAAAAGTGCTGGAGTGACAATAATAAAGAACTAATGTAGTGCTGTTTCAGAATGACGTTATTCGTACCACATTGGTCTATAAAATGGGTCAATTCAAAGATACCAAGATAGATAAGATAAGAATACGACCTAAGTCTCTTTAAGGCAAGAGTGAACAGGCTGCTACTAAGCTGATATGTACCATCCTAGGCCTCATTTACACCTGAACACCGGGTGCAATCGAGGTCAAATATCTGCTTAGCCGAGAATAGAATTAAAAAAAAAACCTTAGGAAAAAATACCTTAGGCGATTTGCACCGCCTAATCACTGGCGGTACGAATGACCCCATTGTGACACGCCCCACTGTCCAAAAACCTCGTAGTGCGAAAAGCCCTAATACCCGTCCGGGGGGCGTATTGCGATCCAACTTAATCCGTTCAATTCCGAGGCAGTTCAATTCAGACTCAGTGTAAACGAATATTATCAATATAATAATATTATAATAATACTACAATGGTATGAATATTAATCTTTATATTGTTTTATTTTAGTAATATTATCAATATAATGTGAAATTGCAATAATAATTGCTTATTTGACAGTAAATCAGAGCGTTCTATCTGTCAAAACTGCATCGCAATACGCCCCCTGGGTTCAATTCCTGGCTGGGTCATTACAGAAAACATCCGGGTCTCGATTTGTGGTGCCTCCGTTGTTTACGATTTAACACCATCGCGTACTTTGGGATTTCGAATCAGAGTAATGTATGTGATTGGTATCCAATATTTATATTTATTTTACCTAAATTCAGTAAACAAGTAATTTTCCCAAAGTTGAGACAATAATTTTGGTACACCAATTATCATTAACAAGGGCCATTTTATTTAAAAGGTCTGAATAGACTATACCTACGTGACCAAAATACCGATACTGAACGTGTTAATTTTGTAAAGCATATTTTATTAATTTGGAATAATTGTTTACTGTTTTTGAGTTACAACAAAAATAGTTCCAATAAGTTTATTGACTAATATTTTTGAAAGTTTTTCTATGTACAATTTTATGCGATTCTTTGTAACTTTTCGATCGCCACGCAAAAAATCATGAGTATATTCTGTTTAATAGGCTTAAACCTAAACCCCAAAAAAAAAAAACACTTTCACCCCAAAACGTTTTATAGGGAGGATCATATTTCACAATTTTGGGGTTATAGTGGAATGAATGTATGGATTGTAAAATTGGGAGAACAATAGGCTTTAGGGTCAAGTGGCATAAGCTGTTTAATATTCTGTCAATTTCTGTTACTTATTTGCTTTTATGATAGTCGCGGTTAAAAAATATTTGACTGTATTTATACACAATTATTACATACATTTTATAAACGAGTTCGAATAGAAGGACGTTATCGATTTGACTACACTTTTTTTTGATAAAAAAAACATATAGTTCACAGTAACCTGTCTGCGCGCCTCTTGTTCTTTGGCATTACGTCCCTAAAAGTGTGGACTTTACCGAAATACATTCGCTTGAAAAACATAACCCTTCTTCTGACGCAGTCGGACAAAAATATGTCAGTTGCCTTACTCTATTTAATTTTAACTGTGTTCACAAGCTGGGCTAAGCATGGATAAGGCGGTCTTATTATTTACTAGCTTTTGACCGCGACTTCGCGTGGAATCGTGACTTCTTTCTCCCGTTTTTTACACATTTACCACTATAACTTTGCTCCTATTGGTCGTAGCGTGATGTTATATAGCCTATAGCCTTCCTCGATAACTGGACTATCCAACATAAAAAGAATTATTCAATTCGAACCAGTAGTTTCGGAGATTAGCGCGTTCAAACAAACATTATTATATTAGTATAGATGAGAAAGACGTGATGAGGCCGTGGTATTTGTATTTTAATCGAAGTTTAAGTTAGAATGATTTGGTATTTAGGTACTTTGAATATTTATTCTAAAATTTTAATTTCAACTAAATGTATAAGGTATTTATTTAGCTGGCTGATAGAAATCCGTTTTTTGAGATGGAGTTTAACATAACGTAACAACACTTATGTATCCTAAGCTCAGATAAAACTTCATTCTTTGGTAGATATTAGGGTAAATAAAAGTATGTATCAGATATTGTAAGTGCGCAGAAACTTTAATTTTTTTTACTATGACCTCAAAATGTTTCATCTTTTTTTCTTTAACTTCAAACCAAAATGCACTACATTTCTTAGTAAAATGAAAAAGTAAAAAGTTTTTACACCTATCTAACTAGCAAAAGTACAATAAAATTTATGTTTCTAAAGTATATGTTACAAATTGTTACTAGCAAAAAGCGAATAATCAAATAATTTCAGTCAATATCCGAAACAAAAGAACAAAAAAGTAATTTTATTCTCGATACAAGAATTCACGAGCGCACATCAATAATCGAATAGCTTTCAATCCAGTCTGTGATTACAGAATACAGCCTACATTGGTATAAGGTTCTACTATGAAAGACAATGTCCACATTTTCGACTAGTACTGTCCTTTCTAACACTTGCAAGAAACATTCATTTGTTTTCAAAGACACTTTGGGGCCTAATGTGACAGAAGTTGTATAGAATGTGTCACATTCACCTACCCCTAATGTGACTTTAAAAACGAATAAACCTTTTTTGCAAGTGCACCAAAAAACAATTTGGAAGGGTCTATTTTGAGACGTGTAAAAGTGCTACTAGTGAGTCTACGTACAGAAATGAAATATCTTTAATTTTAAATTATTTTAATTGTGAGCGACAAAACACGACATAAAAATGTTTTTGAGAGAGAATGATATCTAATGTAGATCCACACCGCCCGGCGGCATGTTTCGGCGGAATTTTTAATAGTATATTTTTTCTTTTCATAAATATCTGACAAATCTTGTCGTAGTAAGCCGCCGGGCGGTGTGGAACTACCTTAAAGTACTTATTACACCAAATATATAAAAAAACACATGCAGTTCAATAATTATGTCTATTTTTTTTAATAAAACTGAAATTGTTTGTAATTCGAATTCTTATACAGTAGGGAGTAGAGCCGTCAGGCATGAGAGAAGGAATTCTCAAAATTTATTGGATTGTGTAAAAACTTTCATTACATTCATTCAGATGGAAATATATATTTTACAATGGAAGGGAATAAAGCAGAATCTTTGATTAATTATACGAGACAAGTTAAAAAACAAAGCTATTTTACGTAATTGGTCGTTCATAGTGCATTTTTTGACTCATTGCTTAGTTTGACTCATTAGTTAGCCTAAAAAAAAGTTGAAGTGTGTTTTCATTTTGTTGTTTATGTTGCTGGATGTATGTTTTGCTTTTCTTTTTAATTGTATGGCCTGATGTCTGAATAAAAAAAATTAAATTTGAATTTAGTGATGTAAATTTGAATCATAGAATGTTTTTAACCATTTTTGTTACACAGGTATTAAATTGATACTTATATCGTCAATGTTATGGTGAACACCCAGTTTTTGATAATAGCTTTCGCTTTTTAATCTAAGTGTAAGGTACGTAGTAGGTACATAAAGCTCAAAGGATTAGAATCGCTATCCAACGTGGCAACGCAGCCAGTATCATCGCCTCCTTACCACATGAAAACGGCTTCTTTTTTGAACATAAGGCTTATTTTTAGTATTATATCTTAGTTTTAATTTGATTTTGTAAATGTATACTTTGGATATATTTTTTATTTAGTATGGGTTTGCTCTTGACTCCAGACCAAGCCAAGTGCGACTAAGACGGAGTCGAAGATGGAACGAGCTCGCCCAGAAGAAGCCTGTTCACTCTAACTTTGAATAAATTCGGATTATAGTAACTAGGAAACACCGACGCGGGCAGCGAGCAGCATTTATATAACTAAATAAGTACAATAATACTTCTTGGGCACGTACAAAAAAATCTCAAGTTTCTCCCAAACGTAATGTAAGACCACTTTAGCACTGGACTTCTTCTGCCCCTCCATAAAAAAGACAGCTACAATATTTATATGGCAACGCACTACGACCAATTCCCTGCCATTACCGTAGAATTGCGCACCTGTTTTCCATTGTACCTTTATAAAACATACTGAATTTTGACTCTTATTCGGTAAGTAATAAAGCTGACTAATTTATAAGGATGATTGTACGTCGTTTTCTTATAGTGGAAATCTTTTCTGGTCGTAACAAAGGTGAGACTGACATCCGTATCTTTTTATTGGGATCATAGTACTTCTGTTCAATGTTTATTGTTTCCCGTCGGAGGGGATGGATACTTTTGTATTTCGTGATTTCGGCTCAATTACCAATAGGATACTGATATAAATAGTTAAATAGGTGAGAGCGTGGATAGTAATTATAGTTAAGGGCTGGCTTCGGCTATTATATATTTTTAGGAAATATTATGCAATATATTGTCTTTAATTTTAATCAAAATAGTTTAACAGATAGAGACTCAATCAATCTCGGAGATTAGTTAAACAGAGTCTAACTAGTAAAAATACCTGTTTAAATGTACAGCGTGCGTCTATATTAATATTGATACCATTGTAGTATTATAATATAGATAATATTCGTTTTTACATACAATTTGAATGGAACACGCAAGATCGCAATGCACCGACGAGAAAATTATTTTGTGAGTTAAAATTAACTTAAAATATTTCACTATAATGTTAAGTTCGTCAAAAAGCAAGAAATACCGATAGTCTTAATATAAAGCGACTCCAAGTTTTCTTTTACATAGCATCAGTTCAAAAAAATCTCCAGATGCCTACATTTTTACTATTTCGCGTGGACTAGGCAATAAAAAGCCGAAGCATCGAAGCCTTTGAGAAATAAATTCAATCAGCACGATGGCCCTCTAGGAAATAGCTGTGATTATTTTCAGGGTACCGTGAGACAAGAAAAGAGTTTTAATGGTTTTATCAGATAGTTTCAGATTAGTTGTCAATGATACTCAAACATAGTTTGTGTTATCGACTGAAATATTAACAGGTCTAATTTTGGTTAATATTTTTAAATAAGTATAATAATAATTACATGGGTTTTTAAATACTAAGTACTTTACAGTCACTTAAAGAGTTAAGTTGTAAAATTTAATCGTTCAGGTTGTGCAAAGGTTGAAATCCTTAACAGAAAAGAAAAGAAATACTTTACTTACAAGTCGTGTCATTTCTTTTATTTTGAACTTTAGCCATCTCTTTTACTCACCACACGGATGCTTTGAGAGAAGAAGACTAAAGATACTAAACTATACTACTAATTGTCTTTTATTTATTTTTTTAAATCCAACCGAAAAATAAAACTTTTAAATGTGCTTTTTTATATAAGGGAAACATATTCCAGCAGTATATTTATCAAACAAATTTGTACATCATAGATATTATCCGTAATCCAATTATGTGATCAGTGTGAAGTCCGCGCAGAGTACTTCAATATACAAATAGTTTGAATATTGTATTGGATAGATTGCGGGGCTATTATGATTAGGCTCGAGTTTGTCATGAAAAAAGTGAAATATAGTGTGAAAGACTAATATTAGAGTGTGTCCTTCGGCATTTATTTCGCCAATTGGAGTACAGCTTACGGTGCAAACGTTTTTGAAAAAAATGCCAATAACATAATAAAAAAAGTATACCTAGCAAAGAAAATCCTGAAGTCTTATTATATTATGTATTTTGGCAATTGAAAGAGAGAAACACATATGCAGTTTGAATGTTAATCAAAATTCGTCAAAAATGGCCAAGCTTTTGGTATTATGTTATGTAGTACGTAGAACAAGCTTAGAGAAGCGACAATGGTAACTCCGCAAAATGAACTCATAAGCCCGTAACATACCCGAATACCTACTTTGAAAATATTTTATCCGTTGCACGCCGTCACTGGTATTTGCACGCGAACAATTCACTGTCTAGTTTAGTGAATAATATTACTCTAGGTTCGAGTAGAATTACACTGGTAGATAGAAACAAATATTTTTCTATATGAGAAAAAAGACGTTTGCAATTTTATCGATTGTCGCGATAAACTGTAAAGAGGCACACAGCTTAGGCCTGGAGGTCGAATTGATCACCTCTTTTTTTTAAGTAGGTAAAAAGATTAACAACATCTGTCTCTGAGAATTGAGCTATTCATTATTTTACACTACTGCAAATCAGATTAAAATATATTATTTTCCCTTATGTTTTATTTTATATGATTCCAACATTTTAGGCACGCTTCTGTTAACGTCAACAGAATCAAATAAAACAAAGAAAGAACTAACATCACAAAACAGAAACTAGACAAAAAGTAAAAGTTTTTAACAAAATTGGCACACTACACGAATAAGTTGATTGAACTGATGTAACATTTTTAACAAGTGAACCGTAAACAAAAACGTCTAGAGGTTGTTTGACTTTTTATCAGAATATGAGTATGTTATTCCATAAAGTAATTATAAGAATAGAATAGAATATGTTTATTTGCTCAAAACATGGTAAATTTGATAACAGAACATACTCAATACAATTCATGTCACAATAATAATGACTAATATAAATTAATCATATCAAGAATTCAGTCAGATTATTAGAACATTTTTGTAGGACATATTTACGCAAGCTTGTCACAAACATGTTCTAAGAAAACTGTCTTAAGTCATAGTATTTTATTGTAGATTTTTACTGTCATGGCCTGGCATTTTTTTTTAAATAAATACAATTGTTTTTTTTTTATAAAAACTGATTAATTACAAATAGATTGGGTTTTAAAAGATGAAATATAAATATGACAAAATATGACACTGTGAGTGTTAAAAATATTGTAAAAGATTGGTTTTTTGTTAGGGCTTGGTTTATCTACAATTTGAAATGCAGGTATTTAATTTTGGTAATTTTAAAGGCAAAGGCAGTTTGCCTGCTGTATACAAATGATATTCACTGTTTAATTACAAACAACATTGAATTGCGTACGAACGATCCGTTATTACACATCGCACACACCGAAGGGAGCAAGAAAAGCTTTGCTACAATTTAAATTAGTAATCATACATATTTGTGTTGCCAGCAAGGTTACACATTTAGTCTTGCATTAGTCCAGTCTACCAGTCTAGCTGGTCAAGACTCGATAAAAAAATAAGCTGTCAATCATGTGTGTGTGACGTCTTAGTCACGTGACATCACACGCATGCGCGGTGTCGGATTACACTTACGTAAACACACGTAACTTCTTGGAAGGACAACCGATTACAATTCTGTAAAGAGGGTATTGTGACTGAATGTTATGCCTATACTTGTGTCAAAACAAATTAAAATTTAATGCTGCTAGTTATTTTATAATGGGCCATAATAAAACAACTACCCGCCCATAACGACAACATTTGTTATTGTTGTCGTAAGTACTAAAATAATGACGTAATATAAATAATCTTTCAACCGAAATCATCTACGAACCGCAAACATTCCATCCACACACAAAAACACGCATATGTAGAATGTTTATTTTCAAGTATCACCACTTGAAATTTCGAGAGTCAAGTTTCATGCCCCTAAACAGTCCATGGTCACTATTGTTGCCAAGTGCCATACTCTTTAAAGTTGTTGTTTTCGGCTGTTTTTGGTGCCTATTGTATAGGATTCGGTCTCATCTATTCAAAAAAGTCAACATAGCTAAGATCTGATCAATAATACCGCCACAGTACGAGTTTGAAACACTCCATAGGCGAGACCACCCGCCGGCGTGTGGCGTGGCCTATCGGGTCAGAATGTGTCAAATTTGACACCACCCGCCGGCGTGTGCCACGGTCCCCAACCGGCTAGACTAACAACACAAAAATGGTCAATTTTCACGGATTAATTTTTATCAGTCTATTAGTCATCTAGTGTAGGTTAAGGCCCAATAAATCAGACGAGCGAATGCTCATTCTATCCCCACTTCATTAAATTCTTCTACTCAGAGCATTCGTTCGTTGTTCTATTGCGTTCTATAGAAAATTCTAAGAACGCTCGCTCGATATTTTGGTGTAAAACGCTGAAATAAGCTTCTGTGAAGAACATAAGAACAAAAAAGAGTGTTCTTGTTCTAGCTCTAGTTCTTTTTTCGTTTGGTCTAAACCCACTTATATGCCAACAGACTAAGAGCATTCGTTCGTTGTACTATTCATCTAATCGAGCTTCCGTTTCAATAAAGATCAAGAAAAAAGGTTTTTTTTCTAGCTCCAGTTGTTTGTTTGCTTGGTATAAGCCTACCTTCATACGATAATTCTCCGACCACTGTTTAGACTGATGAACCGGACTGAAACCAGGCTGATAGTGTAAGCCGTTGCCATACAGATTGCACTTGAAAATACTTATGCTGAGTAAAGTTCTCTTGAGTATAGGCGTCACACACACACACGCACACACACATACTCATTGGCTGGCCTGGTATGGTAAACTTTTTCAATCCTTCAATTTGGTGAGCCCATCCTCCATACAAGAAAAAATGTCTCCTTCATGTTTTATCTATACTAATATTATAAAGCTGAAGAGTTTGTTTGTTTGTTTGTTTGTTTGTTTGTTTGTTTGAACGCGCTAATCTACGAAACTACTGGTTCGAATTAAATAATTCTTTTTGTGTTGGATAGTCCAGTTATCGAGGAAGGCTATAGGCTATATAACATCACGCTACGACCAATAGAAGCAAAGTTATAGTGGTAAATGTGTAAAAAACGGGAGAAAGAAGTCACTATTCCACGCGGACGAAGTCGCGGGCAAAAGCTAGTTGTTTATAAAGATGGGTTTCTCATGTAAACCAACGAACGCTATTTCTTACTTTAAAAAAATCAATAGACAAAGATAAGGTATATCGTGTGATTCGTATGTGGGGTGCCCAGTTTCTACGTTCAGATTTTATGTTATTTAATTTGACTGAACCATTTGCATAATAAACTCTCTCTAATGCAGCATGATAAAACGTATGAAAAGAAACTAAACACCCTAGATAAAACAATACTTTAAAAGAGATAATGGACTGAATTTTTCGCCGGTTCAAACATAATGGATTCCCAATACTAATATTGTGTTCAAACGAATAAATTACCCATTTATTGAAATGCGAGAGTGAAAATAAAACAGGCGAGTGAGCTTTTTGCTGAATTGTCATGTGAACGAGGAGAGCATAGAAGTAGTCCACGCAGGTGGCATAATAAAAATGATTTATTACAGATATATAGATTGGTATATATATTGGTATATGGTAATACGTTAAGCCGTTGGTCCTGCGCCTGATCTCTCTCCGGTCGTGTCAGATTGCTGTCCCATCGGGCTATGAGAGTGAAAGGAATAGAGAGTGCACCTGTGTTTGCGCACACACTTGTGCACTATAATATGTCCCGCGCAGTCGGTTGGTCCTTGTGACTGGCCACCGTAGTCGAAATCGGCTAGGGGGACTATTTTTTTATAGATTGGTATATAGATGAAGACAATGTCCTGAAAAAGTAAAAAGAGAAAAATTGTGGCACTATAACTGTATTAAAAAAAAATTAGAAAAAAAAAATAGTTATGAATGCTAATGCCATGTCACAAAATATAACTTTACAAGGTTCTCAGGAAAAGCTTGTAATCATTGTTAAACCAATCATCACCTTAGAAATATATTTTCCTTTTTTTTTATAAATAGGTTCTTGACTCTAGACTTGCTTTAGCGTTGCTTAGACTACTACTTATCTTGATTAAGGAACCAAATTAGTTTTACTGTTACTTAAACCCTTTATATTTGATCCTGTTTTCAGGCAGGACGTCAATGGAGTCTGTCTATTTCCTACTTAAAACTTTCAAGTAAAAAATAGACAGACACGTAGATAGCATTTATCTTTCTTATTCGACGTTTCCATGCTTCTTTCGTTCACCTAAATGATCCTTCACATTTTCATCTTAAACATTTTAAGCATCTTGACAATGTTTTTAGGAATTCTCTTGAAACATAAATAATGCCTTCAGTTTTTAGCTTTGGGAAAGATGTTTATTCAAAGTAAACGTTATGTTAATCTTGTCACGTTTTATTTAGATGTACACGTTCATGGCTGGAGTCTGTTGATTTTTCTCATAAACATAATTATCAATAAATGCTTAAATAGTTTATCAAGATGAATTAGGAGCTCCTTTTTTAACTCGTCAAGTATGTGTGAACGAGACACAATAGAAATTCCATTATTATGCGACTCCCGGCAGTCGTTTAATACCTGACTGATTAATTAGGTACTTGCCTAAATATGACGGGTGATTTTCGTTGATTTTTTTCGAATGAAAACCAGATAGAATTCAAACACAAGTGATAAAAAAGGTTGCTGGATTTTTTACGTGCTCGTGCCAACATTTCGATTTTTAATTGATTTTTCGAATGACCCTCGATCGTAATATTGAGGCGACTGATTAAAAAAATAGAACTTCTTTCAAATTATTAAATTATGTTTCTAAAGCTTATATGAATAAGAGAGAGATGATGAGATATGTAGGTCCAGATTATGATATTGTACTCTTCAACGCCTTTCAAAATAGAAAAGCAAAAGCACAAACTAGGAAAATTTACTATTTTCCTTGCATAAGGTTAAGTATTTCTATCCAACCAAATCATACAAGAATACCTATACCTATTATAAGGCTGGCTGGTTTTCCCCACGTTTCTATTTTATGGGTGCCCAAAACTTTGACCATTTTGAAACCGGGGAACCACAGTAGTGCCCACGTTAAAACAACTTTGTCCTTTATGTTTCAGGATGTGCAAGTTTAATAACTCGAAAGCATTTTATTATCTTTGTTGCACAATAAAAAAGTTGAGTTAACTTCATATTTCACTGTCTACCAGTCATAGTTTTGAGCTAGTAAACATAAATGAAATGTAGGAGCAAAGTGGAACACACATTTAACAGCTTAGTATGTATACCTAGCCATTGAGAAGTGAAATGTTTCAGTTAACTTTGAGTATCACATTATAATCACAATCTGGTTGCCAAAGTTCGCATTCGAAAGAAGTTTACCGATCGAATTATCTTTTTCGAACTCAGTTTTTGCTTCAGGGTCACGATTTCTATGCATTCCGATTTCTAGTGTGCGATAGATTTTTATACATTAAAAGTGTAAAATAAACTTTATTCGATTGTGAGTAACACTTTAATGTAAAAAAAAATACTCATAATCGAATTATCACACGAAAAAAGTTCAATTGACGCGAGAATCTGGGCCCTGTTATCAATAAAAAAAACATTTCTCAAAATAGTAGGTACGTGAACTTTGAAGCCCTTAGTGCTTCAATAAGATATAAATTCCTTACAATAAGTACTTAATTAAGTACGCTAGTGACGCTAAGTGACACTAGGTAATTACCTAGCGTCAAGCTAAGAGCTCCAACAAAAAGTTCTTAACCGTATTAAATAATTTTTTTAACTTATGTTAGTGTCCCCTTTGATTAATCAATAAATTACGATTAAGGCAAATAAACGATTCTTTTATATTTCATTTCTTCCAGGCGCTTTCGTAGGTCCTAAGCGTAGCGTCCTGGCGTAATCACCCACTTTGAGAAACACTGGAAGGCTTATCCTTGTAAGGTCACCTTGAGTCTCCTTAAGAGGCTATATCCCTTGGGTATCGTGAGGACCCGGATTACAAGCTTGAATACTTCTATTAGTTCTTACGTCCCTTGTGAGACTGAAATGATGGGGTACTTGAGTTTGTTACACTGTGTGTTGTAAGAAATGCTTTTATATATACTTGTTCAATGGAGTGAGACTTAAACAGATTTTAGTTAGCACATTAAAAATATTTAAACTTAACTTAGCTTGCTATAGCTGAGCTGTAGGCTACTAGCGGGGTCATAAGTGGCGAAAAGTGAACGGTCACCAGATATGTTGGTTAGTTGTGAATATGTTGAATTAGCAGTCCCTGATCAAACAGCGGCAGGACTACCAGAATGTAGTGGAGAGTTTAGTAAGTGGGGTGGCCTTGTCTATTAAAAGCCACAATATTCAGTGACGATCCTGCGCCATAGCGAGTAAACGCCGCCATCAAAAAACGATTCCATGGTGTTGGGTTGCAGCAACACTAGCATTAGCAGAAGGCTGAGGATATAGTTAATTAGGAAAGTCTATTTGACTGGGCATTAAGAGGCTGGAAACTCCAGGTTCTTAAGAAGCCGTGTGGAAGGCAAGATATAAACTACCACACTATGTTACCTAATTTGGTATTTTTATGACGATGAAGGAATAACTCCACCGACAAAAGCCTAGCTCTTTAATTCAATGATGATGATGATTAAGCTCGATGGTCAGTACAAACGTGATCTGGGTACCTACTGACTTACTGATTTAAGTTCTTATGTAAACTCATAGGAGTTGTATGTAGTTGTATAATACTTATTTAATTTAAGCATAAAGCTTTCGAATCAGGTTTTTTTTAGAAGTAGTTCTAATAGAGTATAAACTAGAATCATTCCATTAATAGCGACGTCAGTCCACTAAACGCTTAAGCATATGTTAGAACGAGACCTAGCATATCTCAATGTCACATGCCCAAATCAAATGTCACATTCCGCATGCGAATGCGGCAGTGGACTAACGACCTATCGGTAAAAACGTTGAAAACAAGGTATTTTATAATAAAGGCCACTGAAACCAGCAGATCATCAATATACACGAACGTATCTATTTCAATTAAATAAAAAGCCTTTTATCTATCGCCGCTTCAAATTTTATCAGGTTTTGGATTAAAAACACATTTCAGTATTCCGTTACCATATTCATATAAGATTATTCGTTCAATCGTATGAAGCTATTCGCTCGTGGGTAGTAAAACATTTTTTTATTGCCTGGCCCCGATTTTCGGAGGGCAGAAATCGATTTCTGAATTTTATTGGCCGCCTACATCGCTTAATTTTATTCGTTTATCAGATTTTACTTTATGACTTTATTTAAATTGATGGCAGCTTTTAGATAAAGTTATGAGTAATTGAGAAAAAGCTGCATTTTACCTATTACAAGGATAATATTTTTATTTATCAGGTCTATCAACTACAGATACAATATGTGAGGTAAGTATAATTAAATCAACATCATGTCATGATAATGCTCTACGGCTTATTTTGAACCACAATAAAGTATTCATGTATTAATTTTTTCACATAAATGAAACAAAATTCAGATCTTTTAGATTTTGTATTACCATTAGTATAGCGGTAATATGTAATTTTCTGCGTGATTTTCCGTCCGATGAGTTTTTTTTAAGTAATTGGTTAATTCGTTTTAAAGTTATGCTGTTGTAGAAGTCGGGACTCTTAAACATAAAATGGGTGGATGATTACTAAAAACTTCGCAGCAAATTACTCACTGAAATTACTGTCACAAATCTTGTCATGACAAAATCCTATTATTATTTAACAAGTAGATAAACAATTCGTAATAAGATAATCCTAATGCACCCATATCCAACTAGCATTACAAAGATTATACTTTAAATAAACAACAAAGGAACTCATGGCACGATTCCACAGTACTGACATACAATAGCTAGTGACGCTATAAGAATGAACGAAGTAATATCGATAAGATGAGGGGAGAGAAAAACTATTATGATTTATTTGTCTTTTCATTAGTCGTTAAGCATACGACTGAGAGTCGTGATCATTATGTAAAACAAAAAACATACAACAACTCTCCATATATTTAAAAAGAGGTTTGCCAGTGCTTTCTTTCACCGATGTCTTTGAGCTTCACACAAAATTTTTTGGTAGTAATCTTAAGCTATTGAAATAAATCTTTTCAGCATTTACGGAAACCTTAACTTTTACTATACATTAGTCTACGTTATTTGGCGCCTTTTGGCCAAAATGACGCATATCAACACTGTCGAGTTTACCGTTACATTTTTCCCGGCGAACTTCGTTTTGTTGCCCTCGGTGGCCAGTCCCCGTTGCATAGTTATTTTATCATCCTATATTTCTTCACCGCTTATACCTTCCCTGGAATATTTCAAGACTAAAATCAGCCAAATTGGTGGAGCGGTTCTCGAGTTTATGCCAGACTAACACAAACAGCAATTAATTTTTATTTATAGATTCTAAGCCATCGAAAAATCATCGATAGCATAACAACACTTCGTCGAACATTCCTTTCGCTTTGACAATACCGCGGTTCGATTCCCGGTCCCATTGTCAACGTCACGGGGCACACACAATCGAAGTAAGAAATAACTACTGTTTGTAAGGAAAAACAGGTATTTTGTGGACTACACACAAAGGCTAAACAAATACTTTTGTGTATTTAGGTAATTCTTCTTCCTCCTTCCTTTAAATGGTTAAAATATATATAAGGTCAAATCGTTTTAAGTGATAATATTTAAAGGGCTGATTCAGCACAATAAATTAATATTTTTTTTGTAGAAAACAATATGGGGCTGACGACCTCCGTGGTGTAGTGGCTAAGCACGCTGGGATTCAAGGCGTCGCCGCTCAGAGGTCCCGGGTTCGATTCCCGGTCGGGTCAATGTAGAAATTAGAATTTTCTATATTGTCCTGAGTCTGGGTGTTGTGGTACCACCGTTGTGTCTGATTTCCATAACACAAGTGCATTAGCTACTTACTTTGGGATCAGAGCAATGTATGTGATTGGTGTCCAATATTTATAAATATTTAAGTGACATAATTTGAGAATTTAATTCTATAAATATGAACGTCAGGATTTTTCCTTACGGTTCTTAAAGACTACTCTTATCTTTTAGAATTCGAAAGTGAATCCATAAAGTTTTGAAATTCAAATATCTATATCTAATGAAATCTCCCCTCGTACTATGATAAAAAACATAAAACTAAAAACTAAAAAGTTATGTAATCTTCTTTTTTTTTAGTATCTCATCTAGACGCTGCATTTTATGCCCCGGTAAAAGTAAGCGGAAAGTTAAACAAACATTTCCAAAGAAAAACTACCAAAGGTGAGTCTCCTTTGAGAGATGAATGCTGAAGGAATACCTATTAAAAGTTTATGGTGGGTATTCATGAAAAAAACTAAGATTGTGACGCTGTACGGTTGGAACAATCAGTAGAATCATTAATACTGTTGTAGATACTTTTTAATGTATGACTTTTTGTGTCGTTTATTCAACACACTTGGTAATTATCACATTGACACAAACAAACGATATTTTATTGTTCCAAATTATCTGAAAACGATACTGAAAGTACCTAAATAATAAGCTACGTTTCATAACACTATATACATTACTAGCGGCCCGCCCGCGACTTCGTACGCGCGTTTTAGTTTAACTCTGTTCCCATAGATCGTAGCGAAAAATTATAAGCCTATACCTATACGCATTAAACTACTCCTATAGCCTTCCCTGATAAATTAGCTTTCCATCATATTCTATACCCTTACCAATAGTTCCTGTGATAAGCGCCTTTAAACAAAAAAACTAATTAATCCAGTTTTAAAATATATACATAGAAATGCGTACAGATAAATGTTATATTCGACGACGCGTTTGGTGTATTGGTTAGCGCTCCTGACTATTACGCTGGCCGTCGAGGGTTTGAATCCCGCAAAGGGCAAATGTTTATGTGATGAGCGCGGACATTTGTTCCTAAATCATGGATTTTATATGTATTTAAGTATTTATGGGAGACGCACCCGTCATAATCGTTGTCTGGTACTTCGTAACACAAGGAAGATAATTCCGTACCACGTGTATTGGTGTGTTGTCTGGCGCATATTTATTTATTTATTATATTTTATGTACACTCAACACGCAGCCCGGTCTATAATGGTCAAACTTACACGGGGATATTATCTTTTTATTTTACAACGGAATAGAAATACTTCCTACGCCCTTTCGTTAATCGTATATTTATTTCGGGTACTAATAAGACCAGGCTACTCTCTGCGCTTACACAGCATCATGCCACATACAGGCTGTGGGAGAAGCGAATTTCCTCAAGTCTTCTCCCGCTACCTTTTAAGAGTTTGAACTTGAGCTTTGTTTATGGTTATAGCGAATACTCTACTTTCTTGAATTCAAATCGTAAATTCAAAGGGACAAATCTATGTAAAGATCTACGCCATCATCATCAACAACACCCAAAAGCCGTCCACTGCTAAAATATTGGACACCCTTCGACTACGGGAGCAGCGTAGAATGTCCACCGACAATATGAACAAACGATCTGCAATCTACACTGGACACATACCGCTTGATACCTACCCTGTTTGAATACAAAACAATATTATTTACTATTCTAAGAAATAAAATCTCTTCTA
Source organism: Pyrausta aurata (assembly GCA_963584085.1). Taxonomy (NCBI): domain Eukaryota; kingdom Metazoa; phylum Arthropoda; class Insecta; order Lepidoptera; family Crambidae; genus Pyrausta; species Pyrausta aurata. The sequence continues at coordinate 9,460,575 of OY757275.1, read as the reverse complement.
GAGAGCAACATCAATAACAAACATGTGTCAAAACATTCTGTCTCAGATATGTCAAATGATTGTCAAAAATGAAATAAAAAATATTTCAACATAAGCACCAAGAAGTATTGATATCAATTTTGTAGCAAATAATCCCCAAAATAGCTTTCTACCCCTTTTTAACCCCGTTACAAGATAAATTTAAATAAAATTTGATACACTATTTTCATTATTATTTTTAAAGAATGTTTATGCAAAATTTGAAGTAGATCGGACCAAGGAATCACGTTGTCCCATACAAACTTTGCTCCCCTTTTTCACCCTCTTAGGGGTAAAATTTCGAAAAATCCTTTCTTATCGGATCCCTACGTTATACAAAGAACACAGCCTCCAAGTTTCAAGTCTCTACGACCAGCGGTTTAGGCTGTGCGTTGATCCGTCAGTCAGTGAATCATTCAGGACAAAGCATTTTATAATAATAGATAATAAATATACCAGGAATAGGTTAAACTTCTTTTTTATATACTGATTTGTCTCAAAATAGGTAAACAGTTTTTCTTTCAATCTGAAAATACAATCTGACATATTAGAAGTAACATGACTGCTCGAGATGTGTACTTACAAAGGCATTAATCATCCTTATATTTTGTTGTAAATACATAAGGTCATATTTATTTAGGAATACTGGATTTAAAAAATGTATTTATCACAAAAAACGTGACGATTTACAAATGAAAGTGTTCTTAAAACTACGATTTGATGTCCCTACCAACTCTATAAGATTAAGCCCGTGTTTTAGGAAACAGTGATTCCTCCAAGGTGACGAAAGTTAATTGATACCAAGAATAAGGAGCTTATAGTAAATACTAGCGGACCCAGCGAACTTTGTTTCGCCCCCAGCCCCGTCCCGCCCCGGCCTCGTCCCACCCAACCCGTAATTCTAAAAACTAAGCGGTCCCAGCGAACATTGTTTTGCCCCGGCCCCGGCCCTGTCTAACGAGATAAAAAGTATCCTTTGTCCTTCTCCTGGTTCTAAGCTACCTCCCCACCAATTTTCAGCTAAATCGGTTCAGCCGTTCTTGGGTTATAAATATTGTAACTAACACGACTTTCTTATATTACAGACAATAATATAATCTACCTAATAGTAGTATAAAAAGTGAAGTATAGTAGAAGTGTTTTATAAGCGAGACTGCCATAGCTGTCTGTGTTGATGCTACAATAACTCAAAGTTAAAGTAAACACTAATAACTAGAGGGTAATTAAAGGAACTTCAGTATTAAAGTGGCTTTGTGCGGAAAGTGTAAGAGGGGCTTAATCAAAGTTAACTCGGGGTGGTGTTGCAATGAGCTAGGAAAATGTGGACATGGCAATAAAATTTCACAGAAAAATATATTCACAATAAGACAAATTTGAACCGAGACAACAAACCTTGATTGCTATACTATTGCTATTATCTTTTATCGTGATATAAGAGTTTTTGAAAGTTCCGTAATAATAATAAAAATTCTTTATTGCACACCATACACAACATAATTTAAAAAAAAACTTAAATATGACGTAGGAGTACAATTCAGCCGGTCTTATTGCTTGAAAAAAAATCTTCCAGATAATCTTCAGGTAAGGAAAAGCATAAAGAATGAGAGCAGTCGCATGGCGATAAAATATTTTAGACAAAAGAGGAAGTTGACAGATTTGATTCCGTAGTAAGCACTAAAAACCACTTTCTAGCATTGTAACGCAAACGACGTATAAAAAAATATGAAATAGTTTTTGTAGATACACCCAAAAATGTCGCGTCCATACATTTTAGTCAATCACTTTTCATTCAAGCAAGGAGGCTGTTTCCAGGGTCCAAAGGTACTGATTGCACCGTCTGTTCTAGGTTTTATAAGATAACACTATTCTAAAAAAAGCTCTACGACTTTGAACCTTTTGAATGGAAACTGTAAGATCGTTATTTGACAGATCGTCTAGAGGTACAATCAAGTTACCGCTGCCTTACCACTTTTAAATTGAAAATTCATACGGCTCAAACAAATTTCTTAAACTGGTAATGCAGCGATGACCTCGGAAGTACCTGAATTGGTGAAATGGTGAATTGGTCATACCAATAGATCGAATAATGCAAACGATACGATAAGTAGGTGGTAAGTTAAGTGATAACTATACGACCTCTATAACTATACTTTGATTTTTTCTTGGCAGTTGTGAAATTTACTAAAACAGTTGTTTCCTCTACCCAAAGGTTGTCTGGAAGAGATCGCTTCCAGCGATAAGACCGCCAATATTGTACATGTGATCGTCTGTTTTAATGTTTTGTTGTGTCCTTTTTCTGCAATAAAGAATATTTATTATTTATTATTATTATTATACTCCCAAAATAATACAATTTTGAAGTAGGCTTAGTTAAATTGTTATTAGACTCTGATGTAAGTACAATCCGTAAAAAAGCTGCAATCGTAAGACAGCTTGTTGTTTTCCCTTAGTTTCAAAATATTGTAATACAGTGAAATAGTTTGATAAGGGATTACTACGAGTACCATGTACCTTAATGTATGAGCTTCCGATATCCATGAAAGTTAAAAACAATATAATTTTAATACAGGCTCATTTAAAATGCAATTTCTTCAGAATAATCAAACGTAACAGTATTTTTAAATCATAAATAGTAAACCTTCTTACCAATGCAGTAAGCAGTTGATTGAGTAAGAAATAAAAACACCTACTTACTTCCCAGAAAATTAACAGAATTTAATGTATAAAAAGATATCAGGATAAAACAGTGTTTCTAATAAGAACTGCATTGAGCTGAAATGTAAGTAAATTTATTTGACGTTCCTTTAAAAGAGACTATTTTCATGTCTTGAAAATAAGTACTGCTAAATGACAAGTTTTTATACTACTCCTAATGACAGCAAGAAAAAGGAGAAGTATTTACTTACTCGTAAGTATCTTCAGAAGAACCGTTACAGTAGATTTGAAATGGTATCCATAAAACTTCAAATCGTTCAAAATTTTTACAGAACCTTTTATTTTAATGACCCAAAAACCTCCAAACATAAACGGATGGGATTTTTGTTTGTTTCACCGAAGACCATAATGATTCAGAGCTTGATCAAACAAACCTGTCTTCACAAAATAGTGTAGTAATATGTGACAAAGTTACCTTTGATGTTTTTCCTATGCATTTCGAGATGGCGCCTGTTTGATCCAATACACACCGCACAGTCATTAGTTCACCATTATACAACCCTACACACTAATCACAAACACTTAATTGATATCTATTCCTTAAGAAAACTTAAACGTAATTAAAATACCAAATTATAGCAGCCAGGCGAAGCGAGAGACTGACCCTACCCCCGCGATAGAATAGTGCTATTTATTTCGCGTCAACCATAGATAAGATTGGTATTGGTTAGGTTTTGACGATATTAAATGTATATAAAATGTGTTTTTCATTGTTTTATTTATCAAACTAGTAAGCAATCCTGCTAAATTTTTAAAAATAATATCAGTGATTATTTCAAAACCAAATCATTCCGAGTGTATATAATTTGATGGACACTTTATTCCCTAATTATAGTATGAACTTAGTATATTAAATCTTGGAAATATATGTATCAAGAAACAAACAGTAAAATCGTTAAGAATTGTTATTTTAAGGTCTCACCGAAAAATATAGTTGGTACTTGTAAATTTAAAGAAAAGTCGTTTCGTTAATAGAAAGTTAAGTTAACATAATATCATCGTATTTCCAAAGAGTTGCCGACGAGAAACCCACACTACAGTAAATAAATAAAATTTTCTTACCCGGGCTGCGTTGGTTGATACACACTGCTGAAGTAGATGGCTAGCAGTTAATGCTGTTAATAACCAACTATACGTACGTATTATAACTAATACGTTTCCAGATTGTCCAATGATAATCAGCAGAGTATCTTATGATGGGGTTCTAAAGGGATCGAAGGACTTACGCAAACTTTGAAGGCTATTTTGATTTGGTTTTGTAATGTTTTCAAATAGTTTAAAAAAGGTCTTGAGAATAAAACTATCGTCACGCCTTCCACGCACAAAACCTACATATTCTACTTCTGTTCTTCAATTGCACAAGCAGTGTGTATCCTGAAAACCTCTCCAGCTTTAGTGTTGCTCGTAAGGCCTATACCTCCACCGAGACATCTTTACACCGACGGTATATTGTGAGCCCCTACGTGATACGCTGACGAAGTCTGCGAGATATGAGGCTTCATAGTAATTGAAAAGCGCTAAGATAAGTCTAAAAACTTGAATCAATATTTAAAGAAAATATTGAAAAACATCACAAATTGCTCTAATATCGAAGTACTATACTAGCTCGAACACTTGAGTGATAGAAATCAAATGGTATCACTACACCCAGACACGGGATCCAATACCAAATGGGAATAGAAACAAAGTAGAGGTCCATCTTTGAAAAAAGAGGTCAATCGACGAATCCAACTCGGCTGGGCAGCATTTGGGAAAATGCGCAAGAGCGTCTTCTTGACTCAATTGCCTCGGTGTCTGAAGGCAAAAGCCTTCAATGAGTGATGACATACGGATCCGAAACATGGTTTAAAACTATGGGCCTTGGAAAGAATCTCAAAATCACACAACGAGTGATGAAGAGGGCTAGGCTCGGTGTATCACTACAAGATCAATTTAGAAATGAGGAGAAACGTAGAAGAATTAAGGTAACGCGCATAGCGCTGGGAATCAGTAATGGCAATTGGCAAGGCCCAGAACGCGAAGAACTGACGGCCGATAGTGCAGAAAAGTTATAGATTGGAGACCCTTTGACCAAATGCCCACCCTAGGACGTCCACCAACAAGATGGACAGATAATCTTGTAAGGATCACAGGATTGCACTGGATGCAGTCCGCTCATAACCGATCGCTGTGGAAAACCATGAGGGTGGATTATGTTCAGTAGTGGACGTCCTTTGGCTGATGATTATGATGGAAACAAGGACTATAGACTTTACTTCTGTAAAAGTATCTTACCTACTTAAGAATCTAGAACATAAATATTTTTTTTAACCCTAACGTTCTGTGCAGTAATTGAGAATTTTCCTTTCGAGGAACTAATAAAAATCAACTGGCGAAGTTAGAAAAAGACAAAGAAAAAATAATTCCGATGAAAAGCACCAGAAAGGCAGAAACGTGAAGGTGTGTAGGGAACATTCCAGACGTTTTAAGCGAAAACATACGGCAGGGCATTTGATGATAATGCCTTGCGATTGTAAAACATCACCACATTAAAAGTAAGTCTTAATATCACATTAATTGATCTTTTGTAATACTTTTCTTTATTGTTAATGCAAAAAAAAATATAGGAAATTGAAACTAAAAAACTGTCTAACTGTCAATCCATCGCTGGATTAGTTCTGTTTTTTTTTTTTAAAAAATAACAATAAAAATCAATAATCAAGTAAATTAAACGCGTCATAGGGCACATTTATAACTAATTATAACTTTAAATTGTCATAGCCACCTCGTAAAACCGTATTATTTCAAATTACTTTTACCTAATACCTAAATACCTAATTTGCAATGGAGATCTCATTAGTTAAAACGTTGCGAAACCAAGATTTATTTCCTTTTGAAAACTAATAAATTAATTTAAGTCAATAGTATGCTGCATGATCACAATATAACCGCTACGTGCACGTCGCAACAATTGTTTCGTATGTTTAAACTTTTAAGCACCTTTTCCGGGATGGGAAGACCGTAAATTCTTACAGGGAATTCCATTCTATGCGCTTTCCTACGTTTCCAGAGGCGAATGTGTTTTGTTTGGAACTGAAAACCATTGCATTTATCTTGGACGAATTTATCTTTGTAAGTTTAGAAAGTATAAAAGCTTGGATTTAGGTTTGCCCTTTAATTAGTCAGGTATCAAACCACAGCCGGGCGCCGCACAACAATGGAATTTCTATTGTGTCTCGTTTACACATACTTGACGAGTTAAACTGTTTGCGAATCATCATCATTATCAGCCAAAGGACGTCCACTGCTGAACATAGGCCTCCCCATAGCTTTCCACAGCGACCGATCACTAGCGGTCTGCATCCAGTTTGACCCTGCGATCCTTACAAGGTCATCTGTCCATCTTGTCGGTTGACATTCTTCGCTGCGTCTTTGCGTTTTGCGAATCATAACGTGTTTTAGTTACAGGTATTTTCAAAATAAACGCATATTTCTTAAGCGATTGTATTCGATCGTAGCCTCGCTTTTGGCTTCTCCACACTTGGGAGTAAAAAGTTGTTTAATATCATAACATGAGTGAGGTTTTGTATGAACGAAGAAAATGTCATTGTTAAAATAAATTAACATCTAGAAGTTCCTGTGTTGAAAATAGCTCTAGTTAAATTCGTATTAAATACAAAGCGCACTGTTTGAAGCTAATCTGACTGCAGTTTGATGGCTGGAACAATACTAAACATATTTGACTATGAAACTAAATTAAATCATAGTCCAGGAACCTAAGTGGCTTATGTAGTAAGACGTTGAGACGACGCACTCAAGGATTGTCAGATCTTTAGTATACATCTTGATAATTCCACTTGTCGCGTACTTATATGGCGTGTAATCACTTGTCTGTCCCCTTTTAGTTATTAACACGTTCCGGAACAGTGAACGCCTACTGGCGTGAAAACAATAAAACATCTATTGTGTTTGGATTAGTGTCCCGGAACGTGTTAAGTACTAACATGAGCTGATAAGTTTTCTTAATTTAACTAAATCTATTGGATTCTTGTTGACAGTTTTCTGAAGGTATATCTTGTTGCCATTCTTGTTTTTAATTATTATATTGGAGTTATTAAAAGATGAAATAAAAAACCAAAAATTGTGCACGGGCGGGACTCGAACCAGCATCTTTCTGGCTTACTTATAATTATTAGATTGACCTAAATATAAAAAAAATTACAGGCAGTCGTGTCAGTACATTTAAAACGATCTGGAAAACATAGCACATCTGTTATGAATGATATGATTCTTATATACAAAAATAGCAGCTCATAAGTAAGAAGTTGATGAGATTAAACCAATTTTGCTGCAGCAGTCTTATCTATGCACGCGTCATGTAATTCAGTTCAACAAATACCAATGGATGTAGAACCAAATCGTGTATTGTTTCTCGTTCGCTTTGTCACGGCGACATTGTGTCTTTGTATGATTTGGTTCAATTATGAACCGGCCGGGATGTGTGTAGGCTAGGAGTGTGTTAGTAAATGCAAGCAACACCGATTTAACATTTTATGTGGCACAATCGTGCATGGGTAAAAATGTAACGTACCTAAATAAAAAAATAAGCCCTTAAAAAATCGTAAGAATTGTCAAGATAACAGAGTTAAAAATGTTTTAAGTGATATTATTTTAAGGGACGATTCAGCACAATAAATAAATATTTTTTTTAAACACTTTGGGTTTTAATCCGCTAGTTTTTGAGAAAATTGAAGACTAAGGTAATTTTTTTTCAGATATTATTTGTTTAATTAATTAAGGTTACAATCAGAGAAAAAAAAAACGTTTGGGCATCAAATTGAGAGAGGCGAAGGCAATAACGTAGTTAACTTTTTAAATTGTCAGGGTGCTGTTTTAAATAATGATATTGTCTTTGATAAGAAAAATAATAAAAATAAATTTTAGATTTTTCCGAAAATAATGATTGTGTCTTATTTCTATGATGTATACAAAGACACTGTTAAAATATTATCACTTAAAACGATTTGACCTTATGTTATTCAAGCTTTTTGAATACATGAGTATGCATGTAAAAGTCCGGTAAAAGGTAAGATCAATATTTATTTATATTCCACGTACCTTTTATTCATTCTAGTTTCAAACAAGCAAACAAACATTGTTTTGGAAAAAACTTAATGAACTTATGTAACTAACTAGTAATGTTTTTAATAAGACTCGATAATGAAGGTCAGAAACAACTGAATTAGGTCAAACTGTCGATTTGGCTAAACAAAAATTGCAGTGTTTGGGAAAAAGTTGTATTTTATATAGAAAGTTTATTTTCCGAGTGTTTTAGAAGTAGTATTACTGAACTGACACAATAATAAGATTTTTATTGTAATTATGACTGACCTTGAAATGTAATTTTATTCTGTCAAATAAATTTTAAATTTGTGACATGCTATTGGAGCCACTCTAAATTAGAGGTAATCCTGATGTATCTAATTTCCTTAAATTTTTTTGCTACTATAAAATGTTTGCTTTACCATGTGCGACTAGCATACCCCCTCAACTGTCGATCGACCGTCTTTGACACTTTGAGTGAATATTAGGCAGTATGTTTCCAGAAATAAATGAAAGGTTCCGGAACAGAGTTACTTTGAAGACACCGACTCCTGGTCTACAATCGGTCACAGGCGGTCCAAATCTGAGACAAGGCGCGATTGTGGCGCTGGCTTCCACCGCACCAGTAATTAACGAATGTTTCAGGATGAATCTATTTATTAATTTTGCTCACAGTCACATGCAATCTTATCACATATTGTTGGCATTCAAGTTGTCATCGCTCCGAGGTCCCGGGTTCGATTCCTGATTGGGTCGATGTAGAAATCATAGTTTTCTATATCTGTAGTCTTGGGTCTGAATATTATGGTACCACCGTTTCTGATTACCATAAAACAAGTTCATTAGCTACTTACTTTGTAATTAGAGCAATGTGGTGGTGGTGGTGTCACATATTTTTCATCGTCATTAGTTATAGGATCTAAAATATTATTGGTTGGAACTTTTCTATACTGCATATGGTTTGCCATCTCCTTTATAGTGCGTTTTTCTTCACTAGTCGAATATTGTTAACAATCTTAACATTCCTTTTTAGCGAAAATATTCCTTTTAAAACAAGATAAGAACAAAACTTACAACATACATATTTAGCTTATTCATCGTTCAACACTGAGAAAAAGAAAAACTAGTAATATATTTTATTTGCTGATGATTACTTTTATAGTTACAAAAAGATTGTTTACAATCTTGGACTAGCAAAGATTAATGGAGTAAATCAGAGTTAAATCTTCCTAGGATCTGGTATGAACCTTTTGTATCAACCTTTTGTTCTATGCCGTTTGACAGTTCATATCGTACGTTTTGAACTGTCAAATGAATACGATTGCTTTACACAATTACCCCTCAGATCATAGAGACACATTTACATAGATCCGTCCGCAAATTGACATCTGAAAACTGTCCACAAAATCAAAATGGCGACTTCATTAACTTAATGACAAACGAATCTTTCGCAAACTCCATCTTTAATAGGCTGACCCATTTCCAAGGAATTAGGCAAAAAGGTATCTTCCAGTGTGGTTGACGAGTTTAATTAATTATTTTTTGGAACCTCTTCATTGGGGCTTATATTTTCTCAAGGAAAGCCTTTATCTTTTAGGGGAAACGTTTTGTTACTACCTTCGAAAGATTCTAGGATATAGATCAAATGGATAAGGATTTGGGCACACTTATCGGTTAAAGCGGCCATCAATAAAACCTTAAAAATGTATTCCTTGCATTATTTTACCAATAAAATATTCTATTCATATTAAACAGGCTGTAAAGGATGATAGATGTAATTTTTCATTTTTAACAGCTTACCTATAATTCAAAAACCTTACACTTAACAAAGTTTTATAACAGTACTTTCGATTAATATTGATGTGATTTGTCTATTTTGAAGATTTGGGTCGTGGCTGGCATTACGAAAAAAAATTGAGCCACGCTCCATAGGTAAAAAATCCAAAGCTCTTCGGACTGATTATTTTAAATTATAAACTTACTGCAAAATATATTACAAAATATAAAAAAAACTAGCTTTTGCCCGCGACTTCGTCCGCGTGGACTTCAGGTTCGTCCCGTCTAGTTAAAAAATGGTTATTGTGGGTTATTCCTAAGAGATAAACATATACCATCACGGACTTTTTTGGAGACCTTTTTAAGTTGTACAATACTGTAGTACATTGTTTTGATCTATCTTGTAGGATTCAGTCAGCGTTTGCAATGTAAGCGCAAAAAATGTGTTTTTTTACGACCTCACATTAGAAACCTCAAAAATTGTAGCCTATATGTTATTCTGATGTATAAGCTATATTGTGGTAAAGTTTCATTCAAATCCATTCAGTAGTTTTTACGTGAAAGAGTAACAAACATCCATACATCCATACTTACAAACTTTCGCCTTTATAATAGTAGTAGGATTACGCTCTCGTGTGCACTCGTGTGTCATAAAAAAAATTGTTGAACGAATAAAATTTTGTAGAAAAACTTTCCCACGCCATACTTTTATGATTCCATACCTACAATTTAAATAAAGAAGCTATTGTTTTTTTTATTAACAATATAAGCCTTAAGATTAAGTTGGAAACTTCTAATAAACACAGTGAACAATATTATTACATTCAAAATGCATTTCGAAACAATCATGAGAGTTTTGTCTTGTACAACATGCAAAGTGCACATTAGAACAATCGTTGTTATTATGCAATATTAAGATAAATATGGGATGTTATTTTCCGTAAACGTCATAAAGATAATAAATTCTAAGATTTTTAAAGTTTGTAGTTTTTAACAGTAACAACATGAGCACATTTTCGTCATTTCATTCTCAAAACTTATAATTACTTTTCTAAGTACATAAATTATTTAAATTTGAATTCGAATTGCAATATGAATTTTAATATGCGCGATACATTCTAATCAAAATGATTTCTCAAAATCGATAACCAGTACGCCGAATAACGTGCCATTGACCGTAAAAACGAAACAATATGAACTTATTGAATCACACAAAGAGTTTTAAACCCGCGAGAAAAGAGTGCACAACTAAAGGTTCAGAAAGGAAATTCCACAGACCCAATAATTCCCGAACGAAAACGCCATATATCAGGGACTTCGCGCGTTTTTTTCCCGCGTTTCCCAGGCGCGCACCGCGTCAGTTTCCCGCGAACCATCGCGACAGTCGCATGTCTTTGTCGCTCCGAATATAATAATACCGTGAAAAATTTGCTCCGACGCCCGCACTATTTCTGTCCTCTGTCCGCTTGCGACAATAATTTTGTGCTATAATCTGTGACAGTGGTACGATTTTTGGATGTGCACAGTGAAGTGAAGTGGTGATTTTTTTTCCGTTTGTTTTTTTATCGGTTATCGGAGGAATCGGCGATTTGAAGGTATGTACTCATATTTTATTGTAATCACCCAAATTGCGAACTTTTTGCTACTAATTTTTGGTTTGACTTTTTAAAATAAATAGCGTGGTTTTAAACAAATTAGTTTTTAAGTGGATCAAAGTATCGCTCGTATTTGCAATAAACTCCATCGAGTCATCTATAAAATCAATACAAGCGAAGATTAGGTTGGTCTTGTTCAAACTACTTAACCGACCTTTAAAACGTGACCTGATTAAAAAGTTTTTTTTACGATTTGATTGTGAAATGGACGTTAAGTATACAAAAAATTATGAACATTTTTATTTCACAATTCGTTAGAAATGATTTACTTGTGTATTTGATTGTGTTCTTAAGCATATAATTTTAGAATAGGAAACCCACATTATTAACCGATTTCTAAGAAAAGGGCTTCTCAGTTTGACAGTATTTTTGTGCGGACAAATCTCGCGTATCACGCGTTTGGCTGAATTGATTTTAATGCGGTTTTCAGAATAGTGTTTAATGCGGTTTTCAGAATAGTGTTTGGTTAGGTTTTTGTAAAGTTCTTTCAAAAATCCCAGTAAAAAGACAAAAATAAACTGTTGCTGTCCAATTAGGTGACAACACTTTTCTGAAAAACACGTCAATATTGCTTCAGCCAAACGGGAGATAGTCGAGGACAAACATACATACATTCACACACACAGGTCAAACTAAAACCTCCTCTTTTTGAAGTCGGTTAATTTAGTTGACTGATACTTACGTCTTGTAGGCTTAGTAGAAGGTCTTCAAAAAATAGTATATTTTTCTGTGACTTAGCATAGTCAACGCGTTTTAAGTAACTAAATAAGCGTATCAACTTATTTCCTCGCATACAAATGTCATTTTTATAACGCCATAAATCTCAAGGTGTAATTAGGTACGTAATATTTTATTGTTTTACACACAAAAACCTTGCCTAGTTCTCTGTGATTAAGTAAGTAGTAATTTTGTTTTATGAAAAACTTAATTAACATATTTTGTCTGTTACCTATTGTAACCATGAATTTGAAATTATTGTATGAGGTGTTATATTAAGATGTGATTTTATTTATTTTAATTTATCGCGCATCCAAAGTTTGTTCAAAATGTGGACTTAACGCCATATTCTCTACCAGTCATACCTTTGGGCTAAGCAGAAATGATTGTACCTCTTTTATGGGAAAATTAGTCAGAAAATTAAAGTAAATATTTATGTACTAGATGATTTGTATTAGTGTAGTACAAGTTATGTACTGCTCAAATTATTTTATTTTAAGAAAACAGAACAACTAAGGAAATTCATAGTATAACTAGCGGTCCCAGCGAACTTTCGCCCCCAGACCCGTTTTATGGATAATTCTTTGCTATAAGCCTCACGGAGCCCAAAACCTTTCCAACGAATGCAAAACCGTGGAAATCGGTTGGTGCGCTCTGGAGTTATAGCGTCAGGGAGGAAAACCCGACTTATTTTTATATAGTAGACTAGCGGTCCCAGCGAACTTCGTTTCGCACACATCTGGGCATACATCAGATGTGTGCCCAGGGCGCACACATCTGGGCACTATAATATCTCCTGCGTACCTGGTCTATCTCTGTTGAGAGGACCCGCCATTACCGAAAACCGATAGGAGAATATTATATTTATTACACGCAAATGCAAAATCTGCGTGCCCTCCGAGAGCCCGCTGTGGAAAACGCAGGTTTCGTTTACATAAAGATTTAGCAGAGCCTCTAAAACAATTATAGCCAGAATGATAAATTTATAGCTGTTGCAAGTTGTCCGCTATAACTCGCCGAATGTGGGCCCTCAGATGAACTGTGCCAAACACCAAATTACTGAAACGGACCAAATAAGATGATTTTAAAGAGTGGTCATATTTAGCAGGTAAATTATAGGGCAACATACGAAAGTAAGAGCTCTGCTTAGTTATTGCAAATAAAGAAAATCCAATAAAATGATGGGCCCTCAGTTCTTAAGTGCAAAAATTTACTTTGATGCTACAAAGTTTAACTTACAACTTAATGTCTTTGGTAAGGTTTAAATTTTAGCAGAAGTAGCCACAATGCTAACCTGAGAGTACTGGGTTTATATATTCATCTAGTATAGAATAAAAGCTCTAGCAAAGTGAGCTCTCGTACCACACGTTTTAGAAGAAAGTTATCATATTTAGAGTCAAGGTGGAAGGTGTATTAATTTACACTTATTAGTAAAAAAACGTAGTCATTTCATAGTACAAACTTATGTATCTGTGTAGCGTGTAAATATTTCCTTTCTTGAAAAAAAACTAATTCATTTATATGAGAACAAAATGTTCGTATTAGGGTAACCACAAATCAGAAGATTAGTGGAAAGTAATGGAAAAAATAAATAAGTACACATTTTATTTATTCGTATTAATCTAATCTGTTACATCTGAATAGTTACATTATTCGTTAATTAGTTTTTTATCACTCCTGTTAGGAAAGTTGACTTTTCATGTATGGAAAATTGCTTTTTCATACGGGGTCAAAGTAAATTGAGCCACATTGTGTTAAAAATAGACCAAGCCCATAGATAGAAGTTGCTACCAACAGCTACCATCTCTCTGCATGACCTAAAGGTTTGACTGACAGAGAATGCTTTTATATTAAGTCCACCTTTGTACACTATGATTTGTGCAATAAAGTCTTTAAATAAAAAATAAATAAAATATAGCAACTGCAATTATTTATGGTTATTTTTGGTAAGATTGTTCTTAATTTTCAACCTTGTACATGTAAACGTTGAGATTCACGTTTTTCAACTGTAAAATAAACAGCGTTGATAACAAATGCGTCTTATGTGCAATGCAAGATCACTGTTCTGCCGATGCGCGTTTGATCTATAAGTACATTTTTATGATGATCGCTGAGACATTTCTTGACATGACATATTCTTCCGTTCTTCTCTTCATATTCTTCTTCATTACTTCGTATGAAAAACGTCGATTCAATTTTACTGGATTATCACTAAAATTTTCAAAATGACAACGTCTCAGCGATCATTTTAGATCGAATTAACTTCTTTAGAGTGTGTATTTGTCAGAAACTCAAACTGAAAAAAATCGTTATACCCATACATAATAATAATTAAAGAACAACTGGTGTTTAACCAGATTTATTATTTATCCACTATCATTAACAAATAAATGAAGAAATCCATTATTACCTACTATGTTGTATTTTTGTATTTGTCAAACGTTGCTCAGGCGCGGAAGTCTCGGTAAACCACCAGGTGGCGCTCGATAAATGCAAATTTATTTTTTTGTCCAAAACAAAATTGAAATTTTCGTGTATTTATTGATTGAGAAAAATTGATAAATGAAATTGATTCAACCTCTAAATTTTTTTTAAAGATTTAGCTACGTAAGTTAAAAGGATGCAGTAGAATCGATGCAGTAGAAAATCAGAATATTGATTTGAATCAATTGTCTACGCAAAATGTAAAAAAATTTGCTTGAGACTTCCAGGAGTCATAAAATATCCTCATCATTGTTTAAGTATTTTTTTATCATATATTTTTCTCAGAATACCTCTTAAGCAATCGTACAGCATATACTTTTGTTTCGAGTTTCCTAAAAAAATTGATAATGTGGTTAACATACACAAAATCAGTATGGAGAATATAAAAAGCTAGATATTTCTTTAAATACTTTATATAGCAATAATATTTTAATACAATTTGAAACTATACATTTTGTATAAAAAATGCTGTAAACAATTTTTATCAAACAATGACCAGGGAGAGAGATTTTTTATGGAGTTGGTTTTTAGCGTGTGGTACGAGAGCTCACTTTGCTAGAGCTTTTATTCTATACTAGATGAATATATAAACCCAGTACTCTCAGGTTAGCGTTGTGGCTACTTCTGCTAAAATTAAAACCTTACCAAAGACATTAAGTTGTAAGTTAAACTTTGTAGCATCAAAGTAAAATTTTTGCACTTAAGAACTGAGGGCCCATCATTTTATTGGATTTTCTTTATTTGCAATAACTAGGCAGAGCTCTTACTTTCGTATGTTGCCCTATAATTTACCTGCTAAATATGACCATTCTTTAAAATCATCTTATTTGGTCCGTTTCAGTAATTTGGTGTTTGACACAGTTCATCTGAGGGCCCACATTCGGCGAGTTATAGCGGACAACTTACAACAGCTATAAATTTATCATTCTGGCTATAATTGTTTTAGAGGCTCTGCTAAATCTTTATGTAAACGAAACCTGCGTTTTCCACAGCGGGCTCTCGGAGGGCACGCACATAAATGCATCTATCTGAAATGATGTCGCCACTCTGTAAAATTCACTGTCACTATGTCATCATTTCTTTAGTCGTAATAGGAACTCAATCATCGTCATTTCTGTGCGTTTATCAAAAAGACAGGTTTAAATCTATCTAATGAGTTACTGAATAAATAATAGTGGCAGCGTGTCAATATCTGAGTACAATATTTCATAGCAATTCATTATTATCTCTGAAATAATGGAAATCTATCGGTTGAGCTCACAGGTGAAGGTTTCGATCAATGAAATCTCATTAATTTTACGATCTGGAAGGCTCATCAAAATGCGGGTAGAGTTATTAACGAATCCCTACTAATTGATGCGGAATGTTATTTCTTGGTTTCGTTTTGTTGTTGAAAATTGTATTTTGATGCAGATAATATATTGAACCATAGGTTTCATTCTTTTACTATCTTCTAAAAGGGGCAAAGGATGAGCATGGGAACTCCATTTATATGCGCGTACAAAATAACTAAATCTAAAAAGATATGTGTTTCACAATATCCAGTAACGTTATCTGTCAATTACTCGTACTTCATACGAAATGGACGTTCCATAATATTTGAATTATTCGTTGGTTGGTGATTATTATCTTTCGTAAAATAGGCCTTAAGCCTGTAAACCCTTCAAGAACTCTTACTGCTTCTAGATTGCTGAATTCTGACCATTTTAATTGTGAAAGTCAGACTTTAGGGCTTAAAATGATAAATTTGCGTTTTACGAACACAATCATGGTCACTCGTAAGATTAAACAACACTGCGAGTATTATTTAAATAATCAAACCTTTCACAAAAGTCACTCTTATAGCTCTTTTTTCTGTGAAACACAATGCATTTTCTTTGCTCCCAGTTCTAGTACGTACCTACCCTTGACGCTCTAAACATGCGTGATTATTTAATAAAACTAGATCGATTGCTATCCTGACCTTTGTAACCCTTGAATAGGAAACTGGGCCACTTATATCATGGGCTAGCATGATAATGTGAATGAATGAGAAATTTTTCTCACGATATACCCATATTTACAGACTTGATAAATCTTATATCTGACGATGTCTATGCACGACGTTGACGCGACTATCAAAATCAGAAATGTCGATATTTTCCGCCATCACATTTCATGATAGAAATTGCCCACCATCCAAACTAATTGAATTGATGGACCATTGGGGATTAATTTTATTAAATTGTCCAACTATTTGATAACGGAATGTGAATGAAAATGTGTTAGATGACTAAAACATCAAAATACTTTATTGATTGACGTCAATTTGCCATCTCTTTTGATGGAATATCTGTGCTAACTCGTATGTCTCAAAGCTTGTACGAAAAATGTGCTGAGATATTGTGAACTTGGGTACATATTTGTACCCACGTGTTTTACAAATTCCCGAAGATGTATTTTGTTGATATTCTGTAGTAACTATGCTGGATTTATATTCACTTCTTTATTATTACTGTTGACTAAATAACGAGTTATCTTTATAAATTCTCGAAAATGTGTTCTCTTGGTATTTTGTAGTAATTATGCTGGATTGATATTTACTTCTTCATTATTTCTTTTGACTATATGTCGGTTTACGATAAACGTTATCCAGAACTTATCAGGAGGTGAAAAAGCTTTAGGTACATTTTCGGCAGTTGTTCATTAATCAGTAAGTATAGCCTTTTCTAGTCCTTCTTCTTCTTATATCGTTAAATATTTTGTTAAGTCTTATATTCTTCAATTAATAAACATATTATTAAATCACTGTTCTCACTGTTGAAGTTGACTGCTTATAAAACTATAGTTTATTTTTGTTTTTATAGTGTTTTGTCACCATACAAACTTAATAATATAAATTGCACTTGTAAAAAGACAACTGTGAACCTGTGACAGACGAGGAATTGAACCCCGTGTCTTACGCAATCCGGGCGTATGCCTATACCATATATACCATATTGTGAGAGCAATCTCACAACATTGATGATATCACGCAGCCTACGCGTTAAGTAGCGCTTGCAAAAATTCAACAGGCCTGTTAATGTGACGGTGGCCGAGTGGTATAGGCATACGCCCGGATTGCGTAAGACACGGGGTTCAATTCCTCGTCTGTCACAGGTTCACAGTTGTCTTTTTACAACTGCAATTTATATTATTATGCTTATAAAACTGTCATGTTCTTAACAAGATCACGGTCAGACCGCATCGGATGCTGGAATTACGTCAAATTCAATGACTCCGTGTGGCTTTAGTAAGTCATGTGAAAACGGTTTCAATTCAACGGTTATGCGTCAGATGATATAAAATAAAACGAGATGTAGGACTTTGAATGATCAATTTGTAGTAAAAACAATAACCGTTCTTGATAGTTTTGTTGAATTAGATTGATTTTAAAATGAGTCATGTTGGAAAGTATTTAGTACGATTGATGTTGACACTAGTGTAAACTTATTCTATTAATCATTAATCATTCATTTATTCCTCAACATAATCCTTAGTTACAAGATACATGTTCAGAAGTTAAATTAATTAAAGATTAGTACATTTAAACCAAAAGACTATGGTGGGTTGACACCTGAACTAGGATGAATCCTGTGTCTCAGGTTGTCAACCATTGGTTTTGGTTTATAACATTTTACATATTTTTTACCACCACCAGTAATATCACAGTTTTGTTTTTTCATATTATAAACGATTGTGTCAATAATTAGATGATGAAAATACTTTGTAAGGAGAAAATACATACACCTTGTACAAATTCTTTATCAATTTAAACTACCTATGAGGTAAGTACATTCTTTGGATAATTCTTATTGATCCATGCAATTATGAAAATTATCAAAAGTACTTCATTTGATTTAGTAAATAAAAACATGAACATGATATTTTAAAAATATCATATGTAAACCTTATGCTCTTTTGGAATGTTTTTTTTTTAATTAAAAAAAAAACAGTATTCGGAATAATATTATATAGCAATATTCCATGATTTTTGATAATCTATAAAGTAGCTTTCAGTCATTCGTTTGATTCCTTGGGGGAATCAGCCTAGTAAGCTTTTATTTCTTCTATTTGATTGCATTTTGTTTGGACAAAACAAAGTCAATGTAGTCACCTTGTAGTAGACGAGGATTAGTTTTATTTGCTGGTTTCTGGCCTTGGGAACTTGATTTTGTTACTAGAAAAGACAGCTCTCTCTCTCATTTTCTAATTAAACCTAATAATATTAAACCACACAGAGAGTCCATTCAATTCTATGTACGAGTATATTAAATTATTTTAAGTGAAATTGTACGTGGTCCTGCCATATTTGTAAACATCTCTTTAAAAATTATTAGCCTAAAAATTTATTGACAAGAAACCACAAGGTACTTACCAACAAAATAATTTTCCGCACTGTATTTCCCTTAATCTCTTTTGTTCATTTATATTTAACGTTAAGCTTAAAAGGGCAGACGGAAGAAAAAAGTATGGTGCCTCTTAAAAAACAAATAAAAGAAAAGATTTCATTTTCAAACATGAAAAACCGGCAATCAGTAAACGGTTGCTTAAAACCAGCCAAAGGAGCCTATTTATAGTCCTTCTTAATAGACTATTTTTTTGGTTTGATTTAAAAATCATTTGAGCTCAATTAAAATAAAATAAAAACAAATAAATTATCAGAATGGCAAAATCCTTGTTGTTACACGCATTACAAGTATTCAGAATTTCTTAAGAATTCTAAAATCGACACTAACGCCCTCTTAATAACTCCGAACACTCGTAAAATATATGAAAATAACTTTACAAACGCCATCACGTCACTTTAATAAAATCAAATAGCTAGGAAATATTTCTAATAAGTCTAATAAGTCAAATATTTATAAGAATAGGATTTTATTTCAGGGGACAGAATATGAATGCTTCCAAATTTATTTGCAACTATGTAAAATGGGATATGAAGTCATTCATGATGACATTTTCACACGTGTACCTACTCATAATTTTGTTGATAAGACATGCTACTTTTCAAGTATGATTTTATACATTAAAGACAATAATTGAAATATTAGAACTTATTTTTATAACAATATTAAAGATTCTTTCAAAATTTTGATTATTTTCTCCCCTACTACAATTTAGTACAAAATCTCAGGCATAATATATTAGAATAATATAATGCTGCAGATTTACTAATGAATATTAGAAGATTTTTATTAATTCGATAAAGTTACTAAAGATAATTAAAATAAAATGAATCTTTGGATCAATAAAAGCCATTAGATAACGAATGACTATAATTTGGAAGTACCTTAGGACAATCGATCTTCTACGAATAACGACAATCAATGTAATCTTAGTAAATAGGCGTGCGTGTTTTTAAGGTATTGGGAAAACATTTTTGGGCAAGGCTTTTAATAAGATTAACTTGGGATCGCCCAAGGTTATGTATTAACGCCACTGTTATATATCTTAAAGACATAAGAAGATTAATGTCCGCGTATCTTAATGGTATTTGGGCTATTATTGTTCATTACCAACAAAGACTAATCAGTAGTAGAATTTAGAAAGTACATATTTTTCAATGCGCTTAATCTTCATTCGACTTAGGATGTTTAACGCATATGTTCATTATCTAATATTTACATTATACTTGTGAAGTTTGTATGTCTAATCTCAAAAACTTTTGATCTGATTTGAAAAATATTTTTGTGTTAGATAGCTTAGTTATCGAAGAAGGCTTTATAAAAATAAATTCGTGCTCGTGACACCACATATAACTAGATAATAAGTGGTCTGATTTTCATGTTTTTGTACTTTTTTGGATTACTCTGGGCACCGACCAGGAAAATAACTATAAAAAGGGACCGGGGCAGGACGGGGCCGGGACGAAACAAAGTTCTCCGGAAGCGCTAGTAGGCTATAAAACTACACGCCACAAACTTCGGAAACGGTGAAGTAACGGGGAGCTAGTATACGATATATTAATAACAGTGACAAAAACTAATTTGGAAAATGTAATTTTGGTTGTTTTCAAAAACAAGACCGTACATTACCGGACGATGATAATCTTGGTAGCTTTGCTTTAACATACCGTAAGCAAGTAGGATTCATATCGCATTGGGTTAGATACTCGTATCTTTCCCTATGAGAGGGCTATGAGAGTGAAAGGAATAGAGAGTGCACCTGTGTTTGCGCACACACTTGTGCACTATAATGTGTCCCGCGCAGTTGGTTAGTGTGACTGGCCGCCGTAGTCGAAATCGGCTAGGGGGACTATTATACTATTATCATACCAAAGTATATTTTCGATTTCAATTGATGTGATCTATCGATTTTTGAAGGTTTTCGTTGTGACTGTCATTATTAAACATTGAAAAACCGAGTGAGCCACGCTCCATAGTAAAAATTCCAAAGTCCTTTATCAGTAAAGAAAGAGACAGGACGTATCATGTATAGGTCTGTTATAGGAACTGCTGGTAAATACTTTTGTAACGACAAAATGCACTATAAAATCAAAAATATTCGCTACAAATATCTTTTTAATACTGTTTCGAATTGGGCACGTCATTAAGCATAAACGTTGAATTACAATTAATGTTGACTTATTTTTTAGGTTAAGGTTTGTAAGGGGCTCTCAATCTTTGATTTCAGTATGATTTAAATTTTGAAACAATATATTGATCTTCAACTGATTTTGAAACTACAATTTTTGATATTTTTGAATACAATTTAAATAATTGTCGTACATTACTGCTATAATACGATTTTTCTTCAAATGAGAGAAGTAATTTAAAATGACGTCAATATTTTTTTGTTATGGTAATAAGTACCGTTAGAAACGATTAGTGAACAAAAAAGGCTTACTCTTAAATAAACACAAAACCAAACAAAAGATGACTAGACACAGTCAAGATAAATATGCTAGTATATTTGAAGTTCAATATTTAAAAAAAATCCTAGTGTCTTTGGCAAGGTGGTAGCGCGTCCAGAGCCTCATGATGGCACTGTCCACGTCCAGGCTCGCCGCGACACTATGCAGGATACTGTTGGAGCTGCCACGTACCCTGTGGATAAAGGACCCTATGCTGTTCTGCACAATAGCAGCAAAACTATCAACACCTGCTTCCGCCAGCAACCTCAAAGCACTACAATAGCGTCGCAGCCCAATCAGCATCCTAAATGCATTATTGTATTGAATGCGCAGGCCTCTGTACGCTGTCTGGGTATAGCTTGTGAACAGGCTAAAATAAACGTATACAATTCATTTAGAAACAAATCTTAATTATAAAGCAGAATGTGTATTTTTTTCTTTTGAGTCCAAATATTTTAATCTAGTTAGCCGCCTCGATAGACTCCTTATTGAAAAGGATATATCATTTGTGTAGGAAAATACTTTTTTCTTATTCGTAAAAAAAAATCCTAATTACTTGCATAACCGGCCAAGTGCGAGTCGCACTCGCAAATCAATTTTGGTACTGCAATTTTAGAAGGCCGTCTGTCCATCATGTCAGTGGACGTCCTACGCTGCGCCTTTGGTCGAAGAGTCTCCAATCTAGAACCTTTCTGCCCTAATGGCTATCAGTTCCTCGCGCTATGTTCCCTGCATACTCCCAATTGAGCTATTACATAAACACTTTTACAAGACATGCTGCCGAACCCACTGCCTCATTTAGGGACAATCAAAACGCCCAGCTTCAACGCGCCGGATGCCATAAGAACTCCTACGGACACGGCTCAGCATCGAGGCTACTTTCTTCCTCAGAATGGCATAAAAACCATCAGTATGGGCTTCAGCGAACATACCCGACGCATTGCAGTACCGTGGCAGCCCCAACAGCATCCTGAACAGTAATATATGTAGTATATTATCTCATCTCACTTTATTAATCTTTATGATGTCTTCTTTTAAAATGTAAAGAGCAACGAGTAAAACAGTACCACACCCTCAGCAAGAATGGAGTATGTGTGTTTTAAAACTTGCATTAGAGGATATAAAAATGTAGAACTCTTGCTGGCAGACGATAACGAAATGACAAAGTTGCATGTACTCTATGTAGTTCCATACTTTTTGCTGTCGTATAAAATAGCGCACTGAGTATGATATAAAACGCGATGCTTTTTACAGTTTATTTTTGTTTTTAAAGTGTTTTGTCACTATACAAACTTAATATTATAAATTTCACTTGTAAAAAGCAACCGTGACTCTGTGAAAGACGAGGAATTGAACCCCGTGTCTTAAGCTATTCGGCGTATGCCTTTTTGCGTATGCGATACTTTTTTATTTTATTTTATTTAGTGCTACAGATCTACAAACATTTCATCACAATCGAATACAAAATTTGGCATTATAATTTGTTGCAGCTCCAAGAGCGCTCATATAGGTAGAATAAACACGATTACGTTTAATTTCTTTTATCCGCGCCTTCACCCACGTTAACGTAGTATTTAAAAAAAGATCTCAATTCATTATAACCAATATGCTATTCTGATGTATGAGCTATAGTGTTGTAAAGTATTATCAAAATCCATTCAGTAGTTTTTGCGTGAAGAAGTAACAAACATACATCCATACCCACCCTCACAAACTTTAACATGTATAAGTATTAGTTGGCTTTCTGCCATACAGGTATTTAGTCAAACTATTTTAAAGGGGGCTTCAAAAAAGTGGCTGAGGAGATTCAGCTGCTTTTAATACTATCTCCCTAAAACAGTCAAATTCAAATTCAAAATATTTATTTCAATTTTGGTCATGAAATGACACTTATAGTGATAGGGTAGACCTAAGGTGGGGGGGAATATTTGTAATGCACCCTCCGTTTTGCCTGTACCTTCTTGTAATATCTACAAGGGGTATGCGTAGATAATATACTACAGGCAAAATATTTTTAATGGTGTTTGAAGCCAGTACTAATGTAGTGCTATTTAATTGACAGAAGCAGCTCTACTTTTGAATAGATTTGCAAATTTGTGTTGCGATTTCAGATGAACATGGGACAGCACTAACGAGTGAATAAAATATGAATACTTTAAAGTTAAAAGTAGTGTAAATAGTTTAAAGTTCTTCAGTTGCAACGCAATGCCAATTTGGCTCAACTATGTGAATGGGAATCGAACTGCCTGGAACATGAACGGATGAAAACATGATTGCAATACGCCTCTAGAACACGAGACAAGAAATAAAATGTACCAGAATAATATAAGTATATTCAACAAAATCGTAGCGATACCACTATTTCAGACTTTATCCGATGAGATGCTAAAAATAACCAAATAAACTATAATCGTAACATTGACAAAAATACTGGCTTCATGCCAGAGAGACAATTATTGTGAGACGCAGTGTTGTCATCAATTTTTGTATAATCTTACAACACGTTTGGTGCAGTGGTTAGCGCTTCTGACTACTATGCAAGCGGTCGCGGGTTTGAATTCCGCAAGGGGCAAACGTTTATACCTATGTGATAAGCAAGAATATATTTTTTGTACCCTAGGTCATGGATGTTTGTTGTATTTAGGTTTTATGTAAGACGCCCCCGTCATAGTCGTCTGGTATTCGTAGCACAAAGAAGAAAATTCCTTAGTTGAAAACCACGACATCAAATTGAAATTAACGTCAGATACGGATTTTTACAGTATATTTTATGTTATGGAAGGTGATTCTTTCATAAGAAGAAGGTTTCTTTCTTTTCTATAAGAAGATTAATTTAAGATTTCAATATAATTCAAATTATTAATCAATAATTATTATTATTATTTCTAATTTGTAATTATTTATTAATAGTCGTTTTGTAATTTTTAGGGTTCCGTAGCCGAATAGCAAAAAACGGAACCCTTATAGTTTTGTCAAGTCTCTCTGACTGTCTGTCTGTCAGTCTGTATGTCTGTCTGTCCGTCCGTCCGTATGTCATAGCCACTTTGTTCTAAAACTATTAGCATCACACCGCTGAAACTTGGTAAGTAGATGTATCTTGTTCACCGCTTTCCGATTCATGTACTAAAAGTAAAAAAAAATGCTATTTAAGGGGGGGCTCCCATACAATAAAATAAAACCTATACATGTGGGGTGTCTATGGATAGGTCTTTCAAAATGACATTGAGGTTCCTAAAACTATTTTTCTAAAAGTCTAACGTTTGAGATATAGACGCTTCCAAAGTGGTAAAATGGGCGTCCATCTAACTTTTGAACTAAGGAAGTGAAAATTTTGAAAAAAATATATGATGTAGATCTTAACAAAAACTTTTAACGAAAATTGGTTTGAGCGAAATCGAACTAGTAGTTTTTGAGATATAGTACATTTTTAACAACCGCAAATATAACTTTGTCTTTCATACAAACACTATGAAAAACAAAGTTATATTTGCAGTCAACAAAAAATTGTGGTATTTTGGCTAAGTGGAAGTAAGAATCCCTAATCCCTACAGTTAAAGTTGGCACGGAACCCTCAGTGCGTGAGTCCGACTCGCACTTGGCCGGTTTTTTATTGTTTGTTGTTTTTATTGTTTATGGATGCTACTGTCTGAAATAAAGATTAATTCAATTTAATTCAATTCAATTCAATATAACACCTAGTTTAGCCGAAAAATAAATATGTTTTTTTTCATAATTCACAAACATGCTTCAGCAGAGTGCATGGGCGGCGTTTTTACAAACACCGTAGCATTGTTACACCCCGTAAAGTAATTCAAAACCGTGCCCCAGTTCAGACAACAATTTTTCTAGCGAAGAAAAATGTTTTTCAAACTGTAAACTTGGTTATAACGTTTTGTTTTTGAAACGAGAATGTAAATAACCTTAACTGAGCGTGGAATACTTTGTTCAGTCTGGAACCAAGGTACGGATGGAGGATTTTATTTTAAAAATAACAATATTATTATTGGGATGTTTCGCACCACAGTTTTCGGACCTCGGTGCGAATCGCCCAAGTGCGGTATCTGAATGGGGTCATTCGCACCACCAGTAGTTAAGCAGTGCAAATCGACCAAGGCGTCTTTTAATTCGACCCATTTCATAGAGCACTGCGGTTCGAAAAACCCTATTCTGAAACGGTTATTGGTCCTAAAACCCCGTGGGGCGATATGCCCCAACACCCAATAATATGGTTTATAGCTTTTGCCCGCGACTTCGTTCGCGTGGACTTCAGGTTCGTCCCGTCTAGTAGCGCAAAAAATGTGTTTTTTTACGACCTCACATTAGAAACCTCAAAAATTGTAGCCTATGTGTTATTCTGATGTATAAGCTATATTGTGGTAAAGTTTCATTCAAATCCATTTAGTAGTTTTTACGTGAAAGAGTAACAAACATCCATACATCCATACTTACAAACTTTCGCCTTTATAATAGTAGTAGGATTCTGTAGAGTCCGTAATATTATCTATTTTACGTATTCTTGAAAGGACATTCCCAATCCTTGTATGGAAGTTGGTCCAAGTGCTGCCCAGAATAAAGCTATGGTGCATTTTGTTCCTCAGGCCAACCCTAACCTGTAAACCAAAGCGCTCGAAAATTATCCCAGGAGTCAAGAGAAAAAAAAAATGTGTTTAGTCAATTATTATTCATGCACAAAAAATTCATTAAACAATAAAAAGCAACTACTGAATAATAATTACTTCAGTTTTACGTTATCATCATTATGGTATCAGCCACAGAATAATAATAATATAATAATAATTCACAAATAACATGATCTGTTATTTTTATTGTGCCATTATTTTTAAGTAATATAATCACAATTTAGTCGCATTAATACTTGGGCAGCATTTGGTCCAAACCCTGGCAATGTACTTTGAAAAGGAATTTCAAATTTAATCTGATAAAAATGCAATTTGTTATTTGCAGTAAACAAAACGCTATACAATAAAGCAAAACTAGAATTTTGACTGGTAAAGTTCGTTAAGTTTACTGAATTACATCTAGCATACAGTGGTTTTGCCAGAAAATGATCGTCATCATCAAAAAGATAGGACATCGCTGGTGAAGTGTTTACCATTCCATGCGATTTCCGCCATTTTCTTGACCTTGAACAATATTCAGTGGCGATTCTGTAACACGACAAGTAAACGCCGCCATTAACACGTTCCGGGACAGTGCCCGCCTACAGGCGTGAAAACAATAAAACATCTATTGTGTCTGGAGTAGTGTCCCGGAACGTGTTAAATAAGCGTTCCCTGGTGTTGGGTAGCAGCAACATCAGTACTGGCAGAAGGCTGAAGATATAGTATATCAGGAACATTGAACTACTATTATTAGCGTATGGAACTGACATCACGAACAAATTTTGTGCTCCCTAAATTGATGACCCGGCCATCAACTGGTAGTACAAATCATGATTCGAAATTCAAATTTTCAAAGAAAACGTCACAATTTTGTCGTCGTTTTTGTGACAAATTTTTTGCTTGGCATAGCTTCTCTATACGTAGTAGTAACAACTCACTGATCAGGAAAGGCTTTTACTGAGCGGGTAGGCCCCGGTTCTTAAACTGCGGTGTGGAAAACAAGGGTTCCCTAATTTGGAGTTTTGGAGAAGAAAACTCCACCGTCAAGAGCCTGTCTCTTAAACTTGATGATAATGTATCACAATAAGAGTTCCTTTATCTCATGGCATCACGCTATCTACTTAAAACTGTGAGATATTGTTAGCAGTTCATATTATTGAAAACACGTTAATCCCAAAGCCGAAATTATACACAATTGTATCAACAAAACACTGCAGTGACGCTTGTGAAACAATATTAATTACCAGCCGCCATCAACGTTAATGTTTTAACAGTTGCCCCGACGAAAACAAATGGAAATTCTTCCTTGTACTGTACCACAAATAGAAGAACCACAGTAACTATAAAAAAAAAATATACTTATCTAAAAAGCTAATAAATGTTGTGAAAGTCAGATTTTATTTGCTTGGCAACTTAACTTTGATAACTTTTAAAATAATACTAATCTAGCATTCAAATTTAATCAATCAAAATAATATCAGTGAATAAAATTTATTAACTAATAAAAAGAACTCATTGTTCAACATTGAATTGCCTATGTAGGTTGTGAGTTTAGGTGTATATATAACTAATTTTAAAATAAATAATCTCGTATAGAGAAACACACTTTAGATTGATTATTTAAATCTTTTTTAACTGTAACTTTAACATTGAAGGCTCATGATGACGGTCATTTAGGATACCTTTTAATGAGATACTTCTGATCCATCTTATATTGTGGATACATCCAAAACTTGCACAAAAGACTCGGAATGAATGAGTTGACGACCGATCCATACAAAAACTTATTGATTTTGAGTTTTCTTACCTAAAGAGTCGCCGGTGATTTTTAAATACTGTTTGTTTGTTTATAATTGTTTTACTATTTGACGGACTACTGAGCCGTAGTTGACATTTGTTTAAATCAATCGGAAAAAAAGTTTAAGCGTGTCAGTCTTGGACGAGATCGCAAAATCTCGTAACAATCTACAGATCTAAAATAAATTTAACCGCATTACAAAACAACTCACTAAAAAGACTACTTAATAATATTACTAATTTGACTTCTATTTAAGAGAAAAAAAAACATCGTTTGGAGTTGGTCATGATGATGTCAACCTTTTTGGATGCACATTTTCATTTTTTTTATACTCCAAATGGGTTTGCTCTTGACTTTAGCCTAGACCTGAGGCCGTACTCTTTAGACTTTGCAAAGATTTTTGAATACCGCCATCTCTTTCCCTCGGAAGGCCATACTAGGACGAGCGATAAGAACGGCTTGATTGGGAAACACAACATTGTACTGCAGGATAAAGGTAATGATGGGGCTAAGACAGAGTCGAAGATGAAGCGAGCTCGCCCAAAAGAAGGCTATTATTATTATTATTATTTAAAAAAACCTTTTTTTGACGATGGTTAAATAGCAATCTTTTATTTCATTGTACGCTCACCGTTTTGTTCTCCTACACCAAAACCCTTTTGATTTAAGAGTATGTGTTATCACGCTTGAAGGAGTTCTTAACTGAAAATATTCCCGCCATATTCTGGAGCTATAACTTTTTATTCATTTCCCTAAATCTGCTTTACGCCTACAAAAACGCTGTCTAGCCATTTTTGCATCATTTACAGGAAATATCTTAGGATTTCGCGGTAGCTGTGTGAGATGGAGTAGATTTTACACACTCTTTCGATTCGGCGTATTATTTCTGTATAATCCCATATAATAAATTGAAAGTTCCGGATTGGATTTACATGGTGCATTTTCACTTACTTCTAACACACAGTGCCTGTCATGAATTGTTGTGCTTGTACAATGACGTGCTCTCTTGCAATAGATGTGCTTGTGATGCTATTTTCTTGCAATAAAACACTAAAAAAGGGTCGTTAAAAGGAAAATAATTTATCTATATAGGTACATTACTTTGAAGAGAAACACTACAAATTACTAGCCTGTTTTTAAGAAATTAAGGGAAAGCCACATCAGTACCTGAAACGTAAAAATAAATATTCTGTGTTTCTCTCAGAAAAGCTGTATCAGATATTAATTCAAATAAAATTCGAATCACATAGCGCTAATCTTGGCTATAGCATGTTTCAGAGTTTTACTGCGTTTTTTGTGAACGATGATTGATTGTTTGGGGATATTGATTTAAACTTACATAGTCACTAACACTAGAATAGATTTTAACGGGATTGCTACCATGTACCTTTTTATTTTCGAGTTCCCGATATTTCGGCGCTGTTGCAAGTGCAAATATTTATTACCGGGACAAAATAAATATCGGGAAATATCGGGAACTCGAAAATAATAAGGTACATTGGAGTTTTCCCGTACAAAGTAATCTAATATTATTTGGGTCTTCAAAATAGTTCTTTTAAATCCATTTTCAGAAATTTGTAGTCCCAATTTTTTAGGATCAAAAGAAAGTCACGGACTAATACCCCCATTATGATCGAAAGAAAAACTTTTTATAACCAAAATCATCTTTTCTATTCCTATCACGTATTAGGGATTACGTAGGATTATCTGGTTCAATAGAAATGAAATTTTCGTATGCGTCGTCGGAATTTCTAATATTTTTCCATTTGCACACCACAAATTTGTGTTTTATTGTACGCAGTTCGCATAGGCCATGAATTATTCATACAAATCTAATATTTCGATGACACGATTTCGAAATACTGGTGTCGTTACATTTATTTGATCAGTTATATTCAGGGCGATTTGAATACTCCAGCGTCAGGATTATATTTCAATTCAGCAGAAATTGTTTTT
Organism: Pyrausta aurata; assembly: GCA_963584085.1. NCBI lineage: Eukaryota > Metazoa > Arthropoda > Insecta > Lepidoptera > Crambidae > Pyrausta > Pyrausta aurata. The sequence continues at coordinate 9,430,878 of OY757275.1, read as the reverse complement.
TGCGGTTCCATAATTTCATGATAATCCAAACCATCGTCTTATTATTTCTTTTATAATCTAATATCTCAATCATCTTTCCTGTTATCATTTTGATTTTTGTTTTCATTTGATATAAAAATGTTGCATTTACAATCAGGTGTTAAATTCCGCTATTAAAATTGTAACAAAATCTAAAGGAAATTTTTATTGATTAGATTGATTGATTGATTAGAGCATGTGCCAAAATGTGAAAAATAAACATTGCAATATGATTTTGTAACAATTCAATTAGCAGAATCGAGGTTAAAGCAAATCTAACCACTCGTAAAGGAAACAGCATCACCATACGGAAGCATTCATCGATTTTTGAGAGATTATCCTGAACCCTGAATTTTTTTTTCGCCATGACAAGTATGCAAATATGTCTAAAAATACTTTCTCTATTTCAGATACCTATTAAAACACTAAGTATTGAAATCATGCAAAAATTTAGAGAAACCACCAGGTCTCGAACCCATGACCTTACGCATGGGTAGTGACGTCTTCTCTCCAAGGTTATTAAAGTACTTACGTATACCTAACAAAATATGTGAAGTTGAGTAAATTTTCCATATGAGTTAGCAGCTCTTTGAATAGGTACACGATAAGCCTCAAAGATTACCTGTCTTAGAAAATCCTTAGACCCTTTGAAAGACTGTAGCATGGTAATTGGGATACATAATTTATTTTCCAGGTAAGTAAGCCTTTATTTGTTAGATTAGTACGTAATGCAGAGTTTTTATATTGTGTATGTATACTAATCTGCGTTATTAGGATACCATTTATTAGTTCGTTGACGTTTTTAAACAAAACAAATGTGATTTTACTCTTTAATGAACCGCAGCAATGGACAGACGACTTTGTAAAGGTCGTAGGATCACGCTGGATACGGACCGCTTGCAACTGGTCACATTATAAATCAATAAAGTAAAAAAACAAACATAAATTGGTCTGTTAGCATCTCACTGCTGTGCAAAGGTGTCACCTCAAGTATGAGGTGGTATGAATGAGTCATAATAATGATACTCCACCACACGGGCTCAGTTCAGTTTTTGGATGGGTGGGTCTGCGATATCAGGTGAGGCCTTCCGAAGCATGAATATGGTCGTGATAAACGTCACTTATATAGTCGGAATGGTCTTCCATCCAAACACGACCGTTCTGTAGGTTGTTTAACTTCGATATCACTATCAACGCTCTCCACTGCGCTACAAACACCTCAATATCAATAAAAGATAAATATATTTAGAATTCTGAAGTCTTTTAATGTCACGAGTCATCCTAGCATTACGATGAAAAGTATAAGTCGTTTAAAAATCGACGTTTCTTGTGCAATAGAAACTAGTTTTATAATTAACGAAACATAATGAAGTATTTCTCATCTATCTGAAATAAATCTGTCCATTTATAAGCATGAAACAGTTTAAAAATTATTTATCCAGCGCCATAAATAAATTTTGTTCAACCTGAAGTAACAATATCCTATACCGTGCCATTGAACTTGCGGTATATAAAAAAACAAAGGTGAATTTATTAATAGTACTATTCATACTTTGTGAGATGCATAATTAATAACACATTGTTGGATTTTAGGGTTCCGTTGATGAAAATCCTTAATCATACAATTACATTTTGTATTTTACTAATTTGCCGAAAATGTAACATTTGATTAATAAATTTAAAGGTTTAATTTTTCAAGTTTTAAAAAATCGCGACTTTAGTTGAATAGTCAGTTATTTATCTATTAGTTTAATGTTACTATGAGATTGTTACCATGTACTTTATACAATATTTACATAGCGCGCCAGCCTACGCGTTAAAGAAAGCAAACTTGCAAAATTCAATAGGCTTGCCTAGGTGTCGGTGGGCGAGTGGTATAGGCAAGCGCCCGGATAGCGTAAACACAGGGTTCGATTCTTTTTCTGACACAGTAGCTTTTTGCAAGTGCAATTTATAATATTTTCATTATCAAATATAGATTTAGTTGCATCAAAGATATAGGGGGAAATAGAGGTAAAAAAACTGTTCAGACAGAACCCTCTGAAGCTTTTTCTCATTTTAACGTTAATTTATCTTTCAGTTTTTGAGCAAATTACTCATATTTTATGTTTCAAATGTTTATATTTCCGTGATTGATTTCTTCTTTGATGTTCAAATTGTTTTTACAAGTGATTTATATGTTACCTATTCAAATAACCTTTTCATTTTTTTTTAAACCGAGTCTATTTTATATTTTGACATCAATTGTTACTTCTATTGGAAAAAATCTAAGCATTGGCAAATTATTTTTCATCTCTCCTGTTCGGAAAATATAACTTTCCTGTGTAGATAGCCGGGTGGAAAATAGCTTATCCATCCCTAGGGTGGAAAGTAATTTAGTTTTAATTGACATGGCATAGAGTCAAGGCCTGCAGTCAAAGCTTGGACCAAAGATAATTGAGTCACATCATGTTATTAAAATAACAAACATTTTTGCTTAGCTATAAATTGAAAATCATATTGTTTAGGTATTATTTATAATCATTGATATAAAATATACAATTTCTAATTTTAATTCAATTAATAATTAAAATATTTGGCTGCCCGCCATAATGCTAAGATGTTTTTTTTTTTTACTTTTATATTGTCTGTGTCATTTCAGGAAGGATTCGTCCAAAGCCGTTAAAACTTTTATAAAAAAAAAGAAATTATTTTTGGATTCTATTATTATCTGTGGAAATAAATCGATCGATATTCTTTACAAAGATTTTAATTATTTGATATTTTCTGCTTTTTTGTACTCTGTTTCCATGTATTCGTGCCGTTATTCTTTCTAATCGTGTTAGGTGTTGTTAGTACTGTAAATTAACTGTCATATTTTGTTTAAGACTTGAGTTATCCTTTCTCGCTGAACTACATAATACCTCACCAAGACATCTACAACCACTTTTGTAAATTTAATGTTTTCCTCACAGTCGAAATGAAAAATAGTATGTTTAACTCGGGTGAAAGCACCATTTCACTCTCGAATTATTGGCGCTCTCACTTCGTTCGAGCGCCAGAAACATCTCGAGTGAAATGGGTCGCTTTCTCCCCTTGTATAACAATCTACTATTGTCATGCGCATATCTAGTAAGTTTTTCACTATTTCAGTTGTTGTTATTTTTTTTTTTTTTTTTTTTCTCTTTATTAACAAATAAAAAATCTTACAAAACAAGTAGGTATGAACTTAGTATAAAACCACTAAGGTTTGTAATTTTACTAAGTTGTAAGCTTACGTCGATCAACATCTTAAACAAATAATTAAAGTACGATTATAATGCAGGCTAACTTTTTAGACGATTTTATAATAATGACACAATTTACCTTTTTTAACAACACACATCTTTAAACGACAAAAAAAAAAAAAGAGTTGGACGAATAAGTGCTTTTGTTTTTACATTTTAATACTTATTAAACTTTCAAAAGAGAATTTAAAAAATGTATTTTAAGCTTGTTTTTAATATTTTTAACTGTCAGATTATCCCTTACGTCAGTAGGCAGTTTATTTATGAGTCGCGGAACAATATAATCAGATGTTCGTCTCCCGTATTCATTGCTTACGCGCTCGAGCAAGTTACAATTCAGCTGACGTCGAGCTACCGATCGGGTGTATACAGGCTGTACAGTTTGTGGTTGTTCGACTGTACTGAAGAAAAGTTTTTTTAACAAAATTAATTTAACTTGACTATGGACAGGCAATACTTTACAATAATTAAAAAGGCCGGAATAATCGTCACTATATTGATATCTAATTTTATTAGGTACTATATTCTTTAAAATTCTAATTTGAAGGTCATAAATTTTATTTAAATATGTATTATAAGTACGGCCGTAGCTGCATAAACCATATTGAATGTATGATTCAGCTAGCGAATTATAAAGCATTAACTTAACTTTAAACGGGATTCTCTTCTTAAGTATTATTATATTTGCCAAAAACTGTCTTAATTTATTACAAACATGTTCTACGTGATTAAACCAATTAAATTTACTATCAATTTGAAGGCCTAAATATGTTTGACAATCAACTATATCTATAGGATCACAGCTGCATCGATTTGGGATAGATAAGTGTAGACATTTATGATCATGAGCTACAATGCCCTTCAACGGAACGCTTTTGATGTAAGGTGATTTAATCGGCAGTAATTTGGTTTTAGACGCATTGACAACCAACCCTACATCGTGACACCACATTAGCAGGGTGTTAAAATCTGATTGTAGCATGTCACAAGCTACACTTGGGTCTTTATTAGCAGCAACCAGACAAGTGTCATCAGCGAATTGGTAGCATGTACTATGTTGGATGTACTTGTTCATATCGTTGACATACGATAGAAAATGGAGAGGTCCTAATACTGATCCTTGAGCTGTGCCTTCCGTAGTATCTATTGGTTCACTGAAGACATCATTTACCTTTACTTGAAACTTCCTATTTTCGAGGTAACTGCTACACCACTTAAGAAGCGGTCCGCGTATACCACAGTTGCTTAATTTTGTTATTAGTTGCTTATGGTCCAGTGTATCAAAAGCACGTGAAAAATCGATAAACAAAACACACACATGTAGTTTCCTATTAAGGTGCGTATTAACTTCATCGGTAAATTTAAGTAGTAAGTCAGACGTGCTTTTACCCATTTGAAACCCAAACTGATTTTGATATAGAACATTATTTAACCGATAAAATTGGTGTATTTGTGCAGAAATATATTTTTCGACGATCTTGTCTATAGACGAAAGCAGTGTGATTGGACGATAGTTTGAATAGTCGTCTCGCTTTCCTTTTTTATGTAAAGGCCTAACACAACCTAGCTTTAAATCATCAGGGTAGATTCCCTCTATTACACTATAGTTAATAAGATCTGCAATAGCCCCTGATACATTGCTTCCTATGCTCCTTATGTCAGACACTCTTATATTGGTTGGCTGGCTTCCATTTAATAAATCTCGGCCTTCCCTCAAGTCCCAACAGTGGAACATTAAGGCCCAGTTGTGTGATTGATAGTTAACTCAGTATTTCACATCACTGGAAGCTCAAACACTATGACAGATACAAATAGGTACCGAAAAACGGTCTCCGCCCTAATATATCCGTATATCATGATATCTACCCGCATAACGATACCTCGACTTGTCTCTTTCTCTCACCATTAATTGGGTAAGATTGAGTGAGAAGGGTGTATTGCGAATGTACAAACGAAGGGACTAGTAGAAAGGTTCCGCCGCTATATCCGATAACATTACTCGTTTGATATAAAATGGGGAAGTGTATGGACGTTTCGTTGCAAGCTGTTTACTAGTGAAAGAAATAGCACATAGAGAGTGAATCAATTTCAATAAAGAACGAAATCTGTAGTCACCACAATTTTCAATATTTTTTCTGCCAATTTAAATAACAATCACATTATCACGATTTTAGGTATAGTCTTATCAACCAATTGTTGCTTTTGTTGATTTGTACCGTTAAAAAGTTTGTCAAATTTAATTTCCACAGCCTGAAGCGGTTTTTTGTGCGATGCGTTTTTCTATTGCGATGTGCGAAACCTAAGTTGTTTTACGATTGTTAATCGTAACAAGGATCATTTAAAATTGAAACCAGCTTCTACTTACTTGCAAATAAACCAATCATTTGGCTTTGTCTAGCAAGGTTGATATATGACATACCCAGTTAAAACTTTATGTTGTTTCATGATTATAAGGATCAATTTAAATTGAAAATCACCTCTAACTTATTTGCAAAAAATCGAATCATTTTCCTTTGTTTAAAGAAAACTAGTATGTTGCAAAAGAGGAGAGTTACTTACTTTTTCAATCTGAAGTTAAACAACAAAGTTGATACTAATAAATCTTCAACATACAACTAGAACTCGACAACAAAATTTCCGTTTTACAACTCAAGTGCTCTCAAGTAATGTCCTCCATCTTGTGCTTTGCCCGGTAATCGAACCACGTCTTGTTATTGATGTCCACAATACGTTTCGCTCTTCGATTTCCGATCTTACAGTAGCCATTTTACCCTCTAGAGTGCGAAATTTATTCGCCGTGACAACTTGTGTGGAAAATAATGGGAAACGGATAGGAGGGGTGGGTCTAGTTTTTAGAGATGTGGAGTGAAATATGGAGACACATTGTTTGTCATTGCTAATATATCATAGTATCAGATATTTACTCTTGTCGACTCTATGGATCTTAGACCCCTTACACACTGCGACTTTTCAGAAGCGCGACTGCGCTTCTGTATCGATACTAAACTTAGCAAACGCGAGTTAGCATCGATGCAGTCGCCAATACCTATGAGCATATTAGTACATAATTTGTCAATGTCAAGCTTCTGCATCGTGACTGCATCGATTTTAACGCGTGTTAGCATCGCGACTGCATCGATGCTAAAAGTAGGGCAGTGTGTAAAGGTTGACTTTTTGCGACTGCATCGATGCTGCATCGCGACTGCATCACGTTTCCATTGCTGCTGTCGCAATGTGTAATTCTTGTCTATGAAGCGTGATTCTGATGACGGTGAGTAAGCCGAAATAAATTAATGACTATTTCTGTCTAGAATTTAGAGAGACAGCACAAAATCTGAATTTTAATTAATTAAATATTGTTATTTCGGCTGGATTTGAAAATATTTGGACAACAGCTTGAATTCAGGAATTTGGTGGTGATAACTCCCTCGTGACTCGGAAAACACGTTAATCCGTTGGTCCTGCGCCTGATCTCTCATTGATTATGTCGGTCTGCCATCTCACCAAATTAATGAGAGTGAAGGAACAGAGATTGATTTTGTGTATTGCGCAAACATTTGGCCACTAGAGGTATAATATATCCTCTGTACCTGGCCTGTCTCTGTTGAGACGGGCCCCCATTACCAAAAATCCGTACCAAAAAAAATATTGCTTTCTATGCTTCTAGTAATTAGTTCCGCCACTTTTTAAGTACCACCTAGTTTAGATTCCAGAAATCATTCCCGTTGTTGAAAATGGGGATGAAACTTGTACAAAAAATCTATTTTTTCACGCCAATAATTTCACGTGCTTAGATACTATTACTGAAAATAAGTAACAAAGACATTAGATATTACAGATAGAAACATTTGTATTTAACGTGTCAGTGACATTCATTAGTAGCAATTAGTTAAAACACACCGTCTACAAATTGCAAGTGTCAATTTTACCGGTTCCGTTTCGAATTGTACAATCTATTTGAGTTCCAATTTGGTTAACGTTTCACTAATTAATCAGCGATGGTACAGCTTGACACGATCAAACAGTTCATTACGAATAGACTTATAAAATAGCATGAAACCAAAAATTCCGCACGTTTGGGATTTGAACCCATGACACCCGGAAAAATATTCAAATTTCAAATTCATTCGAAATATTAATTTTCAATTACAGAGACTAGACGGAACTCAAACTTGCGCCAGGATTATTTTATTATTTGTCAGTCAACGTCCATTTGTTTTTCAGGAAAGCGTACTAGAAAATCTTAGCAATATTTGACCAGTTTCTCCATTCATGCAGTTAGCACTGCCAATCATAGGTAAATCAATCTTTGTAGGCATGGATAGATTGATTGATAATCATGAATAAGGAGTCAAAACCAAGAAGAAAGAAAAAAGTAATTGATAAAAGAACATCACAAACACACATACACAATATTACATATATTTTTTCTTTTATATTACATATAACACAAAACAGTAAAAGTAATGAACATGTTGTTTGTTCTCGTTTTGCACTGTAACGTTACTGAAGTGCATGGTATACCTAAATTGAGCTGGCGTTAATATTACCTATGCCATGTTATGGCGTTACACCACATATATTATTCACATGACCAGTTTGCCTAAGTCCATTCATATAAGCTAGTCCAACATTGTAAACAATCCTGACATTCCTTTGTAGCGTAAATAATATTTTTAAAATAAGATGAACACAAAACTTAAATCATGCATAGCTAATTCATCATTCAGCACTGAACGTTTTTTAAATTAAATAGTTTTGTTTTATTTGCTGATATTAAGAGTTGGCAGCTACCTCGGACAAAGAATTAGTCTTGCTATTCAAAGGGGGAACGCTGCCAGTATCTTCGGTACCTTGCCTAAAGGGACTTCTGTTAATAATATATTTTAGTTTTTAGGTTGTATTTTTCTTAAGGTATTAATAATATTTTTTCTTCTTCTTCTTCTTCGTATTTAATAATGCTTTTTTTATGTGATAGTTATAAAAATACTATTAACATCTCGTAAATAAAATTTACTCCTTGACGTTAAAAGTTACAAAAAGATGGTTTACATTGTTGGACTAGCAAAGACGAATGGAGTTCAATAATTGCGATTTCTTTAACGTGAATGTAATTCAAAGCGTCAACTTAGGTACCTATACAATATGCACGAAGATAAGATTATTATTGGATCATTTCTTTGAAGTTGTGTAGCGTGCATCATAAGGAATATGCAATAAAGCTTCGTTGCACCAAGGTACTTTTATACCAACAAACTTTTAGAATCTGTCCTACTGTAGGTGTAACATAGATATTTAATGATAATATAACACTATACAGTGTGTCCCTGGATGAAGTCACATCCCAATAGGAGGAGAAAGTAGACTTAAAATAAAATACAATTTTATAAGGAAAAAAATGTGTATTAAATAATATATTTTATCAATTCTGGAAAGAAGCTAAAATATTTAATAGTTTAAAATATTTTAACCCTCAAAGTGTTATTCTTTGTGTTCTTATAAGTTGAAATCTTTAATTAAAAAAACATTTGCTTACCTTTTGTTTATAATTTTAGGTCTATTTTCACCTCCTATCGGTATTGCACTTTATCTAAAGAGTCATTGTATTACCCGCGGCAAGAAATAAATATTTTACACCGTAAACCATTCCTAAGGTAAGTTTACTGAACTGTATTTTCTCGTGTTTTTAGTATTTCTTGAATTAGCAGAGACCATCAGTGTATAAATGCAACAATGTATTTTACAACCGCAACACAATTAAATGTAGTTATCGAGTGACATTTATTAGTATACCAAATCACGTTTTTCAGTTCTTGTCTTTGGTGAACTACATATAATGATATTGCAAAATGTTCACAGCTACAGTATATACAACTAAGACTTTTTACTTTTTTGTGGTAAGGTTAACGTACTTCTAAAAGGTAATAATAATAATAATTAATATAATAATAAATATGCACCAGACAACACACTAATTGTCTGGTTTCGTGGTAAGGAATTTTCTTCCTTGTGTGGCGAAGTACCAGACAATGATTATGACGGGGGCGTCTACCATAAATACTTAAATGCATATAACATCCATGACATGTACAAATGTTTGTGCTCATCATACAAACATTTGCCCCTTCCGGGATTCGAACCCGCGAAGGCCAGCGTAATAGTCAGGAGCGCTAACGACTACACCAAATGCGTCCTCAAGGTTGAATCGTGGGATTATTTTAAAAGTTCAAAGTGTCTGTCTGTGTATCTGTCTGTGGTATAGGCATGTTTCTTAAAAATCTGATCCGCCGTTTTTTATAAGAGTCAGTTTTTTTATTATAAATTTAATGTAATAATTACTCAGAATTCAGAAAGCAATGCCTTACAATAAATTGAGGTTATTTTTTTATCGTACGTAGGCAAAAGTTATATCCTCAAGTATAGTATATCAAGTTCTGTCGAACGGACATAAACTCGGCTTCAATTGCATTGTTCGCAATTGCAAGAGTGTTGCAAAGTGTGAGATGTGATATTTTTCCATGGTTTTGAATTGCTTCTTTGTATGTATGAATTAGTTTGAAGAAAATTTAAATAATAAAAACTGCCCTAATAGAAACCAAAAACAAAGCAAAATCTATATGCTATATTTTGTGTTTTGGTCATAGATTATATGGCAGGTTTTAAGATGTATTTTTGCTATCGTTTACTTTTTTTATCATAAAAACTTTACAAATTATAAATTAAGTATTTACTTAATCGAAATAAATACCATTATTTATACCTCTCCGCCAATCTGCACTGAGCCCGCGTGGTGGAGTTTGGCTCATACTACATCATACTTGAGGTGGCTTTTGCCCAGCAGTGGAATGTTTACAGGCTGGCATTAGTATTTGTTATATTAAAATAAAAACGATTGCTTTATCTTATAAAATAATTCATCCCGAAATTATTTACCTAGTAATATCGAACGTCTAGCAAATCTGATTTTGAGGGAAAGACAAGCATTTAACTGAATGAGACCAAAAATGTTACAGAAATCTTCGCATAATTGACTAGCGAACCATTGAAATCCTAACTTCTAATTGTACATAACAATTTGCACGCTCAAACTTGAGTCTTTTTGTGTTATTAATAAAGATATTTTTTGTTTGCAATGTGTAGTTCTGAGTTGGTTTAAGAGCTATTGAAGGCCGAATATTATGCTTGCTTCTTTCGTTACGCTACTATGTTGGTTTGGGTATTTGCATTACAATCGAGAGAGTGAGGTGTCCACAAACTGAGTTACTTTAGAATGTTCTCTTTGCAATCCAGACTCTTTATTAACCAACCAAATTAAAAATATTGTCATAATGACGTTATTCAATGATAGAGGTACACTTTTCTTATTGGTAGGGTAAACCTGGTAATATCTTTTTTGGAATAGGAATAGTTTTTGTAATTACAGTGTATTATTTTAATGTAGACACATACAAAGAAAGTCTAGAAGAAAACTCTGGATTACGCGAGTATATTAGGTACTCTTTTATATCTGACCTGAATACAAATAAGTTTCAAATTGATATTGCTTCCTTCTAGTACTTTATGAGATAATTTTCGGTTTTGTATTTACTCATTAATATCAGTGCCTATCTCTATGTTAGACTATAACAAATTCTAGGACTCCTTTACGGTAAACTTATAATTCTACCGGGCGCATGTCTATATCACTCGGCCACTGACACATTCATCATCATCATCATCATCATCATTATCAGCCGAAGGACGTCCACTGCTGAACATAGGCCTCCCTCATGGCTTTCCACAACGACCGGTTTTGAGCGGTCTGCATCCAGTGCGGTCCTGCGATCTTTACAAGGTCGTCTGACTGACACATTGGCCCACCCCTTCGAATATTACAAGTGCCTTCTTTAACGCGTAGGCTGCGTCATCTCATCAATGTTCCTTTTAGCTTCCTCCATCTTAATCATTTGTAAAAATATTTTCTTCGAATATTGTGAGAGCAATCTAGCCACCACAATTTATTTATTAAGTTGGCTTAGTGACACAGCTCTTGTCTTTATCCAGTCTCCGCCTTCACCTTATATCTGGTATCTCTACACTTTGTTTCTGACAAGACAGCCGAATCATTGGCCTCTAACACAAAGCCTCGCGTCACAGACAGACTGACAGGCATGGTGACAAATAACATGGATGTGTGCCACAATGAAGATGTTGACCGAGTAGTGTAAGGTTTTGGTTTTTCCTCAAAATAAAGAAAGATGGAAGGGTATGGAAATAATATACCTATTTTATGCATCATGTTCCCAATAAGGACTGTTCACTGCATTTCTGGAGTGACTAAGTTTGAACTTTGGATCTCTGTTCGAGGGATATATCATTAGATTTAATAGTTTTTAGGGTTCCGTACCCAAAGGGTTCCGTACCCGGACCCTATTACTGAGACTTCGCTGTCTGCCCGTCCGTCCGTCTGTTAGCAGGCTGTATCTCCTCAAGAAGCACAATAGTTGAAATTTTCACAAATTATGTATTTCTGTTGCCGCTAAAAAACAAGAACAAAAAAAAAACATCCAACAAACGCGATTTTTGCCTTTTTTTACCCATTTACAGAAAGTAAAACAATACCCACTGTTGTTTTCCTAGTAATCGTACGGAACCCTTCGTTCGTGCGTGAGTCCGATTCGCACTTGGCTGGTTTTAAGTGGACATCGAAGGTTTAATTGTGCCTTCCTGTCCACCTGCGCTTTTGGGCGTTGAAAATTATAAAACGGAGCTTGGCCTCCTAACCACAATATTCTAATCTGTAGGACGCATATTTTATCAATCTATCTAAGTCTTCCTTATTGTCAATTCAGGTAAAATCCCAGATAAGAGAGATATTTTAAATGAGCGGCTTTTCCGAGTTCAATAAAACACGTCATAGATAATAATAATAAACCAAATAATTAGCACTAATCTCTTCTTCAAGGAAAAGTAAGTAAATCATTTCAATAAAGTGATTTCTGTATAAATTCTGACGGAAAGTTGAATATATAAGGTCAAATCGTTTTAAGTGATAATATTTTAATAGTGTCTCTGTATACATCATAGAAACAGAACACTGTCATTATTTTTTGGAAAATCGAGATTTCATTTTTATTATTTTCTTTAGCAAGGACAATATCATTTTTTCGAAACAGCACCCTGATAATTTAAAAAGTTATCTACTTCATCAGCATCGCCTCTCTCCATTCAATGCCCAAACCTTCTTTTTCTTAAAGCTTAACCTAAATTAATAAAAAAATAAAATCTGAAAAAAAAATATATTACTTACTTAGTCTCCAATTTTCTCAAAAACTAGCGGATAAAACTCCATAGTGTTTTCTACAAAAATGGTTAATATTGTGCTGAATCAGCCCTTTAACTATTCTTACTTAAAACGAGGTGACCTTATATAGTTCAGTTGTCCAGAAAGTGGATTAGTTTTATTAACATCGAAAACAAATATTAAACTTAAACTACAATTTTTAAAAGAATAGTCGTATTTGACTGGACTTTCTTAGAACAGATTTTGTGATCGATGGTTATCTCAACTAATGGTGAAATGTCGTTGTCAGTGGTTGAATATTTACGATTGAGCGTGTTTTAAAGAAAAAAATACCTTAACCAAATGTCAGAATGGCTATGTATTTTAATGACCGGTATGACTATATATTTTAATATTGATTCAGGTATTTTTTCTTAAATAAACTTACAATCGTAAATATTCAACCGCTGGTTACGACATCCTACTACTATTATAAAGGCGAAAGTTTGTATGGATGTATGGATGTTTGTTACTCTTTCACGTAAAAACTACTGAATGGATTTGAATGAAACTTTACCACAATATAGCTTATACATCAGAATAACATATAGGCTACAATTTAGGGCTCTGCAGTGCTTACTTAGTTACCGTATTTCTTACTTATTACTAGACTAGACGGGACGAACCTGAAGTCCACGCGAACGGAGTCGCGGGCAAAAGCTAGTTTAATCATAAGTTGAGTTAACTTTAGATCACCAAACCGGGCCTTAGACGTGTCAATTCCCATTTTCTCATATCCCTGTTTCAAACGACGACCAGACCAACCCTTTTCAAGTAATATTAAGCACGTCACGCAAAATATGACAGAGAAAATGTACACAGTTAAATTATGCGTAGTAAGTTCTCTTTTATTTACGTACAACAAAAATTTTTAGTAACACTCTAAGTAGGTACTGTATACAATATTGTTTTGATTTACTACAATAACAGATTTTTTTATGTTTCAGGTAAGCCCTTAATTAACTAAGTGAGCTGTACAAGTAAGCATTAGATAATTTTTATGATAGACTTATGCTATCATGGTAGATATTTTGACCGGAAAAAAATGCTTATACCATTAAGTCCACCGTAGTACCCTGTAGGTAATTTGTGCCATTAAGTCTTTCAATAAAAAAATAAAAATATATATCTCTCAGACAACGCACCTTTCTGTTACACCCTGTATAAGGGATGATACAATTATTTTTTTTAGAAAAAAAGCAAAAAGTACAAACAAATAGATTTTTTAAAGCTTGACGAAACAATACAATATTTTTGTTAAACCTACGGCATCCATTTAGATTGTGTTATAAAATATGGCGTCCGACTGGACGTGACATAGAAATAGGTTCCTCTTATTGCACTGTGATGGTTATCAGATGATACGTCACGGCTCCATTTGATGCAGACCGATATTAGGAGCAGTGACAGAGGCAGCTCTTTTGTGGAATGTAATTACTTTTGACTGCTTTTGACAGAAGGTTGCGAATGTACGTCCTTGGAACGTACAGTGCGACACGGATCTTCTGGCCAACGGTGTTAGTCGGAACTGACGCTCTCAAATTCAAAAATGCCAGATCGAGTGTAGCGAAATCTCCTTAATCATACACGAGATTTCCCGATTTTCCCTTTTGTTTTATTATCGTACGTGTTTTGTGTAAACTATTAATATGATTGTTTTTGATTTCCATGGACCTAAACACCTTATATAATGTATTAATTTTTAATGGTTTTAATTATTAATACTATTGTTTGCACCGAAAATTGGTGCAAGATAATATGCATCTTATGGTAGAAAATGCCCTCAACGACGTTTCCATCCAAGAAATCTTTTCTTTGACTTTGCCATGGATGGGTGAAAAAGACCCTCATAAATAATAGACTCCCTGAATCAAGGGAGATTTTTTTGCTCTGGCTACCTTTTTGTATGCTAGCGCCCCTGTCAATGTCATCTGTTGGCCAGAAGATCCTTGTCGCACTGTAAGTACTTTGACATTGACTGTACTTGGAGTGATGGCTTTTGCATTGCATTTGTTTGAAGAGGAATTACTTTGATGTCAAGATCAAAGTGTGGTTTTGGGTTTGGACCAAATCAGACCTTGGTCTACGCCAGTGAGCTGTTACTACTACGTATAGAGACGCTATGCCAAGCAAAAAATGTGCGCATTTTTTGGACGTGAACTGTCAACAGACTGACGTATTCCATAAATTTTAAATTTTGAATATGAAACCGCAGAAGTGACACAGACTTTGTGCCTACTTAACTTAATTGTTTTGAATGAATATTATTTTTAACCGACTTCAAAAAAAGAGGAGGTTATCAATTCGACTGTATGTTTTTTTTTTTTTTTTTTTTTTTTTTTTGTTTATATGTTACCTCATATCGCAGTCGTTTATGGACCGATTCGAAATTTTTTTTCGCCTACCTAGAGGTTATACCTTCTAGTTGGTCCCATTGTCCCCAAGTCGAGGTCTGATGATGGGATCTGGGTGCAATCGAGGGAAACCCTCAAATTTTGAAGGCACGTATAGTGTTTTTGTACTAAAATCTTAATGTTGACATGTTATTACGTCAACACTGTGTAGAGCTGAGCTGATGGTGGAACTCCTTAACGCTGAGGAGTTCAGTGATTATAAGGACAGAACTTATGAAAGGTAATTAGTAGCTTCTAAAAGAACAGAGTCAAAAGGTACAACCCCATCCCCTCCCCCCTGCTATAATCACTAAAAATTTACAAATAAAATTAACTTTTACAAAAAAAGAAAAAACCGACTTCAAAACCAAAATGCACTAAAAAGTCTTAAATAAACTCTTGAAAGGACTCCATTTTAGGCAAACCATTTCTTTTTGGAGTCGGTGCCATCGCATTGGCTGTCTTCTCACTTTGATGAACGACTATCTCAAGCACCACCTTAAGCGTCATCTATCTGGGCACCGACTCCAAAAAGAAATGGTTTGCCTAAAATGGAGTCCTTTCAAGAGTTTATTTAAGACTTTTTAGTGCATTTTGGTTTTGAAGTCGGTTTTTTCTTTTTTTATCAAAACGTTTTAATCGTTACTTACTTTGATCAATAGTTATTTAAAAGAGCTAAATAAATAAAGGAAATAAAAATCTGTAGGTCAAAAACTCGAATGTTATTTACTTTTTTTTATCATGATTTTTATCTTTTAATTTTTCATACGAGATAATTCTAGAAAAATACAACTACCAATGCAAAACACCTTAAAAGAAATATCACAACATCGCATTGTCTAACCTCTATTTATTACCTACCTACTTTTCCATTCTGTGCGTGTCACTTTTTATAATCTTTGATTTTCGAATAAAATGGCGGCAATTTCATACAAAACATTTATAACATTTTGAAAAAATATTTATGTTGGTTTAAGTTAACATTTTAATTTCCTACCGATGGTAAGTAACGCCGGTATCGTTTTGATTTCTGTTGGTTTTATTTTTGCATGTTTTAAAAACGCAAGACGGTATTTTGACAAATTAATTGATCAAATGTCACATTGGTTAACGCTACGAGCGGGAGTGAGTGACTGTGATACCGCGCATGCGTTGATGGTCTGTGACCATCAACTCATCGCGCACGAGGTTCCTTCGGGATGTCATTTCCATACGTAGTAATAGTAGTTCAATGGTCTACGCACAACAAAATGTTGATATAAATTTTATAAGTTTAATAAACGTTTAATTGAATCTACTTAATTATACTGTGACTTCAAATCTGTAGTTAAGTGTATTTCAGTACAAATGTTAGTATAAATGATCCGTTTTCAAAAAAAAAATAACATAAAAAAATTTGTTTCGTGTTGTAGCATAGTTTTTAAGTAGTATAGTTCAAATATTGTTATATCTTTATAAAGATATAACAAAGATACGTATTTAATTGCGAAAATCACACAAGTGTTTAGGTTTTCTTACGGATCTATGCAAATTGATTACCAAAAGCCAACAAATAGATTTTGCGCTAAAAACTCATATCCACAGATCTGTCACTGCAATTATGTCAATCGCGAAAATGTCCATTGATAGCGAGTTTGTGGTTTCGCAGTTAATGTTGGGGATCTATCGATAAGTAAATTTACCAAAACATATCGATATTATCAATATTGATGAGCTTTTTATTAATGCTCTTCCAGCTATTCTCAATAAAGTATAAGATATCAATAGTAACAGTATTATGGGGTGTTAAGTATTAAAAATGTATTATGTTTTTTTCTCGACTGCAGTAAAGCAAAGAAATGTTGATTGGTTTCAAAATTTATTTGTTCCTTATTTACTTTTAAACAAAGTACAATGAGTAACACTATTCACCAGATAAAATTAAAACCCAAATCGTAACAAGTTGTTAATCCAATGAAAATAATTACAAGGCTCATATTGTAGCCGTATTTTGCGGGATTCATGCTAATAAATAAAATTTCAGCTCAATCTGTTGAAGATAACTGGTTCAAAATAAAGTTGCAAGGTTCCACCTGAAAAACATACATTGCAAGTTAAATTAAAGTTTGTAAAATAAAAATCAATTTTTAATAGTATCGATAGTTCACTGTTTTATAAAAAGGCAACACAACACAGCGTCCGTTGCAATGACGGCGCTTTGCATAACCGCAGGCAACACCCGGTATGGACTCTTGCGGGAATTCTGCTAAACGATTAGTTTTAGTTATGGGAAGGCTTATACAAAGTAACTTTAATAAATAGATAGAAATTTGCGGAAGACAACTTCAATTGCCTGGTTTCGAAGAAAGGAATTTTCTTCCTTATATTACGAAAAGATAGACAACGGCTATGACGGAGACGTCTCCCATAAATACTTAAATACATATAACATTCATGACTGTTCATGCTCATTACACAAACATTTGCCCCTTGTGGGATTCGAACCTGCGACTGCTGGTTCAGTAGTCAGGAACGCTAACCACTGCACCAAACGTGTCGTCAAATAAATAATATATCTATCGAGATAAATGCATCAGAAATTCAGACTTTCTTTGGAATAAGTGTATCATAAACTTTTTGAAATATACTGTAAATTAGGAAAAATAGGAAGCATTATCACACACATACTAGGGTATGTACAGTAAACGCACAATTACTTACACAGTTGTATAATTATCGGTCTTAAGACATAAAAGAAAACAGAGGATACAATTTTCTTGTTGCTGCTACATTTAAATTCGTTGCAAAATCTAATTCTTAACTCGTCGAGTATGTGTAAACGAGACACAATAAAAATTCCATTGTTATGCGACTCTCGGCATTCGTTTGATACCTGACTGATTAAAGAAGTTCTCTCAATTATTGGCATATCTTTGAGATTATGACCAGTACAGCTCATTCTAGAGGTATTAGCTTAGATGAGATTATGTGGTTAGCTATGAGATCGTTGACGTTGGATAGTGTTGTTGAAAAAAGCATCGATAACTGTATCGATAGTGTTTCTATTTTGCTATATCAATTCAATTTATCAAGTTTTACTATGTATGGGTTAAACCTCCATCTTACTTTTAAAATAAGCAAGGGTAAATACACAATGTAGATCGTAATAAATACTTTCAACAAAAATTGTTTTCAACGAGATCATACTGTCAGTTTTTCAGATATAGGTCATTTTCAACAACCACAAATATAAATCGGTTCTTCATACAAACAATATGAAAAACGGGTTCCCTCTATCTGGCAGATTCTTTTTGTTTCGAAAGTCACTTGGCATAACACACTTGGCATAATTTTCTTTAGTCGAATATTATTCAGGCAGAATTTTCTGTTAGCATTATTATTGTTTGGTCGAATATTTATATGTTCGAATTTACAATGGCATACTTTTAAGATAGCAGAAATTTAAAAGGCATAATTATTACCTTTGGCAAAATTTTACTTTGCATACTTTCGCTAAGCATAATGTTTATTAAGTACGATGTTTATTTGGCATAATTTGACTAGGCATACTATAAAGAAAGCAGAATTTCGTTTAGAATAATTGCACTACGCATATTTCTATTTCTTTTAAATAGTATTTTACCCTAAAATTTAATTAAAAAGTAATTAAGTTGTGGTACAAAAGTTAGTCACTGAAACGAATCGGTGCAAAACCGACTCCACGCAGTCTTGTTTGCCCCACCCCTAGAGTGTAATTCAAAACCGCGTAGGCGCGGAGGGGCGAGGCAGCTTATCGTCACAGATGGTTTTCGCTCACCACCTGCTCCTCAGCTCGCGTGGGACTGCCGGAGCCCCGCAGCGCCGGAGCCGTGACAGAAACCATGCATGTTGCATGCTTGCTTGCTTGCTTGCTGCATGCTTGCTTGCTGCATGCTTGCTTGCATGCTGCATGCTTGCTTGCTTGCTGCATGCTTTGCTTTGATTGCTTGCTTGCATGCTGCATACTTGCTTGCATGCTGAATGCTTGCTTGCATACTGCATGTTTGATTTGCCATACATGTTGTATGTTAGTATTGCTGAGATAGAACTTCTTGGGAATTGGGATACACAGAGAAATAAAAACCATATGATAGTTCTGCCTTGTAATGATTTTAAATATGAAAAACATGCCAAAAGACGATTCGGACTGTGAACTTTCTGCGATAGGATCATATATCTGCCTATTAATGACTATATATACGAATTGTATGCCACAAGAAGATTCTATCTGTGAACTTTCTGCGTTAGGATGATTCTGCTTTAAGACTATTATGGATATTAAATTTCTGCCTAAAGATGATTCTAGCTTACACGATTATGCGTTTTGAACGTCTGATAAATGAGTGAATGCTAATTGATGTTCTGCGAAAGGAAGTTTATGCTATTTGATGATATGCCAAATAAAATTATGACAATAAAAATTCTGCGAAACAAGGTAGACCCATGAAAAACAAAGTTATTTTTACAATCAAAAAATTTTTTTTTGCACAATTGAGCGTAGTTGACCATGTCTGAATATTAACTTATCATTGCTAAAATAATATGTCCACTGGATAAATACGTATTTTTGAAAGTGTATCGAACAAGCAAGAATTCTATAAAAAAAATATATACAGTAGGAAAAGTGTCGATTTTATTTGCAGTAAGTACACCACTTTTGTTGTATTATGATAAAGTATTCATGGTTCAAGTTGAACATTGTTAAACTAATGAGTTAAGAGTGCAGTGTAAATATTGATTAAATGTTAAGTGTTCCCGTGTAAATGCTTGGAGTGTAAGTATAACTGACGCAAAATACGATACAATACGCGTGCCAACAGAGTATTTTAATTTGTTCTGTGAAATATTGCTTTCATTAAAAGGAAAAGGGGCTTATTTTTAAAAGTATTTCCCCTCTTATTTTCCCCTTCTTTCCCTTCTTGTCTTCGTAATATGCTTCCATTTTTAAATAGCGGCTCACGTTTTCAATTTGACACAAAATGTATGGAAAGAATAACATATTCCTAAATTTGTAAATGTTCCTCTATATTTTCTGTTAAAATTTAACACTTCAAAATAGCATTCCCTGGGGGCGTATTGCGATCCAACTTAATCCGTTCAATTCCGTGGCAGTTCAATTCAGACTCAGTGTAAACGAATATTATCAATATAATAATAATATGGTTCCCGGGCTATTTGTATTAAGCGACATTTTGTAAACTTCACACCAGAGCTGTTTAAAGTTTTGATTTTTGAAAAAAAACATAACTTCCGCAATTTATTAAATTTTGAAAAAAAAAAAGATATTTATTGATTACGTTACATACTCTGCATAATCTGATTAGGTTTTTTTCTGATATTCCTATTATTAACAAAGATACATGTCGTTTAATACAAAGTGATCCTTTTTTTATTTTTTTTATTCCAGGCCAAATGATTTAACCGCCTAGGATAAGTATTTGTTGTTCCTGGCTATATGACTTATCCGCCTAGGTTTATTAGTTCTTGCTCCAGGCTAAATGACTTAACCGCCTAGTACTGAAAATAATAGCTCCAGGCTAAATGCATGAAATTGAAGAGTTGTTCATTTCATACCTGACCTAATGATTTAAATGTCATATACCATACATTTTCGTGGTGTATATCCTATTTTGTTTAAGCACCGATTTCATTTTTACTTATTTGTTCCTAATCGTGCCTGAGTAATTCAGTTTTCTGAAATAAGCAGATAATATTTATAAGGTAAAGCTCATTGTATGAAGCGACTTTACTATGTATTTGTAGGGTTAAGCTAATTGTATTATGCGACAATCTTATGTATTCATAAATTAAAGCTAAATGTATGAAGCGACATTTCAAAATATTTATAAGGTGAGGCTAATTGGTTTAACGTACATTGTCTGTAAATTGTTGATCCAGGAAAGAGGGTTTAAATACCTCTCTGGTATTTCATAGTGAGCTTAAGTACACAGTTCCTAAATTTGTCAAAATTTTGTGTCGGTACATACATCGCAGTGCAAAATAGGCCCCGAAAATGCGATTGTATTGAGCGACAAAAAAGTGCCCAGATCGTCACCAAACCAAGCTCAAACGACGCGGAAAAATTCGCTGATTCCAAATATGTATATAAGTCAATTTCGCCCAAAATGTCGCTTCATACAAATAGCCCGGGAACCGTTGTATTATAATAATACTACAATGGTATGAATATTAATCTTTATATTGTTATTATATAGTAATATTATCAATATATGCGAAATTGCAATAATAATTGCTAATTTGACAGTAAATCAGAGCGTTCTATCTGTCAAAACTGCATCGCAATACGCCCCCTGAGCGGCTATTTTGTAAGGTGACAACAACTCTTGCATGCGCAAGTTAACCATAAAAGTTTCATATAAGTCCCTTTCAAAATGTTAAGTTATGTTATTGTTTCTGCTTCAAAATAGTCCATAATAATAATACACTTCAGGAAAATTTCCTAATAATGTTTTGTTCTAGAATTAGACGCCGCAAAAATCCATCCACATGCCGCGTGGGTAGATTTTAATATCCCCATCTTAAAATGGCTTCTTCTTTAATTTAATACGTAGTATTATGTGTTAAGGAAACCTCATAATGCTGTCAATGAAATATAAAAGAAAACGGTGGTTTCATATTCCCATAGCAACATCTGGAAATAGCCAGGAGAAAAGTATTTGAAATTACAAACAAGATTATTGGAGGAAAAAGTTTATTTTATTTTTTCTCTCTCGTGATTGGCCAAAGTTGTGAATGTGTTTGAGTTCCTTTTACGTTATAAGTAATGTGTCCATGCTTTGATTTTTTAGTTCTGCTAACGTATATCTATACGTTTCTACGTAATTCTAGAACATACTTATTAAAGTAGGTTTCTACGGTTATTTGCAATAGATTATTGCATTACTTTGTTGTTAAAATGAAAACAAATATTTCTGCATCCTAGTTTTAAGGTTGAAGCAGAACTAAACACTCGTAAAGGGAGCAGCACTATATCAACACTAGGCGTTCAGTAATATTTGTCATGAAACTCCATACTACAACGCACACCTATCAAATGAGGGCTAACGCGTATGAATTCGCCGCTAGGGGCGTTTGTGTAGCGTGAGGTCTCAAAAATGTCAAATGTCACTGTTTGTGATTTATTTCTGTTTAAATCTTTGATTAAAGTAAAATAGCGGAAGATAGGTGACGCGCCACTCGAAAGTGGACCGCTAAAATCAAAGAAAGAAAGAAAGAAAAAACGTTTATTCAGTACCAAAATATTTTTACAAAAATTTACTAAAAATAAAAAAATCAGGCCCCCGTCGCCTAATTTCCATTGGATTGCGTGTGCGGGTGACATTTATAAGACGTGTGACGTAAGGAATGTGTAGTGCCATTTTTTAGCTGACAATTAGTATGACATGCCGTATCTTCCGCTATTTTACTTTAATCAAAGGTTTAAATTAATGTTTCAAATATTTTTTGTTTCCATTAATTATGGCAAATACTAGTTACGGATCAATGCATGAGAGTGGTTTAAAAAAGGGGACTACGAAAATAAATGTTAAATCTTTAATAACTTGTGTACTTACTCCTCTTTTCCTAACAAAGCTGGACTGCGGCATGCCCGATGTATTGTAATATTAATCTCTCCATCATGACAATCTACACACCATAAAAGCTATGTTCTTGACCTCACGCGACAGTGGCGCCAACAAGTGAGCACGAAAACGGTAGCCCTCATTCGTAGCGTAACCACCTCGGATAGAAATCAACTCGGGACCCACTCTTGGCTAGCGGCGCATGCGATGTCATTCGCTTATGTACGGCTAGCTGTCCGATTTTCGTCGAACACCCGTCCACCCTGCCAAACGTGCTGTCATTCACAAGGAGAACTATCATAAGTTGTAGCAAACGCAATCTGTACCCCAATCACGAACATTCGACGCATTCGTCACGTAATCATAAAAATTATTAAAATATATTATGTTATTCGAATGTAACATTATTAGTTTGTTTTACGTCCGATAGAGGCACTTTCTTTCTTAATTTCTGTTTGATGTCAATACGATGTCGTTTTCTTTACGAGTGGTTAGATCTGCTTTAACCTTCAAACAACAGTTACTTCAATTAATTAAAATAAGCTTACCAAAAAAAACTGTATTGACTGCTTTTTGTAGTTGAGAATTTATACATAATCTCTCTAAATCACTCGCAAAATAAAAAAGCTAGTTCGTCTAGACTATCAGACAATTTATTACAACAATTAATTTCAGGATTAATTGTTGGAACATCCCAATTTACGTCTTCCCATTATTTATGAGTTCATCCTTGATTTTTATCGGGCGATGTTATCTTTATGAGCATTTAGCGGCAGCTTTGTCCCAATTTTCAAACTAAGCCCTAGTTTGTCAACTCCCTGATTGCTTATTCGAAGGATAGTTTCAATTTCGTATGAGAAATATGAGATATCCAAAAAAAGTATAATTAAATTATCAAACAGTTAGTAGTAAAGTTCATTTTCTTTGCTAGTTGAATATTAAAAACAAATTTGAGAAATAAAAAAAAAAGTTAAGCCGGAAAGCATCCCACTGCTAGGCAAAGGCATTACCTCAAATGTGAGGTAGTATGAGTCCGATTACCGAGATCGGTATAAAGGAAATTATTAATTTAAAAGAAAAGTTAACACAAAACTAACGACCTACCGTTAAACAACTTAGTTAGATCTTTTTAAATCAAATTATTTATTTGATTTACTGATGTTATTTTAAAAACTATAAAAATATTATTTACAATATTCGAAAAGCAAACAAAAAAGAACTTTATGTGTTGAGATTGAGTCGGTTTAGTTGTTGAAAACACGAGTGCCAAATTGCGCTCAATATTATTACAGCTAAGTACTGTAGGTACCTAGTATTGCAAAAATAACGTAAACATGATGATTCCAGAAGCAAAATGCACTCAAACCAGTACAAATGAAAGTAAACAATACGCCACTCAGGGTCAAACTGATTGAGCCCGTAACATTGAATGGAGACAAATTACGCTGTAGTGCACGCATTGTGAAGTTCCGAGTTCGGATGTGCGGTATGAAGGGTACAGGATTGTGTGGAGCGTTGACGTTTTAGTTCCTTTTTTATGGTGATTCCTTGGAAGTTCATATAATCCTAAAACATAATACATGTTAGCTTTGGAATCAGGCAAATGTGGGTAGAACTGGTGCTTCGACGTATACTTATATTTATAAGTACATATTCATCGATTTCTTTGTGTACTGACAGTGAAACTTGGCTTTTTGACAAAGTATATGAAGTACTTACCTATGTAAGTTTCTTTATCTATTTACATGTCTTCAAAAAATCTGGATCATAAAATCTCGTAATCACTTTAATGTTCTGGGCCCAGAAAAGTTCTAAGGACTCTAGAGTTTCAGTACTTTAGAACTCTAAAACATAGGAACTTTCTTTCTATTTATGCCAGTATATCCTGCAACAATCGCCGTTTGTTTTTTTTCTATAACTATCTGACCTTAGTTTTAAGCCATAACTATATATCTATTTGCTGTGGAAGCACCACTGCTAGTTCAGTATTTCTTTTACATTTAAACAATTTCATTAACCTCCTCTGTTTGACTATGAATATTACTCCATCGTTTCTAATAAAACAATTTTCAATCAACCAGTAGGCGAACCTTTCGATCAAGTTTCTACCTTGTCAGTAAACAAATTAAACATCCCTCAACACACGAATAACTTCTGCGAAGTCGACCGATCGGGACATGTGTATCCGAAATTAGACCCTATTTGAAGAGATGAAAGTTAAAATCGATGAAATATCGATACCTCAACGATATTTAAAACATCACAAAATTAACGATCTTAATTACGAAGTGACTGTTATTTTTTTAAAATAGTATAGTCAAATCACACACAATCGTAAATATTTAACCGCTGGTAACGTAATTTTACCATTACTACGGATCAAAAGACTGGCCCTAAGTATTTCATTTATGATTGAGCATTTTTTTATAAAACATTCGTTCGTCCGTTCTATACACAAATAATTATGCTCCGTTTGTTAGAATGCGGTACCAGCGTAAGCTTTACCAGCATTGTAATACATTTTATTGCAATAACAGACATTCAAATAAAATGATGTCTGAAAACCCAAAGAAGTTGCATTGTCAATATCATCGATATACGTTTATTCTAAGCTTTTCATCTCTACCTTAACCTACATGCTCTTGGTCTGAAATTTCCTGAAACTTGAATAGCTTTAAAATACATCAAAAATAACTCAAAAGGGTCAATTCTTCAAATGCAGTCTATTTTAAACTTTTTGTCTAGCAGCGTAAAGAACAGTTTGGTAAAGCATATTTACATTGTGCCTCATGCATATAATTTACTAGCTTTTGCCCGCGACTTCGTTCGCGTGGACTTCAGGTACGTCCCGTCTAGTCTAGTAATAAGTAAGAAATACGGTAACTAAGCACTGCAGAGCCCTAAATTGTAGCCTATATGTTATTCTGATGTATAAGCTATATTGTGGTAAAGTTTCATTCAAATCCATTCAGTAGTTTTTACGTGAAAGAGTAACAAACATCCATACATCCATACAAACTTTCGCCTTTATAATAGTAGTAGGATTACTGGAAATAAGAGTGAACGCGTTAGCCATGTTCGAAGAATTAAGGCTCATATAATTAAATTTATAGAATCTGTTTAAAGTTGGTGCTGAGGCAATTAAGAATTTGGACTCGATGCAGAAAATATTGATTTTAATTATAGCAAACGTATAGGTCCTTAAGTACCTATAAAATTTACGTGTTTTTAAGAATTTTAAATGAAAATCAAATCTCAAATGAAAGCTTAGTGCCGTTTTAAAATTGGTAGGTATTTCGTAATATGTTATGATTTCGCCTAACTGCCTCGGTGGCGCAGCGGTGAGGGGGTCGCATTTTAAAGCGACGGCTGCGCCAGAGGTCCCAGGTTCAATTCCCGGGTCGGGCCAAAAATATGTACCGGAGTTTTTCTGTTCAGAAATTCTCCGGGTAGCCCGGAGTTTGGAAGTTGGCGGTGTTTCACCCCCGTGCCTCGGAAAGCACGTTAAGCCGTTGGTCCTGCGCCTGATCTCTCTCCGATCGTGTCAGATTGTTGTCCAATCGGGCTATGAGAGTGAAAGGAATAGAGAGTGCACCTGTGTTTGCGCACACACTTGTGCACTATAATATGTCCCGCGCAGTCGGTTAGTCGTTGTGACTGGCCACCGTAGTCGAAATCGGCTAGGGGGACTATATGATTTCGCTGAATTTTTCTAATACAGAACCATAAATAAATTTAAAAAATAACAGATAATTTGTTAACCTACAAGTAAGATAGATTTTTAGCTTTTTGTAAGTTTTAAAACATATTTTTTACCTTTTGACATCAGTATATAAATAACACGTAAAATTAATAAGCAGATAAACAGAAATATCTATCAATATTATTTATCTATAAAACTTCAAAACTCATCATAAATACCACCCTTATTCCTTTTTTGCCGTTCGAATGCCTCTAGGGGCATCGTAGAGATCTATGCAAACATTCTGTTGCCACTGCAAATATCATCCTCAATATCTATCGTTTGTGAAGCAAATAGTGTGATTTTAGGATAAGCTAGAGGGTTATCGAACAAGATATTAGTTTGAGTAACCGTTAAAGTTTGGGGACGAAATATGTTTCTTAGCGGCTTGTTTTTTTTCTTCAATTATTTATTAAATAAATTAGTACAATAGATGTCATACATACAGCGCTGTATGTTCTATAAGTAGGTAATTATAGCGATTGAACACATTTAAAAAGCAAGAGGAAAACCACCACACTTCCCTAATTCAAGTTTTGGATAAAACTCCACCGACAAGAGCTCATAAATTTGATCAGATCGGACCACACTTGATGATAATTATATAAAATGCTATGTTATAAAGTCAATGAGTGCATTTCTGCGTAAACATATTTTTTTTGAAAAAATAAATGTATAGATAGTGCCATCCACGAAGGCGCGCGCCACCTTTCGTCATAATCAGTTATAGAACATTTATGCAAGCTTTTTCCAATATTTAATGATATAATATTAATTATAATTATTAAATGTTTATTATTTAATATTTGCCACACAACCTGCAACCCGCGCTTTCCTCGTTCAAAATTGAACGGCGCGCGCCTTCGTGGATGGCACTTCCTATATTTTATTTAGCCTGCTTGATTTAAATCCCTTGTCTTATAAATAAGTGGTACTATTTTGGATGGGCAGTACCGTTTAATTATTTATTTTTCCGCATTTTTGGGTTGCAAATAACTTTATTTGCCTACCATCTTGTTGGAAAAATAAAACCGGTTAAGTGCGTGTCGGACCCGCGGGTCTGAGGGTTCCGTGCCACCCTTAACTAAATTCAGGGTCCACTTACTTTCACTTAACGAAAACATCACAATATATTGCGACAGCAAAAATAACTTTGTTTTTCATAGTGTTTGTATGAAAGACAAAGTTATATTTGCGGTTGATAAAAATGTGCAATATCTCAAAAACTACTAGTTTGATCACCTTCAAACCAATTTTCGTTGCAAGTTTTTGTTGAGATCTACAGCATATATTTTTTTCAAAATTTTCACTTTCTTAGTTCAAAAGTTAGATGGGGGGGACGCCCATTTTACCACTTTGGAAGCGTCTACATCTCAAACCTTACACTTTTAGAAAAAATTGTTTTAGAAACCTCAACATCATTTTAAAAGACCTATCCATAGACACCCCACACACATAGTTTTGAGTAAAAAAAACTTTTTAGGTTTTAGTTTCATGTATGGGAGCCCCCCCTTAAATATTACTTTTTCTAACTTTTTGTATCTGAATCGGAAAGCGGTGAACAAAATACACCTACCTACCAAGTTTCAGCTATGTGATGCTTAGTTTCAGAATAAAGTGGCTGTGACATACGGACGGACAGACAGACAGACAGACAGACAGACAGACAGACAGACTTGACGAAACTATAAGGGTTCCGTTTTTTGCCATTCGGCTACGGAACCCTAAAAACGGAATCCTTCCCGAAAAAACAACAAACAACATTCTATTTTTATTATTTAAAAATGCATGAGATCGGTAAACGAAATTGCACGTCGAAAATAATAAAAGGTTTTGTGAATTTTTGTGAGCAAGTTTTATTCTGTTTGAGTACCTATTTTATTTGTGAGCTTTAATTTAGGGGTAGTTTTTATCGATGCTGAGAAAGAAATGTGCAGAAAAGAAGTGTAATATACGAATATTATATTTTTTTATTTCTAGTCGAATCCCATTATAAAAATTAATTACTACCATTTTATACTCGCAGTAACAAGAGAAGGCAATAGTTGATTATGTATCTTTGATTGAAAAAATAAGATATTTAGGAGCTGATGATTCTGTTTGAATTCAAATCAAATCAAATCAAATTATTTATTCAGTATCAGGGTTGTTACATTTCTGGGATACGATTGAGGATTTCTTTTAAGTAAAAATTTTACTTGTGTCAGAAAATCTTCGCTCTCCATTACAGTTTAAAATAACAAAAGTGAACACAATATTTTATGTTATCAAAATGCTTAGGATGCATACTACAAAAGGTAAAAAAGTAAAAACAAATAAGGTATCTTGTGTGTGTGTGTGTGTGTGTGTGTGTGTGTGTGTGTGTGTGTGTGTGTGTGTGTGTGTGTGTGTGTGTGTTTGTGTATGTGGATCTTTAAAATAGAATTAAGTACAGCGTTAGAATATCATGTTATTTATAATCAAACTTTCGGTGCTATATACTTAGACCAAAAAAAATGACTCAACCCTACTTTCATTAACATCCCTATAAATCTTGCCTAAAGTAACGAACATTTTATTAGGGTAGTTTTATGTAAGTTTTAAATAACTTTCATGTGCGACTGCGAAGAAAGCCTCTAACTCAACCCTACCAAAATTGAAACTTTTTGAATTAACGCAAACGATAGTTATTTATTGTGCTTAAAACCCCTTGATTCAATGAACTATGAAACGAGTTCTTGATTGTTCCAATTATTGCTTTTGTACGCAATTCACGTTTTCAGTTCCAAAAGTGCTTTAAAAAACTCATAATGCTTTCAATAGCTCATGTCCTCATTGAAAATTGCGAAATCGAAAAGTTGATATTCCGTTTATTCCAAATGTAGGTAGCCTAGTTTTTATGACACAGCTTCTGTTATGAATATCGGTCAAGAGGGCACCCTAAATGCTTGGGGTGGTTCCATAAAATGGGATCTTGAAGCGTTGTAGCTACGCCTACGAATCATAGCTTGAATGAATCTGTACTTTGTCACGTCATGATTATGTAAATAAATAAAATCTTCTCGTAAAAGGTGATATTAAGCGCTGATTCTATTTATGCACGTATTGGCGATTATATTGAGTGATAACGACAAGGAAGTAATCTGTTACATAACCTCTGGCGCAGCCGTTGCTTTAAAATGCGACCCTCTTACCTGTGCCACCGAGGCAGTTCAAGTTTTATTGATTAAGGACATTGCGAAAACGTTGAACTACTTGCCTCGTTGACAGCTTGACAATCAGTGTTCTAAATTTTGTGACTATTGACTGTTGACGTCATTTGCCAGCTCTTGTCATAGGTTCTTTAAGTCAAAAATCCCTTTATATTGAATTTGTATTTGAAATCCTTGATTTAGTTTATCCTCTACCTAGTGATCCCTAAAACCAAGTGTTCCATTTCAGCGTGGCTCCGCACTTTTTTCTCATTCCAAACCTGATATGTCACTCGATGTTTGCGGAAAAAGATTGTTCACTTTGTCCTAGTTTTCTATTCTCACGTTACAGATATTGCGTCTATGGGGTTAAAATTCCTTGTGTTTGTAATCTTTTGTAATCCTAAAGCTGTCTTTGATTTGTAACTTAAGATTTTGGATGTAGTTTCAGACAGTCGCTAATTAAAAATAAATTGCATTGAAAAGTATCATTAATCGATTGATACCCGAAATGCAATACTGAAACCTTTATTAGTAACAAACAAGAAAAAAATCATACTAAAACCTGCAACTGAAATGAACATAAACATAATTGCACTTGTAAAAAGCAATTGTGTCAGACAGGCAATCTAACCCTTACTTACGTTACCCGGGCGAATGCCTTTTATGTTAATAAGTCTACTGATATCTACGAGCAACTTGCCATAATAAATGGTATATTATTCTTCTACAAAAATATTGAAACAGTAACAATAATGATTCTTTCGCCAACAACATCAATAGTACCTACACCATTGCGGTAGCTGAAAAGAAAAAAATGGCTAACCTTTCATTCAAAATCAAAATTCGAATTTGAGTCACTACAAATTTGTTCTTCATCAAAACCGCTATTTACTTTTATCAAAGGTTGCTGACTAACACCTTACCCTATTTAGAAACATAATTCTGCGCACTACACAAGACAATCTAGACCCTTAAATAAGCCGAATAGTTGGCAACTTAACGTAGCCATTGATTCTCCGATAGATTCTTCGAAACTCGTTACGAAGCTGGCACCAAATTTCCCAGCGATTTCAGCAAGTTTCAGAGAGGCCACAACGACTTATGAAGTTGTTTGATTGAGCGAGAATTTTCCGGATCATGTTGTTAGATCGGATATTCGCCAAGTCAATTTGAGTGTGCGGTCTAGTGGGTAAAAATAATGGTGGGCGAATCTACGGATGAAAGTTCAGGGTTGTAGCAAATTTGTGATTCAGTAAGATCTGTTCCTTGAGAGCTGTTCTGATATTTTGTACTACTATTTCAGCGGTTGGGTGAATGTTTGTGATCATAATATTTTATGTGTCATTTGAACACAGCTATATAGTGTATTCATTCTAGATTTCAATGTATGGGCGAAACGGCAAAATTTATAATTTTAGTTTGTTGCTGCTGTGTTATAGCTCTAAGTGAGTACATTATAGAACACAACTCTCCCACCCCCCCAACCCACCTCTTCACCCCTCCCCCCTTGATAAAGGTACAAATTTCATATTTCCTCTATTTTCAGGAAAACTATACAAGCTAGGACAAAATGGTCAAGGACTAAATTATTTGTCAATAAATTACCTACAAATAAGTATTAACATTCATTTTGATACGAGTTATTGTTTTTAAGCTATGGAGCATCAAAGAGTACTAAAAATTTGCGTATAGCAGAAATACAACATTTAACCCAAAATAAACAATATAATTTATAAATTTTGACAAGATATGCGTTTCTGTAGTACATACCTATCTAAAATAAATCAGTATCGTCGTTGTTATCTTCTAAGGTTTGTCGAATCTACTAAGGCCCCAATGTCTGCATATGGTGGAACAACGGAATGCACCTTTAACACATCCACATATTTTTCTGTAGCAATTTTTGCAGCTGCATGATATTGTTTTCAGTATCAACTGTAGAGCTTGATCAAAGTATGCATTGAATGCTGACAAGCTGAAGAAGGTGGTCTTTTCATAATAACACCGTATTGTTCTTGAGAGTTGGTCAAGAAGTGAAGTTGAAGTACCTAAATGTTTCGTAACACGATTATACTTTTTTCGGTTTGCTTAGCCCCATACTATGCAAGAATATATATTTTTCTCCTGCCTTTTTACCTCCTCGCGTTAGGCATCAGGAGTTATTGTATCTTGCAAGTCGATGATATATGTTATTAAATAGACTGAACCGTTCCTGTGCCTTAGAATGCCGATATTATGTAGTACGTCGAAAAGACATTGTCGTAGTGGTTGGGCAAGACATTGATCTGTTGGTTCTTTTACTGGGACTGACTCCACCACGTAAGAATATATTCTACTACATCTGCATTCTACAACAAAGGAAAGGTTTAGTCTTTCCTGTTTGGTAAAAAGACCGAGTTGAAAGATACAATAAACGTTTAAAATAACCCGGATGCCTCACGCAAGCAGATAGAAGAGGCAGGAGAAAGATATATTCTCGGATAGTATCATAGTAGGTACCTAAAAAGTATAAACGATATACGAGAGGTCCACTTTTACAAAAACATTGATCTGAAGAACAATACAGTAGTGATATTATCAAAGTTTCCATCTTCAGGAGCTGCTTGTCAGAATTCAACACATGGGTACTTTTCATCAAGTTCAATTATGGCGAGCAAATTTATTCAACCCAAATTACTGAAGCTGGAAAAAAATTGTAACTTCCTACCCTAAATACCACATAGGCACCAGCTCCACAGTAGATACTGAAAATAGTATCAAGCAGCTGCAAAAAAGGCTACAGAAAAGTATGTGGATATGTCAAAGCTGCATTCTGTTGTTCCACCATATGCATACATTGGGGCCTTAGTAGGTTCGACAAACCTTTAGAAGATAACAATGACGATACTGATTTGTTTTAGATAGGTATGTACTACAGAAACGCATTTCTTGTGAAAATTTATAAATTATATTG
This sequence comes from Pyrausta aurata, assembly GCA_963584085.1. Classification (NCBI taxonomy): domain Eukaryota; kingdom Metazoa; phylum Arthropoda; class Insecta; order Lepidoptera; family Crambidae; genus Pyrausta; species Pyrausta aurata. The sequence goes on along the minus strand of OY757275.1, from coordinate 9,398,410 downwards.
TTTATTTTGTGTTTAATGTTGTATTTCTGCTATACGCAAATTTTTAGTACTCTTTGATGCTCCATAGCTTAAAAACTATAACTCGTATCAAAATGAATGTTAATACTTATTTGTAGGTAATTTATTGACAAATAATTTAATCCTTGACCATTTTGTCCTAGCTTGTATAGTTTTCCTGAAAATAGAGGAAATATGAAATTTGGGACCTTTATCAAGGGGGGGAGGGGTGAAGCGGCGGGTTGGGGGGGTGGGAGAGTTGTGTTCTATAATGTACTCACTTGGAGCTATAACACAGCAGCAACAAAATAAAATTATAAATTTTGCCGCTAAAAAATCTAGAATGAATATACTAATATCTCACTTAATTAAATTACGCTCATCATTTGTTTTACACATAATACCTTACTATAGGTAGACCGCGAAATTGAGACCTCGCCTGCGGGGCAAAGGGGGTGCGGGGGAGAGCGCGGTTAGTGAGCGGTGCGGGCGGGTGTTTCCGCGCCGCCCGCACCTCTTGCGCGACCAACTATCGCCTCCCCCCACGCCCCTGTTCCCCGCAGGCGAGGTTTCAATTTCGCAGTCTACCTATAATGCTTTTTGCGAGGGAATATTATTATTATTGAAAATCTTTAGCCGTGTCTACTAATAACACAGCTATATAAAAAAAATATATCTTGATGATGTCAATCTTGCTTCAATCCGTTTAATTTCAAGGTAGTTCAATTCTCACTCAACTAGTTGAGTTGCTGAGTAGGTATTGCAATGTTACTCCAGAAAATTAAAAATACGCCAGACAAAACACCAACTAAACATCCATAACCTAGATACAAATGTTCGTGCTCATCACAAAAACAATTGCCTCGTGCAAGATTCGAACCCGCGATCGCTGGCATAGTTGTTAGAAGCGCTAACCACGTTAATCTGTTGAGTGGATTATACGGAATTGAAAAACAAATTTTCTTATAAATTCCAAAGCAGAGAACTATCAAAGCAACATCGCAATACGCTTCTCTACATTTTTTCCGCACCATAAATTTGAGCAAAAATAAATAAAAAAAATATCGATCTAAACACAAAATTTGAAAGCGAGCTGAGAAAGCTTCTCATACAAAAAAGCTATTTCTTTACAGAATTTTTTGAGGATGACATAAACTAACAAAAAAGAAGAATTTTCGCCATGTCTCATAAGATCAGCATGTCATATTATAATAAAATTGCAATGTTATTTAACTTATTATAACAATATTAATCGTCGCAACGCCTTTGCAGGGCATCACATGTACTAAAACCCTACTATTATATATATATACCCATGTGACACGCAATAATGATTTTGAGTTTGAGCATAGACATCATGACTAACACCAGCTTTGTCTACAAAGCAATCGGATTGAGGGCTCGACGCGTCGACTGAAGTGCCTATTTCTGTATCTCCTCAGAAAAATTAGGTGCTCGAAGAAGTTACAGCTTTAGAGGCAAAGCAAAAACAATGCGGTCAGCACAATTTTTCAGGTGCATTTAAAAACACCGGTAGTATATTAAGAAATGCAAAAAAAAATCTTACAATAAATAGGTACGCTCTTGTCTCCAGACTAGACCAGACAAGGCTCTGGCTTTACTTATTTTTTAAATAATAAGGGTAATTCCTTTCACCCGAACTAGCTATAAATGTAATTGATCGCATCAGACATGACATTATCTAACTTTTTTTTTGATATGTTGGATAGTGCTTAACTGTCGAATGCGAGACAGGTATTTATCATTATTACTGTGGAATATGATTTCTTGTTTATTTTTCTTTTCTGCTATTTGTTCATGTTATTAGATACCCTAATATTCGGTTTCTAATTTTAAAATATGTGAACTTGATCTCCTCAAAATAAGGGCTTCATATTTCTACTTTTTGTTGTGATTGAATCTGTTAAGGCTCATCTTTCTTAACTTTGCGAGACCCACTTTGATATTGTTTGATATTTTCGCTATCGGAGGTAATATTTCTTGTCGTCGCTTATTTATTTACTCTTTGATCAAGTCCTTGTCAAAATTACCTGTTGACAATATTAATATTAGCATCGAAGTTATTAGTATGCGGAGTCTTATCGACTTTGTGAAATATTTTTTCGTTATTTTCTTTGAAATTGGGAAATTAAAGCTATGGCGTGTCAGTTAGTTTTATTCATAAGATCATCCCTCAGATCAGATACTTGTTAGATTCTTGTTTATATCGATCTTAGCTCTTAGTACAAAGTTTCTTGTATGCAATCTCCTCATCTTCCCCTTATCTTTTTTAGAATAAAATATTAAAATATAAATATTGGATGCCTATCACATACATTGCTCTGATCTCAAAATAAGTAGCTTATGCACTTGTGATATAGAAATCATAATCAACTTCTGCTTAATTGCAAAATCATTTAAGTCCTAACCTTTTGTTTTATTTTTTCAGGTAAAAATACAGTGCTTCATCTAACAACAAACTTACGACGTCAAAAGAATCATCTATGATTGCATGTCTTCCCCGCCATAAAGGTAAGATTTACGTAGAAGGCATAATGTTTCTTGGTCCTCTCAAGCTTGGTTCAATTATGTCACACTAGCAGTTTCCCGCGGCTACATCCGTATAGATATCATATATATCGTCTATGTGCTATTCAAATGCATAAGCTATATTTTTTGAAAGATTCAACACAATGTATTAATTAGTTTTTGCGTGATGGAGTAACAAACATACATCCCAAACTTTGGCGTTTATTTTAGTACGATTATTAACTTCTTATCATTTTAAAAAAGTTGTAGTAGTTCTAAAAACGATCTACCGTAGTAAGTAAAAGAACATTATTGGTTAAATAAAAAGAAATAAAAAAATAATTGAAATAACGATTCCTTCGTACTTATTTGGTTTTATTGCGAGGAAAAGCCCCTTAAACTCAGTAATCGGATTTGCTAACTAATTAACAGTAATTATAATACAATTATTCTAATTTTTTATTTGTTGTAATCAATCCAAACTTTCAACATTTTAATTAAGTAGTCAGCCTTAAATCATTTAAGTACTAAAACAAATTTATTTATTTCTAAAACTTTTGGAGTGGAAAACAATAGACAGAATTAATATTCTGACTGGACTCGATAATTGGATTTTATAAAGGACTGATTAATTAATCCAATAACAGATTTAAGAGTGGTTTTAAAACGAAGACTTGTATGTTTGTAGAGGCCTCAGTTATACTGTCTAAGATGGGTTGTTTTTACCTTTTGCTGGAGATAACGATATTAGAATACGAATACTATTTTTTATATCTTCATAAATGAAAGTCTTGTTAGTTATAACTCAATAAACCCATTTACAGTTGTTGGAAGTTACAAAAAATTGATAAGACATGATTATGTCTTCACCCCGAATAACGAGTAACCAAAAACGGACAGGGCTGAGGGATACAAAGTTCTCCTGGTAGCGTAAATATAACGTATGTTGACAATGTCGTTGGCAGAAATAGTTATAAAAACTGTCCTTTTTTTATTTTCCTGACATTTTATTCGGGTTTTACCGACTGTACTATTTGTAAACATATAAATAAATCTGGCTTTTAAAATCGCAGATTTTTATAAAACACACGTTGAAGCTCCATTAATTTGTTGTTTTTTTAATGAAATTTCGTTTATAATATTTTATCGTGCTTTATCTAAACAGGACAAACGTCTGTGTTGTTAACCTTTTGTAGGCACGAACGATCGCTTTTGGGTTTTAATTATGTAATTGGACGGTCGGTTTTTATTCATTTAAATATTGTTTGCTTTATACCATGAAATTCAGTCACACACACTCACCATAGCAATTAAAAGCCCAGTCATGTAAATAAATTGAAAGTTACCAATAATATGGCGCAAATAAATTGGCAACGATTCTCTTACTCATTTTTCCTATCTATACATGTTTTTTTAGCTTTATGTTACAAAAAAATATATAACAGATACATTGTTTGTGTTCCCTAAATTTAATGATAAAAAGATTTGCAAGAATATTATGTTAATTTTCAGACGTCGTCATTATCAATCATTAACCATATGTCAGATGGCAATTTTAATGACAATTGGTTAAGGTACGTTTTCACAATTGTTAATATTAAACTGCTGGTAACGTAACTTTACCATTACTATCGATGAAGAAATTGGGCTTTAATGACCAGTATTTTTTCTTTATTTTTTTAACGATCACGATGATGCCTTAATTAATATTGAAAGTAATTAACCAGACATTTTTCACACTTTCACCCCATCGTTAATCTTGTTTGTCGCTGAATGACGTAATTTATATGAACCAGGAAACGTTTTTCCGATATTCCCTTTAAAACACCGAGTATTTTTTGTTAAAACTTAAATAGGGACAGTGGTATTACAGTGAATAGAGTCAGAGGACACAATTTATGATCTACATAAGAAGTTGTCTGGAAGAGATCGCTTGTAGCGATAAGAAAACCTAAATTGTACTTTTCTTTATTTTAAATGACCTATGTGATGTGCAATAAAGAATTATCCTATCTTTTATTATTAAATAAAAGCCCGTGTTTCAAATGTAGGACAAGATGGACAGACGACCTTGTAAAGATCGCAGTATCACACTGGATGCAGACCGCTCTCAACCGGTCGCTGTGGAAATCCATGGGGGAGGCCTATGTTCTGTGGACGTCCTTTGGCTGATGATGATGATGTAATCCCGGTCTATTTCGGCCACGGCGACTGTCTTCAACTCCGGTTTTGCCGTTGATGTGCTCGCATGTGGCTTATGTAGCCAATTTTGTTTGCAAAAATCCTCGCACATTGCGGGCATGAGAGCACTCCGTTTACATAGTTATAGCTGATAGCCGCAGGTGGTTGGGCTTTCAGCTCGTCGCGTCTAGCATCCAGCTCAAGGAGCCTCCGGTTTTCAAAAACTTTGACGATAGATTTAACTAGCGCTCGATGATGATGATGATGTTATGAACAACAAAGAGTTATTTTATCCTATGTTAATGTACTTGTGATTCTACACTTTTTACTTAATGTATCCTTTTCAAAACCAAAAGACACACCGCTTCGTTTTAGGTTTAGTAGCTTACGATCGTTATTTTTGTCGATGTCATTTGTCAATCGAATGATAACATTAATAATAATAAAGTTTATTTCAGGCAGAGCCTATAGCAGTTAGTAACAATAATTCTTTAAACTAGTGTTAGTGCTAATTTGATGATGATACATTTACATTCGATTCAAAATTAATGAATTAATGAAATTTCAAATAGAAAGAGAATCCCCGTTGCAAAGGCAAAAAATCGGCTGTACCTACAGATTTTAATGAAACATGAAAAGGAACAATTGGGATAAAATTAGCTATAATACAAAACAAAAAAAAAAACTAAACGAATATCGGTTTATCCGTTTGGGAGCTACGACACCTCAGACAGATACACAGAACGACACGATAAACTTATAAAACCCCTCTCTTTTTGCGTCTGGGGTTAAGAAAACCAAGTTATCAAATAAAAAAACTGTCAGTTATTTGACTGGAATGAAATAAATTATGTTACAGTCGACTCTGAAACTGAAATACTTTCGACAAAGCCTCATTAGTCATTCGACCCTAAGATTTCTACAAACAATGATTGATTTGCTCAAATACCCGAAGAAACTTCCACAAGAATTCAACCCCCATTAATATTTCAAAATTGAAAGGAGTTGTACCAATTGGGCCTACAACTTTAGGGTTGGTAAAAACAATTTTATTAAATTCTGTTTTGAATTTCATATTACACTTTTGTTTGCCTTAGCGAAAGTTTTGTTAGCTTTCATAAGAGTTTAAGAAGATATTCAAAATTTTATTTCAATAATAATGAAACTCGCTGCGTAAGAATAAAGATTAAACCTTAATCTTCGTAAGGACTTCTTGGCAATGTCTCTTAAAAGGTAAAATACAAAAAATATTGAAAACTAAATCTATGTTATTCTAGATTTTTTTAAATGTAGATAGCCAGTAATTTTTCCACGATACCACCTAATGGTAAGTGACAATGTAGCTTAAGATGAAACATGCCATATAATCACCAAAAAATCTAGAAACACACATAACTTACAGAGAGGGATGAATCGTTACGACTGTCTTATTGCTCTTATAAGTAACAACTTCCAAGCAATCTTTGAAAAAGAAAATTTATTTTACAAGAAATATTTATTTTAACAAGTTAATAATCGCTTATATTAGGTACCCAATTTTTTCAAACTCCCATTCAACGTCAACCCTACATCTTTCAACAAAATAAATCACAGAGGCTATTGCTTTATGAATAAAGATTCTGTTGCCATTCTTCAGAGCCAACGCGATTTGAATCGCTTTGTTTCAACTCTCAACCGTTTGGCGGTCTCAGGCTACCGTTTCAAAGGAGATTGACCAAATTTTAGTAGTTTGTAAAAAAAGTTTTATTAGTATAATGGCACTCCGGGAATGATTTAAAAAGAAGTAAATTGTACGTTAAGTTTCGATTTGTGGTTGAATCAAGTCCTATTTTGCTCTAGAACCTAAATTGCGCAACTTTGTTCAAGTATGCGAGAATACAAAAACTATATGCCTGTTAAACTGTATTTTCTCTGTATAGACCTATGTTTGAGTGGTAGATAATGTTTTTAGCATTAAGACCGCCATATGTACCTTTTGTTTGTGCATGAAGTGTTTTAAATAAATAAATAAATAAACCTAGTTCAAGCATTTTTTCATTTTTGTTAAGCTCGATTTAAACTAACGAACAAAGAGAGCAGAGCAAGAGCATTCCTTCCTGATCTTTTAGAGGCAATGAAAACGACTTTCCAGCGTTTTTTTAATAGAATGCTCTACATTTGTTTACACTAAAATAATTTTGATGGAGTGAGCAAAAAATGAGCATTCGCTAGTCTGATATAAATCGACCTTTATACGAAACAACCTATGGTTTTTGTTTCAAAACATTAAATATTAATTAATACCTATTGTCATTAATTTTAAACTTAAATGGCCGTCTCCTTTTAGAAATTTAGACGCGCACTTGTTTTAAAATATGGTGTGATGTATATTTATTTTTGGGTTAAATATTCTTTTGGGGGAGATTTTTGGCTTCACAGAATATAACAATAGACAATTTGGGTCATTGTTCTTTGGGCAAATTCATGATGGTAATGAACGGGTTGTTGAATTATACCTAAATAATGTAGGAAAGTGTCTTTATTGTATTTTTTTATACTAAAGCTAAATTTTCGCGAAAAACATTTGAGGTTATTGCATTATGAAGAGTTTGATTGAACGAGGAATTTTATGTGCTACTGGCTTAAATAAAATAAAAAAAAAATCGTTTCTCAATTCATTTACAATATATTAAGGAAACTTTGTGATATTATAAGATAACGCTACGACCAACATGAGCCGAGCAGCAATGTAAAATGTTGGTAAAATGGGCGGTTGTTTCCGTTATAAATAAATAAAACATGATTTAATAATTTGACGACTACATGCTTAAAATAAACTAAGCAAAATGATTCAAGAACGATTCTTTGAAAGAACTTCATTAAGATTACCTAATCCAACAGAAAAAGCTGTGTCTAGCCAGGCAAACAGTTTTACCGCCATTTATTACAACATAATTCATACTGAATAATTAATCTTTGTAACAATTCCTAACTAGGCTCATTTGTAACAAGTCCTAATAAATGAATGTCATCCTTAATTAGTTGGATGGTAAAGATTAGGGGTATTTCTCGAGAAAATTGCGGTTTTATTTTAAAGAAGATTTTAGACCTTGTGGTATTTAAATCTATGGTATTCTGAATTGTTGAAAGAAGTTTGAGATATCTATAAAATATCCTACTAATATTAAAAATTTGATTTTGTGAGGATGTTTCTTGCCTCCACGCAATAACTATTGGATGGATTTTGATGACTTTTTCATACATTAGAATAGCAATAATTTAAATTAAGCCGTGGGGAACAATAGTGATATCATAAAACCGTGTGTATAATGTTTGACTGTTGATGAATTTTATCATAACAATTGATTTGAAAATCACACATAAAATTTATGTTATCGGATTAACAGCAAGTATCTTTAGATATTTAAGTATAGAGTATTTCTTGCAAACTTTTATGCCTAGAAGTAAAAATAAAATGAGTGTGATCTGCCTGAGGCGAGGCCAAAGTAGTGTGTTTAATTATCCTCTTCCCGCCCTTGAGGCTCAATGCGGATATTGAAGCTCCGTAGCGGAGATAGGTGCCCGTGTGTACACACAAATAAAAAAAATGTCTTTTCTTTACTAAATAAATAAAAATAGTCTAAAGTTATTTTTGAAAAACCACCTGGAGGCGTATTTGCGATCCAACTTATCCGTAAAAGGAGATGTTTACAAAAATGCCAAGACCATGTACGGTATTTTAAAAAATACCTATCAATGAAGGTAATTAAAACAATAAAATGAGATACTTTTAAAAACCTTGGCAACTCTTTTTGAGTATACTTACTGCAAAAACACATCGAATCGTGCAAAAAAAAGTTAATCTGTCAATGTCAAAAGTCATTTTGCTTAATCTGTCAATGTCAAATGTCGTTTTGCTTTTCCGCTTTCGATCTTTTTTAATCTGTTCAAACAAATTAGTGGCTGACAGGTATTTGACAGACTTATTAGACATGAAATATTGCTAGATTTTATTAGTTTATGTTACATATTACCCAAAAATTGAATATTTTACAGACGAAAATCATTCTAAAAATGATAAAACTTTACTAAGCAATTTTTTAGAGTCATGTAAAAGGTGTTGGAATTTTTCCCATACAAACAAAAACATATCCTTTCCAGGCAGTTCAACCAGTCAGTCAGTGTAAACAAAGATTATCAATATAATATTAATATTATAATAAGACTACAATTGTATGAACATTAATGTTTATGTTGTTTTATTATAATTATATTATCAATATAATGCGAGATTGCAATACGAATTGCTAATTTGACAGTAAAGCAGTGCTTCTTAACTGTCAAAGTTAAATCGCAATACGCACCCTGTTCCAAGGGAGGTACAATGTTATTTTAGCAACACTTACTTATTAAATTGTGCTAATAGATAGAGAACCCGGTCCATCGGTACTTCAAAATCATCAATGACAATAAAAAGCTAATAATAAATGCTACTCGTGTTCATTTTTGCATATACGATAAAATCAATTGGTCATAGACATCTTATGTGTCATAATTATTCAATCCACGTTAATAGATTAATGCATTCATTGATGAAATTAACCGACACTTTGTTGGAATAAATAGATGTTATCATCCGGCCATAATGAATGGATATATTATAGATCGTTTGGCTTCAATGGGCACGTACGTTGAATCTTAATCTAATGGATGAACGACTCATCGATAGGTACTTATATTTCAAATGTATTCATTTATTATATTAAATTGAATGTTACAAAACTTCACAATTTATCGGGATTTTATGCAACTTTCACTTGTTTAAAAGGTAAAAATGGTGTTTACCTTCCCACCAAACAAGAAGGTAAACATCATTTTTACCTTTTAAACAAGTGGAAGTTGCATAAAATCCCGATAAATTGTGAAGTTTAGTTTAAAAATACAACAAAGTTGAAAATCTTATGAATGTTATCCCTTAGCTGCTGAACTGATATTGATTGTTTTTTAGGCTATGTATTTTTGTAGGGGAAATCTGTTATTTGCAGAGAGGAAGTAGAAACTTGCTAGTTGATCATTTTATGATATTAGCGATCCCACGCAACTGCGTCCGCGCATTCTGAGTTTGATCCCTCCCCTCCCGTCACAGGGTGATGTTATATAGCTTCTCTGATAAATAAGCTATCTAACGCAAAAATATTTTTTAAAATCGATCCAGTAGTTCCTGAGATAAGCGCGTTGAAACGAATACTTCACTGTGTGTATTTTACTGTTTTATTTTTTTTGTATAAGGCAACCAAAATGTATCACTCTTCTAATGTGGCAAGTGTGCTATGCAAGTATGAAGAACCATTGAGTACTTTCTCATTAATGAATCTAGAGGTAATTAAAACTTTAATCATCATGCTATGCAAATTGAAACATTAGCTCTACTTCTAGGCTTCCAGATATTGGCTCTGTCATTTTCATCACGACCTTAAGAGAATGAAGATTGTAATCTTGTTGTTTTATCTACCCTTCTCACATGGGGATCGAGTTTGTAAGTTTTTTTTTAATTTATTGTATAGATAGTGCCATCCACGAATTTTCTTCCTAATTTTTTATGGTACATGTGTGCAAGTTTTTGCCAATATTTTATGATATTATAATGAATATTATTATTCAATATTTATTTTTGAATATTTGCCACACACCCTGCACCCCGCGCTTTTCTCAATCAGAAAAGAATGGCGTACGCCCTCGAGGATGCCATTATCTATACCTATACGATTGCTTTTTAGGGTTCCGTAGCCGAAGGCAAAAACGGAACCTTTATAGTTTCGTCAAGTCTGTCTGTTTGTCTGTCTGTCTGTCTGTCCGTCCGTATGTCACAGCCACTTTATTCTGAAACTATTAGCAACACACATCTGAAACTTGGTAGTTAGGTGTATCTTGTTTACCGCTTTCCGATTCGGATGCAAAAAGTAAAAAATCTATATATTTGAGGGGAGGGCTCCCATAAATGAAACTAAAATCTAAAAAAAATTTTTTAGTCTAACTTATACGTTTTGGGTGTATATGGATAGGTCTTTTAAAATGACATTGAGGTTTCTACAACCACTTTTTCTTAAAGTCTAACATTTGAGATATAGACGCTTCAAAAATGGTAAATTAACCGTTTTTTATTTGTCAATTCTGCTAAAAGGTCCTATTAAAAAGTAAAAAAATATATATTTAAGAAACGATTCATAGTGTCTAACTTATTTTATCATCGTCATCATCGGTTTATATCGAGATGTTTTAAGTGCCTCCAGGGTGCATATTGCGATCTTGCATTGACGGTTAAGCAGCTCTGCTTTTGAATGGATTAGCAAATTTCGTACTGCGATGTCTTAGTTGCGATAAATTTCCATGTCTCAATTTTGCTTAAGAGTTAGTGAGTTACTTTTAATTTTTCTTAAGTTGGATCCCAATTTTAATTTAGCGACAACTAATTGAGTGGGAATTGAACTGCCACTTGAACGGATTAAAAAAAGATCGCAATACGCCCCTAGTAAGTCTAGAAATAAATTAATTTTATGCCTTTTGTGAACCTTCAAATTGTCTACAACAATTTTTATGTTTTTTTTTAAACAGGGTACGGACACAATTTTCTAATACCCCCAAAAACATTAGCACCAGGCCCGAAAAGCACAAGAAAACCTGGTGCAAGTACCCGCGCATTGTTTTACTTTGAAGGCGTAGATTATGACCTGATGCCTGAGAACCTAAAAAATAAGAATAAAGACTGCCATGGGCACTTTGTGTGGTGCATTCAAAACCAGTAAGTTTCATGTAGACTTCATAAAAGTAAAAAGTAAAGCTAGCCTGTAAGCATCCCACTGCTGGGCAAACGCCTTACCTCAAGTATGAGGTAGTATGAGCCATACTCCACCACGCGGGCTCAGTGCGGATTGACAGAGGGGTGTTCGCAAAGCAAGCGACCAACTTTGCTGTCAGATTTTATCAAGCCGCCCCAAAGGGCACCTGACAAGGCTTTACGACTAATATCAACTGATATTAGCCGGGACCAACTGCTTAACGTGCCTTACGAAGCACGGAGATGCTCGTGATAAACGTCACTAATATGATCGGAATGGTCACCCATCCAAACATCGACCGCGCTGTACGTTGCTTAACTTCGGTATGACTGCCAAAGCGCTGCCACCACTGCGCTACGAGCACCTCACACACACACAGTAGACTTCATAAAACGTCTTTATAAAACTTGGCTAACCAAGTTGCACCAAGTTCCATTGTTGCACTTCTGACACATACCTATGTAAGGCACTTTCACATGTATTTAGTAGCGTGACTGTAGCAGTTCTACAATATCGTCACGCTGTAGTAGCATGACTGGGTATCCACACTTGTGGGATGTAGACGTGAAACGGAACGCAAGAGTGTGATGAACGGGAAACGAAACGCTAGAGAGTGAAAGGCCTGGGACGGAATGAGATGAACAGAACGGAGATGAACGTTTGATTTGAATGTGGAATGCAGAAGGTATCTTTATATGTACAGCATGTGGCCTGCAATAGGAGCAATAAATGTAATTAACTAGCGGCCGCCCGCGACTTCGTTCGCGCGTCTTACTTTTACTCCGTTCCCATAGATCGTAGAATTTTTATAAGCCTATACGCATTAAACTACTTCTACAGCCTTTCTTGGTAAATAAACTATCTAACAAAGTATCTGGCAAATTTTATAACCGGACCAATAGTTCCTAAGATTAGCGCGTTCAAACAAACAAAAACATCCAGCTTTTTAATATGCGTATAACATATAAATACGAATAAACAAATATTATATTAATTCATGTACACACAACTCGTAGCTTGGTCTTTATTCTGGTCAAACTTAACGGGGATATATTTATATTTTACAACGAAATGAAAATACTTACTACGCCTATCGTCAATTATGGTTCTTTCGGGTGCTAAAGAAAGACCAGGCTACTCTGTGCTTACACTATATCATTCCACATAAGAGGCTGTGGGAGAATCATATTCCCTCAAGTCTTCTCCCGCTAGCTACCTTTAGAGTTTGAACTTGAGCTTTGTTTATGGTCATAACAAAAACTCTACTATTTTGAATTCAAACCGTGAATTAAAATACCATTCTATGTAGGTATCTACCCCATCATCATCATCAAAGGGTGTTCTATCTAAAGCCGTCCACTGCTAAGCATAGACACCCCACGAAAACTTTGCAGAAAAGTTCTGAATTGGACACACTTCGACCACAGGAGCAGCGTAGGATGTCCACTTATAGAGATAAATAATCTGTCCACCAACATTATGAACAAACGACCTTCTGAAGATTGCAGAATTACACTGGACACAGACTGCTTGCGACCGGTCGCTGTAGAAAACTGTGGGGTCTATTTAACTACCCTGTTTATTCACAAAAAATGATTAATTATTCTAAGGAATAAAGTCTCTTCTCTAGAGCAACGCCAATAACAAACATGTGTCAAAACATTGAAATTTCAGACTTGTCAAATTATTGTCAAAATAAAATAACAATTATTTTAGTCGTAAGCACTAAAGAGTTTTGATATCAACTTCGAAGGAAATCACCCCCAGAATAACTTTGTGCCCCTTTTTCACCCTCTTAGGAGATTAATTGCAATAAAATACAAAATGAATCTTCCGTCAATTCTGTAAAAGAATGTGTATGCAAAATTTGAAGTAGATTGGACCATGAGATCACGTTGTCCCATACAAACTTTGCACCCCTTTTTGACCCCCTTAGGGGTAGAATTTCGAAAAATCCTTTCTTATCGGATCCCTACGTCATACAAAGAACACACCCTCCCAGTTTCAGGTTTCTACGATCAGCGGTTTAGGCTGTGCGTTGATCCATCAGTCAGTCAGTCAGTCAGTCAGTCAGTCAATCAATAAATCAGTCGTTCAGGACAAAGCATTTTATTGGTATAGATGATTCTACAGAGTATTCGTAGTTACCTTCACCTGGTCATAGTGCTCCAAAATGCTTTGACTAAAAGATATAGTAACCCAAAGTTATAATCTCTAGTCATTGTATATTAAAATCGCTAACTCGTTGTAGTAAATGACAATGTTAAGTTCTATGACTGGACTTATTTGTTTGCAATACATTGCTGGTTCGATTTATTTTATTAGAAAATAAAAATAAATTTATTTTTCAATTTAATAAATTAAACCATTTATTATGGATTACTCGTCACTTAGAGGGCCCTTTTAATTTTTTGCTCCTATGTCAGGTCACACCCTGTATATGTGAGTATGAGGAGTAGTATCTTTGCCGGGTCTGCTAGTTAAAAATAGAACGTACGAAATACACGATCTCATAGCTTTACGAATCAGTAAGCTCAAGTGGCAGTGGGCAGGGCACATAGCGCGTTGAACTGATGGCCGATGGGGCAGAAAAGTTCTAGATTGGAGACCCTTCGACCAAAAGCGCAGCGTAAGACGTCCACCGACAAGATAGACTGACGACCTTGCAAAGATCGCAGGATCGCACTGGATGCAGACCGCTCACAACTAGTCGTTATGAAAAGCCGTGGGGAAGGCCTATGTTCAGCAGTGGACGTCTTTTGGCTGATAATGATGATGATGATGATGAAAAACACGATCTGCTTTTTTTCAGAACGCTTATGAATCCAGTATGTGGATATCACATGTATTGGCGCTATTTGAATGACTTCAATAATCCCTGTGAGATCGAACTAGAGAATTGTAAATACAGGAAAAGATTTCATATCCCATTCAAAGGAGACCATATGAGAGATGGTAAGTTGGGTTTTTATCAAAATGATTCATTGTATTTTTTTTATTAAAACAGGAAAACCAGTTTTAAAACTGACAATGAGATATTATAGTTAGCTCATAAACCTCTTACAGGTCCTTACATATAGCAATAGTATGAATTAACATTAACAATCGGTCAACAATACTGCCAAGCAACAAAACAACAGAATTCAAAAAGAAAAAACAAATTGAAAACTATTTATGCAACTCACTCGCAATCAAAAATCAAAAAAGCGTTATTCGTTGTAAACACTGACATTGTTTAAGATGAAATAATTGGACTTCTTTTATTGGTATTATTCAAGAAGTTTTCAAAGATAGTTTACAATATTCACCTAGCAAGGAAAAACGTTCTTTATTTATTTTTATGACTAGCTTTTGCCAGCGACTTCGTCCGCGTGAAACAGTGACTTCTTTCTCCCGTTTTTTACACATTTACCACTATATCTTTGCTCCTATTGGTCGTAGCGTGATGTTATATAGCCTATAGCCTTCCTCGATAACTGGACTATCCAACAAAAAAAGAATTATTCAATTCGAACCAGTAGTTTCGGAGATTAGCGCGTTCAAACAAACAAACAAACAAACAAACTCTTCAGCTTTATTATATTAGTATAGATAGTTTACACGCTACATTTGATCTGTGGTACTCGCTAGCGAGACTGCCCAGAAGTCAATCTATGCTAGTCTTTAAATCAGTTCATTTAAAATACGACAATTTACGCTTAAGACAAAATAGTTATCACACTTAAATTAAATGTTAAGCGTGCTTTCACAAATTACTCATTATTAACGATACGTCAAATAAAAGACAGCTGTTATTTAAAGAAAGAAAGACAAAATACATTCATTAAAAATGAGACTTCACATTTTCTTAAATACATAAGCGCGTTTCAATATACAACGTTTTAATACAGATAAAAAAATAAGTTACAAAAATATACATAATATTTAAAAAAAAAATGTTTGCCATGTCGTATGCCTGAACGTTTCTTACTTGTTTCATTTCATATTTACTTGCCTTAACTTACGGAAAATAATAGCATATCTTATTGTTTTATATTCTAGATGAAATATACTACAATGGAGAGGGATATGATTGCAAATACTACGCGAGAATGGGCGGTGATCCGGTGGAAAACTACTTCAGAACGGGCTCTCGAAGAATTGATTTTGATTACAAGAAACCTAATTTTGATAATTTGGCTTACAAAATTATGATTTAAATAATTCGGGTGTTTGCGCACTTAAATAACGAATATGTATATGAACTTAGGTATATTAGGTCACCTCGTTTTAAGTGAGAATATTTAAAGGGCCAATTCAACACAATAAATAATCATTTTTTTTAGAAAACACTGTGTTTTTAACCGCTACATTTTTAGAAAATTGGAGACTAAGGTAATATTTTTTTGCAGATTTTATTTTTATTAATTAAGGCTAAGATTAGAGAAAAAGAAGGTTTGGGCATTGAATTGAGAGAGGCGAAGCCGATGACGTAGATAACTGATTAAATTGTCAGGGTGCTGTTTAAAAAGAAAAGACTTTGCTTATCCGTTAAAAAGCAAAGCTGCGTAACTGACAAGCAACATCGCAATACGCACCCTTATTTCTCGATAATCTTACCAACCCTAGAGCCGTTTAGTTTCACCATTGTAAAACCCAGATTAATAAAGTCAGATTTATGTACATTAGTTACCCAGCTGTTCTTTATTGGTTGGTCTCCCTTGAAAGTTTTCCAGTTTTCCGTAATGGGCGCCAGATGGTTTGAGAAGCCTTTCCGTGACCACCATATTCATGTTTTCAAATCTAGCTAACCCTGTCCCGCATGCCAGTATGATTTTGTGCGGAAAAGAGATGGAAAAGATGAAAAAAATTAACAAATCCTTTAGAGTTCATCAGTAGAGGACTTCAGTTCCGTATCTGTAATTCAAAATGGATTTTGTACGATTGTAATAACTGGAATGGAAGTTGCTTTTATTTTTAACGAACTTGACTTCTAAATTCAAATTATCAAATGGATTTGTTTAAATTTGGTGTTATGATAATAGTTATTTTAATGATACGTAAACGTTAAAAGTTTTTTAAGAAGCGAGAAAAATCCTCCAATATTTTTTTAATCATCCAACTACGGAAAAGGTTATGAATTTCGCGTCTCTGTATCTAAGTATGTAGGTATTTATGTGTATTCCACATTTGCGGCTAAATGGCGAATACTACTACAATTCTGATGTACTTAAAAATTGTTTGCAATCTTAACAAGTGGGGGTTTCAAATGTAACGGGCACAATTTTGAGTACAATAATGCTTATTCGTCGAGTTAAAACATTGAAGAGAAAAAGAGAAAGTCTGATGCTATTTTCATTCAAGACGTTTTGTATTGCTTTTAATTTTCTCGGAAAAATCCTTATCTCAATCTATGTACAGTATAATTACCATTGTAAAAGATCATACATACGTTCTTTTACAATGATAATACTATCTTGTCGTCTCAAATATTCTTTTATTAGCCTTTCCATATCACATACAAGAGTCATATCAAAGTAGTCGTTAAAATCATGGGCTCTGACCGTGATGAGGTATTTCTTTCGTAACCTTATTATTACGTAACTTGAATCAAATGCTATGTAGTTGATATCCATAGAGCTATTATATAGGTATACGAGCGGTCCCACCGAACTTCGTTTCGCCCCCAGACCCGTTTTATGGATAATTATTATCTTCCCTGACTCTACGTTTTAGTTAGAAAACGTTTGTATGGGAAAAAGAAAAGGGCTGCTTTTAAGGTGTTTCCGGAAATTATTCAAATTTTTCCCGTCGTAAAAACCATCCTTGAACTTTAATAAACATTTAAAAAAATAATTGGCCAAATTGGTCCAGGCGTTGTTGAGTTATGCGCTTACCAACACATTTTGCGATTCATTTTTATATTTTAGATGTGTAGATATAGTAAGGTTTGGTTACCTAGGCTTGATTTTTGAATTAACTAAGTTCCTGGTGGCCAGCACATCAGTAAATATTTGAAAATGTGGTTGCAGTCGAGCATCAGAAGAAATTTATATTCCGAGTGTAAATTTGTCCGAATTTCAACGAAAATCTGGCTCAATATAAACGCGAGAAGTTACAAAATTCAGTTTTTAAAATTCAGTGTGGATTACAAAAAAATATTCATGCATGAACATACATGAACACTTAGCGAGGAAAATCACACGCTACTACCTACCGCGACTTCATCAAAAAAAGGGCCCTAGATTTACTTTTCAGTGCTGAATTGCTTACAAAAACTGGAATGAGTGACTAGATGAGCTAGCTTAATCATCGTTTCTGTCAATGCCGCGTCTGGTCCAGACTGGAGACAAGAGCAAACCGATTTCATATAAATATTAAAGGCAATTTTCTCATTCAATTTCAAAGTACTGTCGTGATGATTTGAGATTTAGTGCTGGAGGAGTATGGAGTGAATCCGCTGGATGGAAAAAAAACGAATGATGAAATCTTGAATATGATAAAAGAAAAGGGAAAACTAATAATACATATATACCAAGAATAAGCTATATTCATCCAATAAACCAAAGTTAAATGTCGCGTCGTATCAAAAGATAAAGCGAATGGCGAAAGAGCGTAAGGAAAAAAAACTCCACTGACAAGAACCTAGCGCTATGATGATTAGGATGTTATGAAGTCATAGCAATAGCAGTGCTATAGCAAATTTGTTACATAATATCCCTGCCGATCTCCTTAACAAGGCTATCAGAACGTTCGTTAAATTATTACGAATGGTTTACTCACGGGTTCTGTTTAGTTCCTATATGTAATTCGACAATGGAAAATTGAAAAAGTATTTTAGGATGTAAAGAAATACAAAAGAAGCACCAAACAACAGATATAATTATTGAAATTAATAAGTTATTTCTAAGTGGATCAAATTTTATTTACAAGGTTTATTGCACAAAAGTGTACAAAAGGGACTAAAATAGCGCATTTGGTTTTTAATTAATTTTAATATGAATGAAATTGTTTCTCATAATTAAAAATCAAATAATGACATTCTAGTCCTTTTTACTGATATGTTTTGAAGGGCATTATTTTTTTATAAAAAAATGTTTGTATCAAATTATGTTGTCATGAGTGTACTGTCTTTCGTAACTAATATAAAATGTATACATATTGTGAATAAATAAATTAATGTCGGTTTTTGTTTGGTTTCAGGTATGCCTTCAAGATATTTTTAATTCTGGTAAGGGCAACATTTTCGGATTGTTACAATCAATTCTTGATGAAATATTATTTTGTCCTCCTATTTTACTTTCATATACAGCAGTGCCAGCGTCCAGAAAAAAGTTTGAAAAGGCTTAACTCCTAGCTCATACTTACACAAATCATTTGTCCAACCCCTAACTCTACCAACTAATTGCGTTATAATTAATTTGCGATCCAGCATTAGTTATGATCGGGGTTGCCAGACGGAACGGATTAGGCGGATTTACGCCCTGACAGATGTCAAGTGCGGATTAGAATTAAGCGGATGCTGTTGTAGATATTTATGTCGGGAATAGTTTACACAGTACCAAGTAATGATATTCTAAGCAATGTTTAAGCTTTTTTTGGTTTCCATGCACAAATAAAAATTGAACAATATTTCAAAGACTTCGCTGTCTGTCCGTCCTTCCGTCTGTCTGTCACCAGGGTGTATCTCAAGAACCGCGAAACCAGCTCGCGGTTCATGAGGTATAAATACAGTTGTAATTTTCACAAATAATGTACCTATTTCTGTTGCCGCTATAACAACAAATAATAAAAACAAAATAAAATATGTATTATTTTTCCACACAACACACGCGATATGACCCTGATAAAGCAAAACTGTATTTTCTTCGATAAAGAAAATTCTATCGGTGAACTTTTTTCGAATGCGAACTCCACAAGAATTTAGGCAGTGGAATTCTGGTTAGTGTATTTGAATTGATCCAAATGAGCTTATGAAAAAGCATTCTCGTACAGTAGTGGTTTTGCTAGCAAGTTGCTTTATCGATTCCTCATAAGAATGTTGATAATGTACTTTAAAACGAAACTTTAACACCAAACATGCCTAAGTAAGCTCCTACATAATGATATTACAATTAGTGAACGGAATACGAATGAAATGAAAAGATTGCCCGACGGACGGAAGAATCAGTAATTGCCAATCTGCGTGGCAGTCGAGTTACATCGATTTGCGAATCAGTTAACTGATTGATTAGGTTTTTTTTATAATCAGATAAGCGTTTTACTTTTTTTTCTGTTTTCACACACAGATTCTAAATTTCAAAATATTTTTACGTAGCACAACATTTCAAGATTTATGAACTTTGCACTTTGTTTACAGAAAGATTGATATGAAAAGATTTTTAACTATTTTATACTTTTTCTTCTTCTTCTTCTTTATTTAAGAGTTATGCTCTGTCGAAGGATTTTTTTTTATTTATCCCTATTTCAAGCCATTCTTTGACCTTTTGGTATGACTCGACGTCCAATTTTTTCTGTATTTGTGTAAGACGAGTATATGATTTTCTGAGTCTTCCTATTCGAGATGTGGTGTTGGAAAAGGATGGAGATGATTAGATAGAAAATAAAGAAATATAACGAAGAGGTTCTGAAGATTGTAGGCAAGAAGAGAAATATACGGCAAACAATTGATAACCGGACAGGAAAGATGGTGCAGTACGCACTTGGTGCGGCACGATAGCTTGATTAGGATCACCATAGAGGGAAAGATTATAGGCAAAGAGGAAGACCTAGAAAACCTTTATTTATACTCACGACCTTTAATAATCCAAAGTTTAAAAAAAACTGCCATATTTATGAGCTAAATTTCAGATAAATTTTAGGCAGAAACATTATACAATACGTCGTCTTTGTAGCAAATAAATGTATAAAAGCAGATAAAATAATAAGGAGAAGTAGAGGTGTTTAAGTCAATAACAACTTTCTCTTATTACAACAAAAAGGTACATAATCGAGCCTTGAGTAACTAATACATATTATTATGAATATAAGTCATTCATCATGACTTATCCACTTAACCTCTTCGCAACTCCTGGACATCATTGTGTTGGTGCCCTATATACGAATGATTGTGCCTTCTGCAACGATTTAATGATGATAATGCCACTACCAAATGTACGTACCCTTTATTGTTAGAAAACCGGCCAAGTGCGGATCCGCCCACTTTCGTGACAAGTTTATACTGAATTTAAGGTCCACTTTCTTGCACATCCCGAAATTAGCACAATATTTTTGACAGCAATTTTTTTAACATGATTTTTGTACCTATGCAGTACTTATAGAGTTATATTTGAGGTTTTTTTATTTTTATTTTTATTCTCAGCTAAGCAGATGTTTGACCTCGATCGCACCCGTGTTCAGGTGTAGATGAGGTCTAGGATGGTGCATATCTGCTTAGTAGCAGCCTGTTCACTCTTGCCTTAAAGAGACTTAGGTCATATTCCTCAGGGAAAACTTCAGTAGGCAGCGAGTTCTATTCCCTAGTTTGTTAAAAATGTTCTTTATCTCAAAAACTACCTTTTCGATCTCACTCAAACTAAATTTAGTCAGATGCATTTGTAATGATCTACATATTGTTTTTTTTTTTCAAAATGTTCACTTTCTTACTTTTAAAGTTAGATAGATGGGGCCGCTAATTTTACGCCTGTTTATCTCTCAAATTCACAATCATCATCAGTGCAATTCAGTAACTGCAGTAAGTAGTTGTTGCCAATTTTATTTTGTTATAATAAAATCAAAAACAGATCACAGAATATTTAAAAGTATATAGTTTGAGAGTTGGTGAAACATAGGTAGAGTTAATCCGATTAAAATTCAAAATTTGAAATTAACTGAAATGAAAACTTACAATGAAAATTGCACGTCACGCTTTGTTCTACAAAGGTTTATAGCGCTATATCATCATTAATAATATATTTTAATATTGAAAGCTAAAATAATTTAATAAACATAGAAAACATAAAAATAAAAAAATGTGTTTTAATCAGTGGATTCAGTAATTTCTATAAGGACGTCTAAACCGTTGCCAAAATGACGCCTGTGTGTAAGATCTATTAATATTAAAAACGTAAACAGCTTTTGTCTGACACTAGCCGTCCAGCGAACTTCGTTTCACCCCGGCCCCGTTCCACCCCGACCCAGTTTATAGAAAAAAAATCCTGCGTCCTATTTCTGTCTTCTGGTTCTAGCTACCTCTCAACAAATTATGTGCCACATTGGTTCAGCCATCATCGTTATATAAGTAGGAGTGTAACTAAAGCGACTCTCTTTAATACAGATTAAACAACATGCAGATCCCGGCTTCGACTTGATTAAAAAAGGCATCAAGCCCAATGACTATTTGGCCCCAAAATCGCCGTCCATCCCGAAGTTGCTAGACTAATACCCGTAAGCTGGGTCAACAGATAATCCAAGTTTAATTAATTTTAAGCCACCCTTCTCTTAGCTGGGCTAATCCACCAGTTCAGTTAGGCTGGTTACGTTTAAAGTCAAGGTTAGTGGGTTAAGATAAGGTTGAAGCAGACCTAACCGGGTTTTTGTGGTATCCCCAACTTTGCTGTTTCTGTGTAAGAAAACAGGCCAGAATATAAAAGCTTAAACCTAGTTTACATATTTTTTTCTTAAAATTTTAAGATACCCCGTAACTTTTTGGTACCTTTCTAGCACAGGTTTTATCTAAGCCTAATAGAAGTAGTACCAACCCCATGTTAATTTTAATTTGGAAAATCAATAAAGATTCTTATATTTTGTTTTATGAAACGTTTCTTTATTGTCATGTAAGCAAAAGTTTCCATTTGAGACTTAGTATTTCTACATTTCCATCTTTGTTGCTTAAAACAAGACACGAATTAAACAGACCAATCCAACAATAACTGCGTTGGGTGGGACTCACAGTAATTATTCGTAACATGACCATTTAAATACACCGAAATCCCTTTGGATCCTTGTGTTTAAGAGCTGGTGTAAACACTATCGATAAAAATCTTAAAAGGCTTTGGATTTTTTACATATGAGCACAGAATATATAATAGTATTACCGCGTGGCTAAGTTAGTTTTTTTTTTAAGAAATGCCGACAACGACTGAAACCTTCAGAAACCAATTAATAACATCAATATAGATTATAGAATTATAAGATGAAGACAGGTTATAGCATTATAAGCTGAAGATGTAAAACTAAAATTCGAGAATCAGAATATTTATTTGCATAAAAAAATGGTATTTATAGATGGTAACATACTGGTAAACTAGTGCACATGTTATGCTATTACAAACATCATACAAAATGTAAACATTGGCATAGTAAAAAATGAAATTAATTAAGTACAAATTAATTAATAATATAAACACATTGAAATCATAATAAATTGAAACATGTCAGATTAAATTAATTGTATTAGGATTCATCAATAAAGTCTTTCATGGCATAAATTCTTTGATCGAGCGTCCTATACAGCCTGTTTATGAGCCTGGCTTAGGAGATTTTGTCACAGAATACATATTTTTTTTAAAATAATGCACGGAATCGTGGCCACTGCTTTGAAACAAAAATTTAAATGGCGGACTGAAAAATGAGCTAAAAGTTCCATACACCTTTAAACTCATCTTGCACTAGAAAAAAGATTATTGAATACAGAGGAGATGAAATTGATGTTTTCTTGCTACCAAAAAAGAAACCACTAGAAGCTAAAGGTCTACTATGAAAAACGAAATCCGTCAATACGATTATCGTTTTTCGGATCCGAAACATTTTTAGTATGGAAGCCTTACTATGAAATGCTTCGGATCCGCAAAACGATTATCGTATTGACGGATTTCGTATTTCGTAGCAGGCCTACTGATGTTAGGAGGTGATCAGCTTAAAAGTAATTTTAGACACTGTATTTTGTATTTTAAGCGATCACAGTTAAACAATTTATCTAAACAAATATTTAATCCAGTACATGGCATTTCAAAATAGGTACCCCTCCTTTTTTCGAATTATAAACTTATTGGTTTTGTTTCGCACTTGAAATTCGATAAAATTTTCACAACACTACTGCAAACCTTTTGTTCCTATATTAATTAATGTACTTAATCTGAAGGTATGAAATCTATTAATTCAGTACGAATAGATCTAAATATGATCCAAGATTGATTTCATTGGTAATAGCGTGTGATTATAACTTCAGTCCAATTGGCTTCCAGCATGAATTAGTACTAGAACAATACAACGAGTAATTCCTATTGTTTCGAAAATTGGGAATTGACAGGACTAAGATTGTGTTAATTATGACACACTTATGTATGCGGTAATTTACTATCCTAAATAAAACCCTGAAGGCATTGTTCTAAGATATTAAGCGCTGTCAAAAAATGTTTTAGTGTTGCACAGTATATTTTAAGTTCATGGTATGATATACTTACCCTTTTGACTTTTTAACAGTTACAACTTGTTAGTTAACACATTAAATAAAGTCCTGCTCCTTGCAAAGAAAATTGAAGAATTTATTTAAAATACAGATTGTGGAGGAATATTTCTAAATAATGAGGTCTTTTCAAGACGGCAACGGGAAATCCAATTACTAAATATCCAATGAAATTTGCAAGTAATTGCATAGAAATCGTACCAATATTTTGTGGGAACGAAGTTGAATCTGGTACGTTGAATATTTCATGTAATCACTGGGAATGATTAATTTAGAATGAGTAGGTAGATATTGATTGTGGGAACGGTACTAATGAAGGGAGGTTGCTTTTTTGGGACGATGGGGTAACCTTTTTTGGTAGGCGAGGCCCACAATAAAATTGGGTTGGTATTATATAGTAGGCACGTGCAATCGTTGGTATATATTTTATATTTTTGACACACCATTTTGGATAAACAAATCTTGTGCTGACTGTAGCAAAAAATCAAAACATTCTTCAAAACAAACTTTTATTACATACTTATTAAAAATAAAAACTAAAAAGTTATAAGTCCTAGGTAACTATCTAGCACTCGTCAAGACGAATCATACGAGCCCAAACTCGATGGGGTTGTGTTCCCATAGCTACCTGCTGGTTCCATCATCAGATCAGCTCTTTGTCATAATAATACCTACTTATATTACTTTATCGTCATCCGATTTTCACATGCAGTATTTCAGCTCAAATTGTAACCGAAAAGTGGGTCAAGTTAAGCTTGCAAGATTTGATTACAAACACCACATAGGTGAAACTAGATATAAGCTTGTAAAAAGGCGCCCTAAAAAGTGTTGGCCACTCAGCAAGAAACCAACACTTGCCTACCTCTCACCATGCAACACAAACTGAAAAGGACTGAAACTTTGTGAAGCGCTCCTAGTAGCAGAACCACTGAAAAATGAAAACCGGCCAAGTGCGAGTCGGACTCGCGCACTGAGGGTTCCGTGCCAACTTTAACTGAATTAGGGATTCTTACTTCCACTTAGCCAAAATAGCACAATATTTTGTTGACTGCAAATATAACTTTGTTTTTCATAGTGTTTGTATGAAAGACAAAGTTATATTTGCGGTTGATAAAAATGTGCTATATCTCAAAAACTGCTAGTTCGATTTCGCTCAAACCAATTTTTGTTGAAATTTTATATTGAGATCTACATCACATATTTTTTTCAAAATTTTCACTTCCTTAGTTCAAAAGTTAGATGGGGGGAGACGCTCATTTTACCACTTTGGAAGCGTCTATATCTCAAACGTTAGACTTTTAGAAAAAATGGTTTTAGGAACCTCAATGTCATTTTGAAAGACCTATTCATAGACGTACACGTATAGGTTTGAGTAAAAATTTTTTTTTGGTTTTAGTTTCATGTATGGGAGCCCCCGCTATAATATCATTTTTTCAAATTTTTTGTACTTGAATCGGAAAGCGGTGAAGAAGATACACCTACCTACCAAGTTTCAGAGGTGTGATGCTAATAGTTTCAGAATAAAGTGGCTGTTACATATGGACGGACAGACAGACAGACAGACAGACAGACAGACAGACAGACAGACTTGACGAAACTATAAGGGTTCCGTTTTTAGGGTTCCGTAGCCGAATGGCAAAAAACGGAACCCTTATAGTTTCGTCAAGTCTGTCTGTCTGTCTGTCTGTCTGTCTGTCTGTCTGTCTGTCTATCTGTCTGTCTGTCTGTCTGTCTGTCTGTCCGTCCGTATGTCACAGCCACTTTATTCTGAAACTATAAGCATCACATAGCTGAAACTTGGTAGGTAGGTGTATTTTGTTCACCGCTTTCCGATTCAGATACAAAAATTAAGAAAAATAATATTTAAGGGGGGACTCCCATACATGAAACTAAAACCTAAATTTTTTTTTTACTCAAATCTATGCGTGTGGGGTGTCTATGGATAGGTCTTTTAAAATGATGTTGAGGTTTCTATAACCATTTTTTCTAAAAGTGTAAGGTTTGAGATACAGACGCTTCCAAAGTGGTAAAATGGGCGTCCCCCCCCCATCTAACTTTTGAACTAAGAAAGTGAAAATTTTGGAAAAAATATATGATGTAGATCTCAACAAAAACTTGCAACGAAAATTGGTTTGAAGGAGATCGAACTAGTAGTTTTTGAGATATTGCACATTTTTATCAACCGCAAATATAACTTTGTCTTTTATACAAACACTATGAAAAACAAAGTTATTTTTGCCGTCGCAATATATTGTGATGTTTTCGGAAAGTGAAAGTAAGTGGAGCCTGAATTCAGTTAAGGGTGGCACGGAACCCTCAGTGCGCGGGTCCGACACGCACTTAACCGGTTTTTTGCCATTCGGCTACGGAACCCTAACTAGGAATCGAATTCCGATTCGTAGCACGCACGTACGGCAAAATAGGTAGCTCTACTATGTGATAGGGGTGGTATTTTTACACTTATGCTAAGTACAATATCTAAACTCAAAGTATGATCAAGCCCCCCGCCTATAATTTATGTGTTTTTTTCAATGTATAAGGTAGAAAACGTTCATACGGCGTATTATTATGAAAAAAACTTTAACAAACGATAGCATAGCTTATGACACTGGCTAATTAACCAATTACTTTGTTTTATATGTTTGAATTTATTTGAGCGAGAAAAAAATGTTTCTAATGGGAGAGAGAAAAAATATATGGGGATGGAAACGCTCATTTTTAGTCAATGTATTTTAATGTAGTACTTAGCCTTAGCGGGTTAAAAGTACCACCCATGTAACATCATAGTACCTATACGCCGTCAACATTGCGACACGGATGCATTTACTGATTGCGCCTTTGACGGTGGCAAACACGCAAACTTAGTTAGCCTTAAATAAATAGTGATTGCAAATAGACAGGGCGCTTCTTAGTTAACTTTCAACGGTGCGAGTATTTGTTTCGAAGTCTCGTCTGCGTACATTGACATGAAATGGTGATAAAAAGTTGCTTTAAACACGTAACAATCACTTACTTCATAACATATTTTATTTCAATAATTTTAGGAGAAAAAATTATGTAATTATTGCGTTAGAAAAATAAATATGAGACAGTTTATTTCGAAATAGAACGTCATCAATTAGAACGCGATACAGACCGAAACTAAAAGGAGTAAAAAAAATATTATAATCTTATAGTGACAATTGTATAATTACGGAGTCAGGAAATTCATTAATTACGAAAAGTCACCACGAATTACTTAATGAAGTTTTAAATGTACGAGTACGTTTGCTAGCGATGGACTATAGCTGTTTGCCTAATAATTTCATATTCATTAACCCTTCATGGTCTGTTTTAAAATGCATATTAAAATTCTGTCCAGTATCATGATCGTATTATTTATTAGAAAATTGCGGGGAAAAACTGAGAAGTTGGGAAGTAATCGAGGACATAAAATTAAACTTAATCTAAGAAAATCACCGCAGTTTTATTCCAATGCACTTCCCTCACAAACTGAATTGAATCCTTAGGATTCGTAATTGACTGCACTTTTCCTGAGCTCCGCTTTACAGAACCTTTTGAAGGAGAACAGTTCGCTCATTTTGTCCCGCAAATAAATGCATTCAGGTGTATTAGCAGTTCCATTTTCTAGTATTTTATTTGGTACTTTTATGTTCTGAAAGAGGCTTTCAACAGCTATGAATAAAATCAGTAAAGATTCTAAAATGCAAGATATTATCATTCATATTTGATTCTTATGTTTACGCAAACACAACCTACACATTGGGATTACTATAATATGTGACCGAAGATGCTGTAAAGCATTCAAAACGTCAAATATTAAAATAACATGGTTATCACGACTAGTGCTGAGAGGGAGCCTTTTTGATACACAATCATGTTTTTTATATTATAATTTTTATTATGTATGTATTGTTGTGTGTCAAATAAATGTTTCTTTCTTTCTTTTTTTCTAAAATAAAAGTATAATTTGCAAAATAAATCTATAAAGTGTATCTATCTATTCAAATGAGAAACGGTCTTATGAATTTTTAGTTAGCTATTACTGTCCCACTGCTGGGCAAAAGCCTCCCCCAAACTTCTCCAGTGGTCGCGGTTACTGGTCTGAGCTGGCCAGTCTTCACAGAAGTGATCCAGATAGATGTAGGTGTGAAGACCGCTAGGCTTAAATGGGACTGGGCGGGCCACGTGAACAGAATGTGCCCCAAAAAATGGACTAAGATCGTCACACACTGGGTGCCTACTGATGGACGTCGCCCGAAAGGCAGACCCAGAAAACGATGGCGAGATGATCTGGTCTTATGAATGTTAAAAGAAAAAATCATTAAGTACCACTAGACATAAGAAAACTTTTAGTCAAAGACGTTTTAATTCAAACCAGTTCAACCATCATTTTTTTAAAGCCTTAAATATCAAGGAAGTATTTTGATAATATTAAATCCTACAACCCATTTCCATTTGGCTTCAGATGGTAACAAGTTTTCGATGAGAGACAAGAGGCTTTCATCTATTCGTCTGGTGTGAGTGGAGTTTGTTTATTCTTCAACTTTTATTAATATAGTGTAATGTTTGTATCTCTAATACGAACATTGAAATGAAGTAGATATCAACCAGTGAGTTGTTAACTACGTATAGAGACACTTTGCCAAGCAAAATATGTGTCGCAACTAGATGTCAAGATTGTGACGTATTCCTTGAAATTCAAATGTCAAATTTGAAACCATTTGTTGGTGCCAAGTGGCGTCAAATCATGGCGCAAAAATTTTCTTCGTGGTGAAAGTGCGCTGCGCTGGTAATAGTAGTTCAATGATATCAACACAAAGACCAGGTATGGAATTGTGTAAAGCAATCGTATTCATTTGACATTTCAAAACGTACGATATGGTTTGGTAAACGGCAAAGAACAAAGGGATTGACAGATCATATCGTACGTTTTGAACTGTCAAATGAATACGATTGCGTTTCACATTTAAACAAAACTCTACGGAACTAATATAAAACATTTTACAGCTGTTGCAATTATTTTCAACAAGCTTAGCATATAAAGTACTTTGATGCAGTATGAAGGGAGAAAAATACGAATGAAGAAGTCTTGAACATAGTAAAAAAAGAGAAAACTAATAGAATCAATTGAGAGTAGAGGAGGGAGAATGCTGGGACACTTAATACGACACAATTTCATCATAACGATAATAGAGCAAAGAATAGAAGGAAGAAGGAAGAGAGAAAGACCAAGAATAAGCTATATGCACCATATAAAGCAAAAGTTGAATGTTTCGTCGTATCAAGAGGTCAAGAGAATGGCGGAAGAGCTTATAGAATGGAAAAAAACTCCACCGAGAAGAGCTTAGCTCTAAATTAGATGATGATGATAAAGGGAGTGTGTTTGTATTTGTAATACTACCTATTACTATAGGTCGACCGCAAAACTGAGACGTTTCTGACGTCACTTTTGTCGCCTTTGTTTGCATTTCCCTCCCAATCAATGTACTCCTCATCATTGCTATGAACTAAACGATATTTCTTTTACCTAATAGAAGAACATTTAATTCATATTAATAATGTGCAATACTTTATTTGGGAGAATAATACAACAAAAGTGACGTCAGAAATGTCTTAGTTTCGCGGTTTACCTATAGGTGCAATATTTGTTTAAAAGACAAAAACCTAATCTCATTTCCCAGTCTTCTCTGTAATCCAATGATCCGAACCAAACTGATAGCTCGCAGAGTGCACTACATTAGTGCCGCCATCAATTGATGTCTCTCGCGTGTCTCGCGATCGGAAGTCCTTGCGAGTTACGTGCAATCATCGGACTAGCCACTAGTGATGGGAAAAGGTCGATGTTTGTTTTTGGTACTGTCAAAATATGAAATTAAAAAAAAATTAGTAGAAAGCTTGAAGTTTAAAAGATAGGAGAAAAAGTAAAATAATTGCAGTTGCTGAGTTTTTTCAGTACAATAACTGTTATAATCAACACCATAGGAATAGCAAAGTCCACAGTTTAAGTCCTTTATTTAATTACATTTTTACTTTAAATGTAAAATTCAATGAGACTTATGCACAATTTTTGGCTGATAGCACTGCTACTATGCAACAATTTTCTGAACAGTTTAAAGTTGATTTTGTGAAATAAACCTTAACATAATAATATCATTGTATGCGGCAAAAGAAACAGCAAAACATATTGTATAGAACTAAATGATGCCAAATCTATCACACAAAGTAATTATGTAAATAAATACGAATACAACAGCAAAACCCTTTTAAGTGACGTCGGTTAAATCTCAGAAAACGCTGTCTTACCCTTGTCAAGAATTTAAATCAAAATTTCAAGTTACAGTGTTACACTTTTTTACGGTTGAGCGAAGGGATTGCTAGCATTTTGCATAATACACAAATAAGCAGCAAGTTTGCTATGTAAAGAAACGAAACCTTAAAATATACTACACTTATGGGGCTTAGCTCGTAAAACAATTTTAGTTTTGTTTTATTATTTGAAGCTAAGCAGATATTTGACCTCGATCGCACCTGATGTCAGGTGTGGATGAGGTCTAGGGTGGTGCATATCTACTTAGTAGCAACCTATTTCTAAGGGGAAAAGTTCAGCAGGCATCGCGTATTTAGACTCCTTTGTTTCTGTTCAAACTCATGCCAAAAACTTCGGTAAAAAATATATACATATTATTGTACGTCTGTGGCTTGTCGAATAACCTACAGTTACCTATATGTAAAATTGTACATTTGAAATACTTGAACTTATCTCTGGTTTATTTGAAAACTTCAAATAGAAAGAGTTCATATTTTTTTGACGAACGAATAATATCAACCAGTGCAAATAATAATCTCCATTTTGTCTGTACCATTCAAAAGTGTGTCTACTGGAAGTATTTTCATTGCATGTACACTTTTTTCACGGTCCAGTGAAGGGTTTTCAGGCGTTTTTGGGATGGGTACGAAATGGGTTAAATATAAATAGATAACGGCAGTCCTCTAATTCTTTCACACGCAATGATGTTCGCTTGGTATTTTGATTCGCTTTGAGTATTTTTCTGTTGAAATAAAATAAAATACGATCAAATCAAACGAAACGATTCGATAAAAATAGTATTAAACCAAACTACTTACTAAGAGGATTGAAATTGTCCTGACAAGAATGCAGCCAACTTTTCAACTGTAAATATTATTTCACAAAAGCTTGGAACGTTCAAAACCGCTGTAGAGAGTGAAACTATGAAAATTAAATAGTTTATGAAATACTTTACATAAGGTACATTTGCGCCTTTTTATTCAAATCTTTTGATACAAAAAATGCCTTTGGTAAAATATCTAGGTATTTCGTACTAGTTTAGTTTTCTGTAACATATTTTGATCTAGAAAAAAAAACCAAATTATTCTAGCGTGTATTTTTTTATCTAACTTTCCTAAATGTAGGAAATCGATAGCTACGAAAAACTTTTTTAAATAAAAATTTACTTGCTCTTATCTGTAACAATGGGTGTTAAACTTAAAAAAAAATTGGTCATTAGCCAACACAGTTTCTCCAAAGTTGTGTCCTATAATTTAATCATAAAGCTGATGCACACCGAATTCACAAACGCTAAAGTTAATTCAATGTGCACCCAGCGGAAAATGAGAAGGCGATTTAGCACTAGTGATGCAACTCTGTAGATTTTGGCACATCAGACTATGAATAAAAAAACCGGTTAAGTGCGTGTCGGACCCGCGCACTGAGGGTTCCGTGCCACCCTTAACTGAATTCAGGGTCCACTTACTTACACTTAACGAAATCATCACAATATATTGTAACAACAAAAATAACTTTGTTTTTTATAGTGTTTGTATGAAAGACAAAGTTATATTTGCGGTTGATAAAAATGTGCAATATCTCAAAAACTACTGGTTCGATCTCCTTCAAACCAATTTTCGTTGCAAGTTTTTGTTGAGATCTACATCATATATTTTTTTCAAAATTTTCACTTTCTTAGTTCAAAAGTTAGATGGGGGGGGACGCCCATTTTACCACTTTGGAAGCGTCTATATCTCAAACCTTAGACTTTTAGAAAAAATGGTTTTAGAAACCTCAACATCATTTTCAAAGACCTATCAAAAGAAAAAATTTTAGGTTTTAGTTTCATGTATGGGAGCCCCCCTTAAATATTATTTTTTCTTACTTTTTGTATCTGAATCGGAAAGCGATGAACAAAATACACCTACCTACCAAGTTTCAGCTATGTGATGCTTATAGTCTCAGAATAAAGTGGCTGTGACATACGGACGGACAGACAGACAGACAGACAGACAGACAGACAGACAGACTTGACGAAACTATAAGGGTTCCGTTTTTTGCCATTCGGCTACGGAACCCTAAAAACGAATCTTTCTTTAAAAGGAAACGGTCGTAAATTGCCCCAGAGTCGTTTTATGTTTGATTAAAGAAAAGCATTAAGAGACTTGACTATATCATTTTGCAAAAAATATATTGAATTTTTAATACAATATTGTGAATTTACTTTGCTTTTATCTAGCGGCATATAAATCTACAAAAAAATAGGACAACGATTGAACACAATTTCCTGTCCCCAACAATTGTTGTGTTTGGCAGAAAATAGCGGTTTCGAGCACTTATAAGCAAACTGGCGACCGCTTAACGAAATGGCATATTGTGTCATACAGTGTCATATAACTGGCAGTTAGTTAAATAAGTAAGCGCTCGCAATCGCTATTTTAAGAAGGAAGATGACGTTTGCCTCCCATAGGTACTAACCTTTAAACCAACCAACCTCTTCCTAAAACTTGAAAAAAAAACTGTGACAAGGAACTTCTTTTCGTTGGCTATTGTTTGCGTCATCGTAATTTTCACCCGTTACGCACCCTGGCGGGGCAGTTTTCTATGTTTTAGTTTTGGTGACCTAGATTGCGGGTTTTCGACACAGATGGCGCTATGATCTAGAAATAGTGTGCAAGAGATTGACCCCACACATTTTATTTCGTTTTATGTGAAAACCCCGCTATTTACGGCAAATATAACTTTATATTATTTTAAAAGGCGAAGAAACGAACCCATAAAATTAGTTTTGGTCGTGACGCATGGATTTTTACTTTTGGGGCAAGCAATGTATGGCGGGTCGACCGTGTCCTTTAAAAAGATAACTGTTTGTTACACATGACACTTGGCAGTTACAAATTCGTTCTTAAAATATTGTAATCTAATCTGAAAGTGAAGTAAATACAATTAAAAAAATATTTAGTACATTTATATCACTTCTTGTACTGTTAAGCTAAAGTCGAATTCCCCTTTTTATGACAGTTAAGTTACGTATATTTCGTATTCAGAAACCTTAAAAAAATTATAATCTGACAGACTGATAAAAAAGTAAGTTATGGCGTTGGTTTTTTTAAATAAATCTTTATATTATTTTTATTTATGAAATAAAAATGTATAATAATTAATGTAGGTAAATTTAATTGATGTGAGTTTGAGAAATTTTTTATCGATAGTCGAAACTAATAATCGATATAATCGAAACACTGTCCCACCACTACTTCATTTCAAAGAGTGATGCTCTCGATGCGGAGCGAGCTAAGTGAGCCAGCTTGCTACAACTGATTATTTTGTCTACGTGATTTTCTCGAAATGGTCTCGAATTCAGAACACCTTGGAAGTGTTAATTTAGGAGATGAAGCAATTTTGTTAACAAGTCTTGATAAGATTTTATGCGCTCTCGGGAAAAGCGGGTGTTTTTTTTTTAATTCTGTGCAGCTATATTATGAGGATCGTATGCAGGCGAAACGCAGCGCGAGTTTTCATACATTTCGAACGCCAACGGTCGAAATATGCTTGCGGGGGAAAACGTTTTCCTACCTGTAAACCTTTATGGAATGAGACAAATTTGGTCTCATTCGTTTTCATACATCCTGAACTACGCTTGTACGTCTTCGATTTTTGTATAAAGGCTTGATTAGGTAAAAAATGGACGAAATTCCGAAGTGATTATTAAGTCAAAAAAGTGAATGTTTAGGTTCTTATATTTGCTGAAACATACAATATTAAAAAAAAATAAAAACATAGTATAGTTTTAATAATATCTCTTATAAAAAAAAATTCAAAATCAGACAATAGTTTATTTTTGTTTTTATAGTGTTTTGTCACCATACAAACTTAATAATATAAATTGCACTTGTAAAAAGACAACTGTGAACCTGTGACAGACGAGGAATTGAACCCCGTGTCTTACGCTATCCGGGCGTATGCCCATACCACTCGGCCACCGTTACACTAACAAGCCCGTTGAATTTTGCAAGCGCTTCTTAACGCGTAGGCTGCGTGACATAGTAGACATACTCTCTTATACTTGAACCAAGTTAATTTCACATAAAATTTAGCCACTCAGAAAATGCTATTGTGACATTTCAACACAAATTGTATGGAATGAATGACAAACTTCCTGACTTGGTTAATTTTCTTATAAATTTTCTATTTTTATTGAAAACGACAAAATAGCATTCCCTGAGCGGCGAAACTATATAAACATGACCTTACATCTAATTAGCACTTTACAAGAAAACAGTAAAATACATGTAAAAGTTTTTCACGTACTTACCCCTGTTACTCGTAAATCGCCTGCAGCTATAAAAGGGAGTTCTTTCTGAAAATTTTAATCTTGACGAAAGTGCTAACATAAAAGTTGGAGGCTGTAATTAATTACGTCTTCAGTCAGACACCAGGTGTCGCTTCCCACGAGTTACGAGTTTCAAGCAGTTATACCATTGAGGAGCTATACCTATGGATATTGCATATTCGTTGAGAGCCTCATGTTCAGAACTAGTTGACACACGGGATATATACTTATTAAAAGGTAAACATCGTACTTACCTTCCCGACTCCTATGTCACCCCGGGAACATGACTCGTGTAACCAAGTCAAAACGTCGGGAAGATAAATACGGTGTTTACCTTCCAATAAGTATATCGTTGCATGAAATCCCGTGTGTTGATAAGTTTAGTACGAAATGCAACAAAGTTTAAAATCATATATACTCGTACTCAAGTTCACAACTGTACCGAATTGCGTTCAGCATTCTGCATTAGCTGTGATATAGATGGACGATTTACAATTTCATCAATGTACTGAGATTGAATTACGTTTATAATTTAACGATACTTAAAAACAATTAGTCTTTTATGGTATCGTTTTTAGATGGCGGTTTTACCAATCTAAACTGGAATTTGTTTGAACGCGCTTATTTTAGGACGTACTGGGCCATTTAAAAAAAATGTTTTGGTTAGTTTATTTATTGGGGAAGGCTTCAGACTATAAATTATCACGCTGCAACGGCAGGGGAGATAACAAACTCAAACCGCGCAAACACAGTTGCGGGTGATTGCTAGTTACGATAATGACACATTATTATAGGTACATGGCCTCAAAATATCAACATAGTAAAAATCATTCTGGATTTAAGTACTGATAGATATAAAGTAAAATTATGGTATGAGTATGATAAACTGGCAAATCGTTGGATACGTTTTTATGGCACTGTGTTTTTCTTTTTGTATTTCAATAAACGAAAATCAAATACCGTATTCGTCGAATTTGACACAGTACAACCGTAAACATAACGTTGTATCACGTGCAATAACCAACGGTAAATGATCGATGTACTTTGAAGAGTTAGCCCATAACGAATGCTAAAGGAGTTTTTGCGGTTAATTGTTCTGTTAGATTTCGAAACAACAAGGTTTTATGTATTTCGATGGAGAACATAAATTAAACGACTAATAAGATGTTTTACACAAATTAATAAGTTTTATTTGCTTTTGAATCGGCCGATCTAAAAGTATCGCCAAAAACACTCCATCGACAAGAAAAGAGTTAAACTAAAAACATAAGTAACTAGAAAAATGACACCT
Source organism: Pyrausta aurata (assembly GCA_963584085.1). Taxonomy (NCBI): domain Eukaryota; kingdom Metazoa; phylum Arthropoda; class Insecta; order Lepidoptera; family Crambidae; genus Pyrausta; species Pyrausta aurata. The sequence continues at coordinate 9,362,551 of OY757275.1, read as the reverse complement.
GAAAACAGTTTGAACTACAACAATAAAACAGTAATTTACAAGTCGTGCAAATTCATAGCTCAACAAGGGAACAAGTGTGAATAGAGGATAAATACAGCCTCCCCGAATTAGAGCTTAGGCCTGTCACACACTGCGGCTGTAAAGGTTAGGCCCGTCACACACTGCGGCTGTAAAGGTTAGGCCCGTCACACACTGCGGCTGTAAAGGTTAGGCCTGTCACACACTGCGACTGTAAGGGTTAGGCCCGTCACACACTGCGGCTGTAAAGGCCTGTCACACACTGCGACTGTAAAGGTTAGGCTCGTCATACACTGCGGCTGTAAAGGTTATTGTCCACTTCAGCATACCATGACCGTGTCAGGTACTTGTTTTCGCAATATGAGTTTTTAGAGATGTAAATCTAAAATTTGAGTGACGCTTACAGTCTTTTTATGGTAAAACGAAGATTTTGTGATAGAATATTTTATTTGTAAAATAATACAAGGAATGTATTTTAACCCCCTAACCATAACTCAAACGGTCTTTTAAACCTATTTTAGCTATTACACTGTTTTGACACTTTCAGTCAAATGATGACAGCGCCAAGAAAGAATGAGACAAAACAGTGTAATAGCTAAAATAGGTTTAAAAGACTGTTTGAGCTATTATGGATAAGGGGGTAAAGATTTATTGATGGCCGCTACTTACGAACAAATTTTAAATGACGGACCAAAAAGTGAGCTAAGTGTTATAATATGCCTTTCGTCATCGTAATGAAGTAAGAAAAGAAAAGTGTTGTCAAATCAAAGTAATTAAAAGAGGTTTTACATAAAAAGGTAAAGCTAATGATATTATCATCATGACCCAGAGAGACAGCTTGTAAATCTGATCAATAACAAATCGACACCATGTGAACAGCAGCATCCGTGTATAAGGCCCCTTAGGGCAAAAACGGCTCATCCCAGAAATTAGGGTAGATTGTGTTATTCTAGGCCACCGTGCCCCGGCACGCGCGGTTTATTTATCCCACTTGTAGTCTTGAAAAATTACACGGATTTGGGACGTATATTTATGGTGGGCAGTTTGTAAATACGCGGCAAAGTATGTTGTGCAATTTTTTGCGGTTAATCTTATATGCTTGTTATTTGTTTTTCTAGAAATCGGAATGAAACTCAGTCCGCTTGTTTTTCAGAGTATTGCATTAACTTAAATGGGATCTTGAAGACAAACATAACACTTTTTAAAATTTTTAAATGTTTTAACATTGTAAACCACAAGAAACGTAGCGTAGCATCTTCAAATAGACATAATTATAGGTAAGTACTCGTATATGTAGGTAGTTAAATAAGTACATAAATTGCATAAACCTTGTTAAAAACACTTTCCTGATTTATTTCGCGCACATTAATTTGTAATGACCTGACTTTTTGAATGCTTTATTTAGAAAAACCTCTTTTCCTAATTATTTTAGTTTAGTTACAGTCACTTTTAGCAACACCACAAAAGAAGTATCTTTGTCAGAATTACTAAAACCAATCTCAAACTTTATCGATACCATTTGTGGCTTAATTTAAGTGTTCAACGTTACTTAGGAACTGCTAAGTCAATTTAACTTGAAGACTAGTAAAATTAGTTCAAATTTACATCCATCTAAAACTCCTGCCTAGTCCTAGATTCTAGACAGAGGCAAATCTAGAGTTTCGTGAGCATAATGGTGATTGTTCAATGGTATAGAGATGGGACATGTCGATGAGTATATCGATTACCTCCTGGATGAGTTCGTTTAGATACCCAATCATCTAAATCAGTGTTATAAACGTAAATTTTTAATAAGAAAACCCCCGTCGCGAATGAAAAATGGCTGAACAGATTTTCATGAAATATGGCTTACAACACTCTGGATTAAATTATCGTTGACACAAAAAAAACGAAAATCGGTTGATTCTTTTGGGAGCTACAATACCACAGACAGACAGACTTAAACTTATAACACATCTTCTCTTTTTGTGTCGAGGGTTATTTAGTTACCGCAATTATTTACTTTTGATCATTTTGGTTACAATACTTAAGCAACCCTAAATTATGAAAGGACTACAAAGGGAATTATTTTGTATGTCTATAAAGGAGTTGATTCCCAAACAAATTAGGTACTATTTAAGCCATCTGTCTTTTGTTTTGTTAAACAATGAAATGAGGTTTACTGCAAACTGGCCACTAATAAATATTTCGTCTAAATACTTCCACCCAAATGAACACTTTCTTTGACATACAAAGGTTTTCTTTCATTATAGAAAGATCAAAGAGTTACCGAACGCTGTCTTTACCATAGACGTTAATCAACGATGGTGGCTGAAAACCACAACCTAACATTACTCTGATTAACTATTGACAAGTTGTTATTAAATTGAGTTGAGTAGCAGAAGGACTGTTTAAGATAACATGCACACACACACACACACACACACACACACCACACACACACACATACACACACACACACACATACACACACACACACACACACACACACACACACACACACACACACACGCACACACACACACACACACACACACTAAAACGAAAACGTGCCACATACCTAAGGCAAGTAATTGTAAGGTCTCTCAAAATACAGGCATAGCCTAGTTTGAGAGCTTCTGGTAATTTGTGAGAATACTTTAAGCTTAATAATGTAAATGTCTTGTGGTCAAATTTTTTTTTTTTTTATAATATTGTAGTGGAAATTTTCCGATAGGGACTAATCCGAATCTTAATACTACCTTATTTATCCTAAATTATAACATAACTTCTTGAATCAAAACCATTATAAAATAACAAAGACCTTTTCAATCCCAAGATGATCAGTTTTTTACACTGTCTCACAGGTTGTGTGAATGATAACACTGAAACCTACAAAAAGACAGGTTTATTGATTAAAGTAAATCGGTTATAATAGCTGTGCTACATACTATATGAATATACCCATTACATTGATGGTGCTGCTTTGCTTTAGGAGACCAATCTAATAGTCTACTCATGAAACATTTAGATGTTACCACGTCTAAGGAATTTCACCGAATTTTACACACACATAAAACTTGTTTTTTTAATTTGAATTTTCGAAATAGATAGTGAGCATTGGTCGAGTGCAATTTGATGTGACTACCGTTATAATCAGAACCAACATAAAGTAAAATAACATTACCACATCAACCTACATTGTATGAACACAGAATTTCAAAGGTTGTGACCGGATTAATTAAATCCTTTCGCGAGGCTTCTAAAATCTATTCAATAATGAAGCTGATCACAACATCTAGTTAATTATTCAAAGGGTTGTTATTTCTCGCGCCTGCTAACTTTGTTAGGAGGTAATTGTGATCAGGGCTGGCTTGTAGAGACTTTTAATGCTCATGGATCGACAGGCTGCCGGCGGTCGCGTTAGCAGAATAATGTTTATAAACGCAACCGTGAGAGTTAAAAATCTAGACAAAAAACCTGGACCTAGGCTTGATTTAAATGTGTCATCAAATCTTAGGCTCTTTTCTTTCGTAGGCATCAGTACATTCTATCCTGAGCTGCTTGAGCTTTTATAAAAGCTTTTTAGACTTTTGATTTGAAATATTACTTACTAACCCTTCGACCCTTCGACCAAAGGCGCAGCGTAGGACGTCCACCCACAAGATGGACAGACAACCTTGTAAAGATCGCAGGATCGCACTGGATGCAGACCGCTCACAACCGGTCGTTGTGGAAAGCCATGGTCCCCTATGTTCAGCAGTTCCTTCGGCTGATAATGAATGAATGATTCCTTACTAATTATATTTACAAAATAAGAATTGTGTTATAATTTCTAGTTTAACATTTCTATATCACTTTACTTCATAATATCTTTTGGTGAATTATCATTCCATCATTTCGTTAATTGCCACCTATGATTCTTCCGAATCAAAATACGCCGACCCAAAATCCTTAATTTGAGAGGCATCAATAATTCAACCAAGCGTAGATAGTAACAGAGGTCAGTGGTTTAACCCGGTTTGATATAAATCACAATTTGACAGCTGCCAGCCCTGCTTTAGTGGTTATAAGACGTCGGGACGAGGTTAGTTTAGTTATTTAAATAGACTGGCAAATGATAAAGCTGAAACCAAAGACAAGCAAATGTACAGGTTATAATAATCCCAAATGTTTCCAAACTGTTGGAGATGAATATGAGCATCAATATTGTCAATGTCACCTCTATGTTGTGTATATGTCACAGTCATTTTAATTAAAAGCTATTTTGATTGGCTGCTTCAATAACTAGCTGATTTTACTAGATTGCTGTGACATGTACTAATACATTTTCCGATATTTTATTAAAATCTGACTGAATTAAGGATTAACGATTAACAATATTAAGGATAGTTAACTGTTATCGTTGAATAATAAACATGCTTAGCATAGCTTATTTGTTACTTTTTATAAAATCCTACGTAACCTTTTTTTTAATATAATTGTATTTTAGGAAAGCTATTTCTCCCATCCATTTGTGATATTTATGTATTGATTATTTTCTCTAGTTTTACTTCATAAATTTCTGGCTAAAGCACACAATCTTCAGCCTTAATTTGGTGTTATAAAAATCTCTAAATTTAGTTTCTACCTCCTAACATTGAACTAGTATTAAACATAACACCATATATAGGTTAGAGTTGAAATCTGTGTCTAAGCAATAGTTATTGTAATCCAGCTTACTCATCTTAATCGGTTAAGTCTGGTTACACAGATTGAACAAATACTATGTTAAGCGAAATTGTGAGAGTTACAAAATCAACACTCAAATTGAATTATTGTGTGATCGGCTTAATTTAATATTTACCTAAAGATGAAGTTAAAGCATTCGCATTGCTTTACACTAAGTACAGTCGCCAGCAAATCAGGTTATTTATTTTTGTTAAAAACCAGCCCTTATTACAACTACATAAGATACTCGTCGTGCTAACCTTGAAATTAGAACGAACTACGGGAAAAAATGATTACTTTTGAAGGCGCGCAAGTCTATAACAAAATACCCTCTTAATAATATAAATTGCACTTGTAAAAAGACAACTGTGAACCTGTGACAGACGAGGAATTGAACCCCGTGTCTTACGCAATCCGGGCGTATGCCTATACCACTCGGCCACCGTCACATTAACATTCCTGTTGAATTTTGCAAGCGCTTCTTAACGCGTAGGCTGCGTGACATCATCAATGCTGTGAGATTGCTCTCACAATATCTGAAGGAAAATATTTTTACAAATATTTTAACAATCAGTTAAGATGATGAAAGCCAATTTATAGTTTATTTTTGTTTTTATAGTGTTTTGTCACCATACAAACTTAATAATATAAATTGCACTTGTAAAAAGACAACTGTGAACCTGTGACAGACGAGGAATT